>CM066924.1:10026553-10195766 GCA_033964015.1 Scolanthus callimorphus
TTTTCCTGTTGCTGTCGTCATGGATAGACGCAAAGAACGTCTGTTTTTCAATATCTATAATTCTTGTAACTATGTTAAAATTGGTATAAACGATATTGGGTTCAAGTTTGCTTGAGTTTGCCAGACCCAGCCAAACCCATAAGAGAAAAGAAAGTTCTTGACTGAAGTTTTTCAGCCAAATGCATCATTTAGATCCATGCTATAAGCTTGTTTTGTTATTCTGCTTTCATTGAGCTGGATAATTCTTGACCAGTACTTTATTGTGTATTTAATTGTATAGGGAATTGGCCCAGTTCAGCCCTGCAGGCTGCATTCACCGCTTTTCTGCTAACTCCTAACAACATTTTGCAGAATTTGACATTTACTTGTTCAATAGGATCACGCATCTCATTGTATTTGCCTTCTAGACCCCAAATTTCAGTAAAGTAAACAGTAAAGTAACACAGGCTTGACGTATGTTTCAAAAAGTCATATAGTTAATTGAACGTCGAGGCTGAAATTTCCCCTAAATTCTTTTTCAATGCAAACAGCACTTTCAGGTCGGATTTTTTAAGCTCCTGTTTTGCTAAGTTGAATTTCCCATTTGCGCTTAGGGTTAAGCCCAAGTACTTATAAGAAGAAACTATTTCGATATTTTGTTTCCAATGTGGAGTTAAATCGGGCAAGTTTTTTCCCATTAGTGTTAAAGACCATAACTTTTGTCTTATCTTCACTTATTTTAAATCATTGTCTAGACAGAAATCTTTAAGATTATCAAGGCGCATTTGAAGACCTTTTTCGGATGACGAAAACAACACAAGGTCATCGGCGTATAAGAGGCAATTCACAGGCTTGTTCCCGACGCATGCTTAGTCCGTTTCTATGGTGTTTTGTGATGTTGCAAGGTTGTACAAATACAAATTAAAAAGAGTAGGCGATAAAATACATCCTTGTTTAACTCTGACGGAGCATTCAAAAGGCTTGATAATTCAGTTCCATTCTTCACATATGATACGTCTTTGCTATAGATGCTTTGCACTACCGATAGGAATTTGCCGGTAACACCGACCGGCTTCAGTTTATTGAATAATTTGGCTCTGTTGACTTTGTCAAAAGCTCATCCCCGGGACAGGGGAGCACATAGAGTACATGGGGAGTACAGGGGAGTACATGGGATCACAGTATAAGACACACTATCTGGGAAACAGTATAGGACCACTATATTAAGGTTACATGAAGTAGCAACCCTCCCTGTGGAAATTAAACCGCTGTCCATTGATTGCGGGCCCCAGTAAATAAAACAGATAGAGCCAAACTGATCGACAATTATTACATTTTGCACGATAGGAAAAGCAAGCAAAATGCTTCTATACAGACAATCCAATGACAGAGCGTAAATACAGTCATATTTCATGGGGGTCTTCCATTTGGAAAAAACGAAGATCCCTAAATATTTTTTCTCCAATAATGCCGCCGAGAGTTTCCTAAATCACGGTGAGCAGCCCGAATGACAAAGAGAGAGGATAGATTAGTTTTCTTACACCGAGTTAAAATAGTTAAAACACGCGAGTAAAGAAAAATATATGAGGGTCTTCGTTTTTCCGTTTGAAAAACCAGCCAGTTTCTGGCTCCCTTATTTGTGTACATCTGAAAATGAGTTTCGAAGAACATGTTTTGCAGCTTTTGCGAAACCTAATCATAAAATGTTGTTTTTCTTGAAAGCATTACAAGCTCAAGTTTAAGTTTAAAATTGTTCAAGTGAAGCACGTTCGCTAAAATATCTGTAAAAGAATCGATTCCGAAGTATATTGACATCCATAAGAGATTGATCACTTTTGGGCAAATCTGGAATGGTTTCACACATGAGTTTTTTCTATCTAGTAATCAGTTTGACTCAACTGAATGAACTCGAGCGAGTTGATGCTGGCACATGTTTTTTGAATTTAAACTTTCGGTGGGAAAATGTATGAGGCGACTAACGGTTAGTAAAAAGTTTGGAGAAAAGTGCCATATAATAAACAACTTACTAACTTCTGCCGTTCGGTCATTTCAGGAAATATCAAACTCCGCTTTGGTGCATCAACCTCGCCGAAGACGGCTCCGTTGTAGATTGGAGATAAAATATTTTATACTCGCTCAGAGTCCTCAGAAAGTAAGAGTATAATATATGTATACACCAAAGCTTCGGTTTGATATTTTCCATAATGACCTCACTATCGGTTAGTAAGTAGTAAATATTTAACAATTAGACCTCGAGGCCGAATGTGCTATGATGAATCCCTGTGTGAATCGAAAAAACTGAAAATCGAATCAATCGATGCCAATTATTCGATTGATTTCAGTAATCGAAAACCAATCAAACGCTTTCTGTTCTGTGACTTTTGATTGATTCGATAAATTCGATTTATTTTTCTATCGATTTTTTTGATTGTAGACACATTTTCAATACTTTACTTCGAGTTCTTGATTGCTCATCAAAAGGTTTCGCGCTGAAATGAAATACTTAGAAAACATTTTTTTCCTAATTTTGCCGAATTAATTTCGAGGCTCGCTGCGAAATGTGTTTTCAGCGCGACATGTTGGAGTTAATGGGGAATCTGCTGGGTGGCCGATATTATGTACAGCAGGCACTGATGAGCCAAAGCTATAGGCTCAGTGGAGTATGAATGAAAAACAAGATTGAAATGAACCTTGGGTAACAACATGAACGAAGAAAGGTTCTAGCGAATTTTCACGGCATTTGGGCGAATGTTTTGGGAAATTTCTGACATTTTCTAGTGCTTGGAAAGCACGGTAAAAATGAAGAGTTATTTCCCGGCATCAACTCAGCTCTGGAAATTAATGACTTCTCTTCGTTTTCAATCTTTTCGGCTATGCGAAGTGGTGTTCAATCGAACTTCAATTGCTTATCAATTGGGATGTTTTCGTGTGACTTTCGATTGATTATCGATTGTTCGAAAGCAATCGAAATCAATTATCCAATTGTTATTGATTGATTTCAATTGTTTGATTGGATTTTCGATCATCGATTGATCATGCCGGGGATGAATAGACCACGAGGCCAAAGGCCAAGTGGTCTATTGACATCATAGCACATGAGGACAAGAGGTCTAATTGTTTTAGTATAAACCAACTAGTTGGTCGGTTTGGCAATGAATATCATTATTTATGTTGAAAAATCATGTTTTCTTGCAAAGAAAGGTAGTGGTTTTGCCAGGTACGGTCTATCACGTATAGACCATTAGTAGCTCAGCCAATCAGAATGCACGATTTGAAATATACCATTAGTTGGTTTATACTAAATAGATTTAGCCACTGGCTAAAAGCAGAGCTCCCGGTTACATATTTTTATGTGTTAATGCAGGGCATCTGGGGAAGTGCGATAAAAAAACGGCAAAAAAGTGCGGGCTTTTTTAGAAAAAAGTGTGGAAAAAAGTGTGGTAAAATGGTCAAAAGTGCGGTAAATTATTTTCTTTCATTTGTAGTTTGCGCTTTTTGGGGATCATAACGAGTCGTTTCTGTTGATATTCTATTTGTTTTGTCATTTTAAAGTAATTTAAAAAATAACAGAGCTAACTTATAAAACTTCGCATGATCAATATTTAGGTAAAGAACAATGGGAAAATGCAAAAAAAGAAGGGTTCACCATGCTGCTTGCGCGCCATCAGTCATTTAAAACTCGAAGCCCAAAAATCACTAAGAGCGCCTATTTCTCCAGACAATCAACTCCTGTAACATAAATTTAACTACATGCGTTGTTCATAACAATATCTTGCAATAATAAACGGTCTAAAGTACTCCAAAATGTAAACTGCCTGCGAAAAAACCCCACAGTTTTGTCATCACCATCTAAGGTAAATGGCTCCGGCAGTTTCATAGGATATTTACGGCTTTTAAGTACAAATAAACGAACTTCTAACATCCAACGTTTTTTGTTCTCCTGTATTTTGTTTTCCGCTATAAATACTTGACCTATTTAGCAAATAAAAATGGGGTTCACCGATTTGGTCTTCATGAAAAAGCAATGAATACTGAAAAACGCGCGCCATTTGTATTTACCCATTTCTTACAAGATCAGCTATTGGCTGATCACTTATGTTCTGCCGACCATGTACTACAGTCATTATGTTAATATTATTTTTGCCTTATGCCATGGATGGCCTGTCCAAGAGCGATATCAGGCTGCTGCTTTGTCACTGAAGTTGAAAGAGAATAGATAACCAATAAGTCTGATGAAACTTTAACACAGACCTTCTTTTACTGAGTCTAATTTACCAAATGAAAGCATAATTGCTATGGATATTATATACGTTTTAGTAACGGAACATACTGGAGTCACATGATCTTTGTAAAAGCCATAAAATAATGGAAACAAAATCAAGGATGAATAACATTCAGATTCACCACTTTAAAAAGAGTGTATTGAAAATAGGTTGATTTTTTATCACTCGGTCTTACCATGTTTCTGTTTGATTGCCCGGGAGGCACACCGATTGCCTCTGTCTGCACAACAATGGCAATGGAAGCATTAGTTTTAGACACCTTTGTACTTATGCTATGGTAAGAACTCTTTTATTTGGTATTTTAGGAGTTAGTTGTTTCCGATAGATTAAATAATATGCTTAGGAATGTTACTTGAAGACAAACGATTTTCATGTTTTTCATATTCAGGATGAATGATCAAGATAAAACATAATTTCTTTAGAACATTTACTGAAATGAAGTGACATCAAATGAGTGACATCAAATTTCCAATATAGTGGTGCCTGTGAAAATTCAAATATTAATCTCAACTAAGTCGATGGGACACATCGGTCTTCTCAGTCATAAATGTTCCAGATTTTTTGTCAACTTCCATTGTTATAATACAGTGGTATCTCTATAGCGCTGTTCATGCTGATGTCATCCATTATTATTCATGTGCCAACCAGAGATCGATTGGTTCACAGAACAAAGGGCGCTATTCAATCTACGGTTGGCACATCAGCATTACAATGGCAATGTTGATAAACAGTGAATAGCGCTATTAAGCGGCCACCCTTGGGACCGAGTGGCAAGTGGCTGCTTAATAGAGTACAAGAAGAAACGTCCCCCCCACCCCGGGGGGACTACCATATTTTTTGGCGGGGGTGCTCGTCGTACCTTTTAGGGTTTAAAATCAGGCCTCTGGTACCTTTTAGGGGGTAAAATTCGAAAACTTTTTCCAGATAGGTACCTTTTAGACGTCAGTTTAGCAAATAGCAAATCACACTTGTTGGTAGCCTGATTTTCAGACGTATTTTCCCTCGTAAAAAATACGTCTTGTTGGTACCTTTTAGGGGTCAAAATCAACTAAGCGACGCCATTTTAGGTACCTTTTAGGGGTAAAATCGAAAGTTCCCGACGAGCACCCCCGCCCCAAAAATAGGAGAGTCCCCCGCCGGGCGTGTCCCCAGAAACTACTGTAAAAGTGCTTCTCAAAGACTCGCCACAGGATGTTTGAGTTGCATCAGCGGCTTGTAAGCTAATGTCATAACAAGGATAAAAGAAGACGTTTCTGTTGGTATCATTGTCACAACATTTACTGTCACCAAAATGGTATTAACTCTTACTTAATAGGACTTTGTGGCCGCTTAAAAATAGGGACCGGAAAATAGTGGCCGCGGCCACTAGGTAGGCCGCTGAATAGAGGTATACAGTATTTGAGTGACAAATATTTTGGGACTAAAAGTGGCCGCTTAATAGAGGGTGGCTGCTTAATAGAGGTACCACTTTATTCAATTCAAGTTTGAATAACCCAAATTGCAGGATTTGTTTAGCAAGTCTTTTTTGTAAAAGGTAGAGCGCAACGAACTTGTCCTTCCAATGCTATATTGAGAAACAGTGTTTCGTTCCTCTATCAGTGTTCTCACCTCAACACACTTGGTGCTAATTTTTTATGCGAGTGGCTATCTGCTCAGGTGGGACTGAATAGTCCTTTTTCATCCAGATATCTAAGACCTCGTCCACACTAACGCGTTTTCGTTTGAATCCGTATACTTTTTGATACGTTTAGGCCTTCCGTCCACACTAACACGCTGATCGTTTTCATCGAATCCGTATAAGTTTGAAAACGCTTTCGAAAGTGAATAAAAACGAACCCGCATACATATCGTTTTAGTGTTGGACGGTCGAATCCGGATAAAAATGAAAGCGATGACGTCAACTGTACCACTTAATTTGAGACTGTCCTTGCAGACGTCAACATCAAATAAAAACTGATCGCTTTTTTGGAGCTAAATTTTCCGAATCTCCCGTCCACACTAACACGCTGCGAATCCGTATAAGTTTGAAAACGAATACTTTAGTACGCGTTAGTGTGGACAGGGCCTATAGTCCGGCGGATTAGAGCACATTTTCGAGGAAATTGCGCATTTTAGGCTAAGCCCCAATTTTTTGCCAGGTGATAGTTTTCAATGTATTTTTAAATCGTAGATATGGAGGCACGCTAGAATTCTTTCGTAGCGAAAGCTAGAGAGGTTTTAGAGTGAACTATTGTTTAGCTCAATAGCAGCCATTTTGAATGCTTTGTTATTCAAATGAGGTTTAGAACAGCTATGTGAACATTCAAGTTGTTCTCTAGACTGCACAGCCATAGCAGCTCAACATTTGCTAATTCTGAACTATGGATTGAGCTGACTGACTTCGGCTGAGCGTCTCCTTAGAGTTTTTGGTGATCTATTAAATGTCACGATCAGTTTATTGTGAATGTTTATAATTTATATTGTAAAACAATAGTCTGACTGAGGTTTGATGAAATGTTTCAAGAATGACCAACAAATTCTAAAAAAGATCGAAATAATTGGTACCTCATGTGTCAAATGTGTAAAACGAAGCTTGCCTCTAAAATTTTGGCATGATATTTCTTCCTAGTACTGTGCTATACTCTATAAACACGGACGATGGAAGGTTTCACTAAGTGCCGCAGAGCTCATGAATAACAAAGGATTCAAAGATGGCTGCCAATGGCAAAACAATGGTTCACATTAAAACTGTTCTAGCTTTCGCTACGAATAAAAATTAGCGTGCCTCCATATCTTATCTTCAACAAAATACTGAAAACTATTGACATGCAAAGTCTGGAGTCTTTAGCCAAAAGTGCGCAATTTTTACGCTAATCCGCCGGACTACTAAGCTCAGCATACTAATAAAAGTACAATATGACATTTTTAAGACGTAAAATTATAACATAGTTGACAACCTAGGCATTTTGGTGTCTAAACAAAAAAACGTCTCCTCATAGTGAGAGATTTCAAAGCAGTCGACATATGCGACTGCTAGACAAGGAGAGAGATTCGGGGTTTAAGTAATATTTACAACATGAGCAGCCGTGTTGTAAATATTACTCAGGCGGTACTGAGTATTTTTATCGCGGAAAACCCGGTCCGTTCGATGATCGGGCGCCATCTTGCCCGATTTTTGCACTCGCCCCCGGGACCGCGCGCCTCAATATAAAAGATGGCGCCCGATCATCGAACGGACCGGGTTTTCCGCGATAAAAACACTCAGTACCGCCTGCAAGCAGGCTACGAATCTCTCTCCTTGTCTAGCAGTCGCATATGTCGACTGCTTTGAAATCTTGTAAATTTGGCAGAGAAACTTCAAGATATGTTTCATGAAAGTTGCTATGCAAATTAGTTACAACCACTAGTGGTTGTATAAGAATTACAACACGCTACGGTCCCGTGAATCGTATTGTGTTTCTGTTGTGTTGTTCTTATTAATTATTCATGATTTTTTTAACAAACAGGCTGCATTAGATAGCGCAAATTTCTGCAGCGTAGCTTACAATCACGAGGGCTGTTTTACAGTACATGTAGTGCCTCCGTGAGCCAGGCCATTGCACCGAGAGACAATCTCCCTACAAAGTGTGCAATGCGTTCTTTGAACAGGGGTAGAAGGGAAGGCAGACTAGGGAAACACAGTATAACTAAGTTCAACCCACAATATGAACCTGTGTCGATCACGACTCAAACAGATCCTGGACCACAGCGGGAGCCAACCATGCTCCCCAAACCTCAACACACCCTGTGTGTGCCATGTACATTGCTCTACATGACGTATTAGTGTGGATACTCTTATGTTTTATGGGTCCAACAGAACCCAGTAATCCTGGTGAGAATGCTGTTGTAACATTTACTTTAAAGTGTATTTTTTCTGTTTCAGATATTAAAGTTTCTACTGAAGGAGTTGACCCAGCCCGGAAAAGGACACGAATTATTGGATATCCTTGCATACGAAAAAAAGTACTAGGCCTTCATAGGCTCTTGCCATTAAAATGGCAGATCAGTTTATGGATCTGGATGAGTTACCAGACTTCAACAGTTTGTACCCAGATCTAACAGACCTGTCAATCCTAGGCTATGAGGAGAATCCTTTTGCCATTTATTGTAATGACCAGCAACCTAGCCTAGCAGAAAGGCTTGAGGACACAAGTATTTTTGTTGATTATATTCCAGATGATTTGGCCCAGTTTTTAATGGATACAGAAACTGTGCCTTGTACGGAGGCTTGTTATGGTGACAAGTCACTAACTGATCAGGAGACTGTAGAGATGCTCTCAGAAGGTGTTGCCTCACCCGGAGAGAGCACAAGCTCAGCTACATCATCAGAAGCAGGTGATGGTCTTGTTGCAATCCCCGTACAAGACCTCCTTGATCTACTTACAGCTACACCCAACATCACAGCCCTCCAGGACTCATACCAGTGTCTCCATCTCAAACCACAAGCATTCAAAATTTGCACCTGCAGCATTCAGTTGTTTCAGAAGCTCAGCAATCTTTTATTGCCGGCAAACGAAAACACGAGTCATGCAGTGAACATCAGCCTAAAAAATGGTCCAAAACATCGCCAGATGTCACAACTACAGACAGAGAGAAACAAAAGAGAAACAACTTGGCATCAAAGAAAACAAGAGCAACCCGAAAACAAAAGGAACTGGAGTTGTGCCGTAAGGAAAAATACTTAGTAAAATCCAACGCGGAGTTGAAAGCTCATATTCAGGAACTGACCAAGGAAATCGGAGCCATTAGAATGGCTTTGGTACAAAGACTAGATGGTAAATGAGCTTTTGTTAACTCTTTTACAGTGGTGGTCAGTTGTATTCACATATTACATGTATATCAAAGGTTCAAATAGTTTAATTGTATAAGGTTAAAACACAATACAGTTGTCAAGAACATACACAGTTGAGGTAGCTCTCGTAAAGTATCGATTTTAAAGTACTCTAGGTGGTATTGCTCGGAGCCTAAGCCTTTTGTATGATGAAGTTGGCTTGACTATATACGAGTAAACGCACAACTGAGCTGGTAGCCTGAGGTAAGAGAGGCGGATTTACACGCTGCAATTTGTCTGGCCGACTGTTTTGTGAGCCGTGAGCTCTTGATTTGTCGGAAGGAAAATCGTGCCGACACTGATGCGATGCCACAGATTTTCCAGTATCGGGTCAACACCGAATGAAGCTTACAAGGCCCGACACATCGCACGGTGGAATTCAGCGATTACTCAAGTAATGTGTTTTTATAGTTGATGCAGGGAGGTTTTGTTAAGCAATGGCTAGTTTTCCTTAAAGGGAATCCCGGCTGTTTAGGGCATTTCAAGCTCAGAGGAAACTTAAACAACTAAGGACACTAAGAATCTCGTCAAAGCGGAATGAGTTCCGTCGGTCTAATTGGGTTTCTTTTCAGTTAAAATGTTTTGTCGAATGTTTTTTTTGAAAAGCCTAAACAGCCGGGATCTCCTTTAAGGATTTAAGAAGTCATCAAATCCCTAACTTTGAAACTATAAAATTATCTATTGCCAAAGAAAACCTCTTCCGTCAAATATTATTCCTGCACACGTAGATGCATTCATTAAGTTCAACGGGAGCTTAAGACAGTTGGCACGTTTTGTATACGTGACTACCATCTTGAAAGGGCAATAACATACCAGACGATATGTAACAATTAGTCGCCGAAGGCGACGTGATTATCGGCAAATAGTCACCGAGACGAATGTTTTAGTATAATTTTTCAAGTGATTCATAAGGCTTTTTAGACAAAAAAATCTTGTTTTTGGGGATTTGTTCACGATCATAACAAAACTCGCGCGCACACTCCCAATCCTTTCAATGACAATGTTATAATCACCGGTAGGTGATTATAGCAAGAGAAAACAAATCTCTCGACCAATCAGCGCGCGGAAATTCTTATAGTCACTTGACTAATTATACTAAAAGCATTTTCCCTTTATTTAGAAGTTTTAAAAATGAATGTTTTGTAGTCGTATACATGTACTGTTTAGATTGCCAACCATTGGCTGTTTGCATTTTTATTCCGCACCTGGGCGTTGAGGACCTTTTCGTCTTCCCTGGAATTTCCACATCACAAATGTACCCCCGGCGTTCCCCTTGAAATTGCGTACTTCCTCAATAACCCCTTCCCCGGAAATTTCACCCTGCAATGTAGTTAATCGATGGACAAAAAGTGTCTGTCCTCAATATTCCCCTCCCCTGTAATTCCCGTGCATCCTCAACACCCCCCGTTGCGGAATAAAAATACAGGCTATCAGCCATTGGCGCTCTCTGTTACTGTAGCATCGCTTTTCAAGCTTTTTTTGTATTTAAAATAAACTTGCTCGATACTTTACACTGGTGGTTATGTTTAGTCAGCATTAAACTGCCACTACAGCATAACTCCGGTAGCGTGAAATATATAGAGAGAAGAAAAGTATTTGGATCCTTTGAGCGCGTAAAAAAACGAACGCTGATGGCTACTTGAAGTACAGAAGGCACTCACTCGTGCCTTCGGCACTTCCCGCCATCGTCACTCTTCTGGCTTTTCACGGACGTTAAGGGACTGCAGACAAACGAGGAGATTGGAGATTGTTCCGTCAAACGTAGAATAGAGTTGATGACAGCTTGATGTCAAGCACGTTAATCAATATTCAGAACGATAACTCACTGTAGGGTACCACCCACCTCTGGGGTGCAACTCATACTTAATTTTATAGTTTTGAAGTTGACATTTTTTACGGATGACAAGTTTTTTAAAAGCTTCAACTTCCCTTGTAATGGCACAGTCTTTTGAGAGGTTTTGAGTGACGTGGACTCTTTACCACGCTTTACGCCATCACCGTGGTGCGACTCGCGAATCCACAGCAAATTTTGACCACGATGATGACGTAAAAAGTGGTAAATAAGAGTCCACGACTCTAAACCCCTAGAAATTTATTTTTACCATGACAAAATGCCAAATGTTATAGTCATGGTCATTTTCCGTTGCAAATAGCGCGCGCATTTGAACAATTTTCCTTGGTTTTTGAGCCGCGCGCACTATCGATGCCATACATTTTATTGATCTGGCAGTTTGCCTATACATTCTTGTTCACCGAACCATCAAGGGCTGCCGCCATCTTGGATTGTATAGTATTCAATGAAAATGTGCGAGGCATATTTTGCAGGCATATCTCTAGACTATCGGCACTAAAACGGAGAATATTTAAGAGTTTCTAGTCTTTGGCAATTTTTGCTTGTTTTCTAAAACACGTTTTCACAATTCGTCTAGCCATGGCATCGTTTTCACCCGTCCACACGAGAAAACAGCGTTTTCAAATCGCTCCACCCTGGAGAGCGTTTTCGGATTGATCCGTTTTCGGTGATCGTATTCGGCGTTGTAGTGTGGACGATAGCCGTATCCGGGGCAAAAAGTATCCGTTTTCGTTTAAAAACGGTGTAGTGTGGACGGGGTCCGAGTCTTTAAACGTTCCTTTTTAAATCGTGGATACGCGTAGCGTAAAACACGAGTTATTGGATTGGGCCAAATATCACTCGCTCGCTCATAACTCAAGTGATAGCTCATGACGTCATCAAAACTAGAAAAATTAATATCTCAAGAACGGAACATCGCCAGGTGACCAAACTTGGCTTAAGTTATCTTCGTGACAAGGGGGGTCCAGCACCAAAGTCACATGACGTCATCACTGATGTCATCAAAACTAGAAACAATATCTCGAGAACGTAACATCGCTAGGTGACAAACCTTGGGTAAAGTTATCGTCGTGACAAGTGGAGTCCAGCACTTAAGTCACATGACATTACATCATCGATGACGTCATCAAAACAATAAAAATATCTCGAGAACGGGACATCGCTAGGTGACCAAACTTTGGTAAAGTTATTTTCGTGACAAGGGGGGTCCAGCACCAAAGTCACATGACATGACGTCATCAAAACTAGAAACATTAATATATCGAGAACAGAACATCGCAAGATGAGGATAAATTATCTTCGTGACAATGGGGGTCCAGCACCGAGGTCACGTGGTATAACGTTATCGATGATGTCATCACAACTAGAAAATTGATATCTCGGGAAGGGAACAGGACCAAAAGACCAAAACATGGTTAAACGGTATCCACGATTTCACCGGGTGCCTTTGATTAATAGATTCGACTTAGCTCAACCACTCGCTTGGAGAGTTGACTACTTGTCCCTATAGTACTGTCCTTGGGTGTTATTGCACGGGTGGCAGTACATACATACTTTATTTTTCACCTTTTTTCCCTTGATGTTTACAATTTAAGAAAGATACATTTACTATTAAAAGAGGGAAGCAAAATAAAGTAATCTAGTTAGATTTAAGGTCCTAGGAGCTAAATAAACATTAAGTTTTCTGGTTAGCTCCAGGGCTATTATGACTATTATAATAAACATTTGATTATGTAGCGACAAACGTGATACAAAACGGAACGAACAACAACACACATTGGCAGCTAAGGGCACTCTAGCTTAAATTGTTTTTGAAGGATAAACTGTTTTGCTTTTCGTGGAAAAATAGAAGAGGGAAGATTTTTGAGGTCTGTTGGAATTTCTTGCCATAGATCAATGGCTGCAAATTGTACCGTTTACCGTTTCTTGATCGTGGCTTTCTGAAATTTTGCTTAGTTGAAAACCTTGTTTGATAATTGTGGACAGAACTTGAGTATTGAAAATAATCATTAAAGAGATTAGGTAACTTACTACTTTTCCAAAGGTGGACAAATTGAAGGGCTTGAAAATTGATTAGGGAAGAAATAGAAAGGATATTCAGCAAATTGTGCACTCTCTGTGTTGTTCCTACAATTGATTGCAAAGAAAATACTCTGATAACAATGTTTTGCTTTGTTTGAACTTTTTTCATTTGAGTTTTGGTTGTGCTTCCCCACGCAAGGAGGGCATAAGAAATGTATGGAAAAACAAGAGAATAATACAATTGCTTTGTGTTAGTCTGGTACAGATATATGAAATATGGTGCTTCCATGAGAGATTTTCATTTTTAAGTACTCCAAGATACTTAATGTGATTTTTTTCTGTAATAGCATATCCCTCCCATCTTTACCTTGTAATTTTATTTCTAATTGTTTTGCTTTCTTCTTAGGTGATTTCACAATCATGAAGTTAGCCTTAGTTTCATTATAATACTCTGACAAATTTATGCATGGTATTGTTCTTCTCCATTGTATTGCCTCGTTCTATAATACACTCCATTGCACTCCATTGTTTTAGACAATGCCTTGCATAAATTTGTCAGTGTATTGGACAACCCTCGGAGAATCTGTATTATTCATGGAGACATACTGCTGCCTATCAGACAAATAGCTCTGGAACCATTCTAATGGGAGACCCCTTACTCCATAAGCTCCGACATTTTCAAGAGTGTTTGTTGATTTACTGTGTCAAATGCCTTTGAGAAGTCGAGGAAAACACCACAAGTGTAAAGATTTTTATCACTGGCTTTCGATTGTCAGTACAGTAATTTATATTATAGCTTACTCAGATGAGGAGCGCCCTTTTCGGAAGCCAAATTGAAATTTACTGAGGATGTCATGTTTCTCGAGATAATTTGATTTGGGCAAAGGTGTAAAGTGTAGATATCTATTCAACCCTTATCAATGGGGGTTATTCTCGATATTTTCAGTTGATTAGGTGGCACAACACACATTTTCAGGCATTTTCATTTTGAGACACCATCGTGTCCTTTGTTATTCATGAGTTTCGCGGCAATTAAGCTCTTCTAGAAGGGGTTATAGAGTAAAGCGCTAGACTGGCAAAACAGTAAAACGTTTCATGAATCAGGGAAAAAATAATTGGTATATGGCCAAATAAAACTTGATTTTTAGCATCGTTTCTTATAAACGTTTTCTTTTCTTTGCGATGGCATCTTTTCGAAGGCCCAGTCAAACCTTGTGTTGACAAAGAAAATAATTTGCAAGGACTTTAGCATTTCTGCACATAACCGCTAGACTGTACACCTTTATACACGCTGCGGACATCATTTCTGCGTGCCATTCGACCAGCTAGCGGTGTTTCACTGTTGTGTGACGAGAGTAACTCAGATTCGCGAGAAAATCGCGTTAATCTAATATCTATTCCTTACTTCCAAAATGTGAAGCGTACCAAGCCTCGTTTCCATGTAAAAAGAAAAGACATCCGTGCTGAAGGCGTCAGTGCAAACGCGAGGCTTGGGGCACTTGTTCTTTTTTGAAAAGATATGAGGTTTACCAAGATTTTTTTCCGCCAACATAACGGTAATGGAGTGTAGGTTTTGGTCGAGGTTGAAATGTTGAGAGTACAATTGTTTTTGAAATATGCCAATTTTTGTTTTTCTGCGATACATGGGTAGTGCAATGCGAGTTTTCCCGCCTTTTGGCGACCTTCACGGATGAACGCAGTTCTAGCCTCAAAACAATTGTCTCTTGGTGATTGCCTTGTCTATTCTTTCAATCCAATGTGGTTGAAAAGAATGCAGATCTCGGGTGTAGTTCGCAGCAACTTCTAACACTGGATTTCTCGCTCGAAAAGGGCTCTTAAACCTCAGGAAAGATGACAAGATATCAATTACTTTTTATTTGACTGCAAGTGCTGGAATATTTTTCTCAAAATTGACCTGGCGGTATTCAAATTCTTAGAGAAACACGTACCAGTTCGATTAAGTAGGAGTAAGTAGACGCGGCAAGAAACGGGCGTCTGTTTAGATGCCTTGTCTCGTTCGTGCTAGCGGTACTTACGTGTACGTGTATTATATCCCTAGGTTTTCAAAACACACCAATAATGAAATTATCATGCTGTTCCGGTAGTGCTCGTTGAGGTCCCCTAAAGATAAATAGCATATCCCAATTTGAAATCTTAATTTTTTTTAACCCTCAACATTTTTCCCTCGACATTTTCTCCTCCATTGTCGACGTCTTACCCACGAACAAAACCTACACTGCGGTAACGCCGTTATCTGGCCGCAATTGCATACCCGGCCTCGTTTTCATGTCCAGCGTGCATAAGGCACAATGTCGGACTATCTGAATTCTCTTGATCTCGTAGGCGAAGTAGAGGCGGTAAAATGTGGCAGCGCGGTTTTCTGCTGGTCCTCTACGTCATGAATGAGACTGTTAATTGCATTCTGTGCGCTTTCCCGTGCCTTGCCCAAGTTCGTGGGAGTTTCCGTAGTCGGCTTGGCAGGGGAACTGGGTGAAGATGGTGAGGATATCGTTGGGGTCGGATCAGGGGAACTGGGCTTGTTGGTTATTTGGCCGTACACGGCTAACGCCTGTCAACAGGAAAGAAAACAAAAACTGTTATTATATTCAGACCTTTGGATGTCATATGGAGTTCGTCAGTCACATCATCACCTGGTGATGACAGTCACGTTACATCTTGTTGCGATCCCATACAGATCACCATGCGATTTTGAATCATGTTGCCATTTCCGTTGCCATGTGTTAGAATTATTATTATTATTATTAATTTTTTTTTGGGGGGGGGCAACTATGCTAGTGCCGAGCTAACTAGGGCCATAGATCTACAATAGGGCATAGATCCAGCCGAAAGGTGTTTTAAACGAAGGTAACAGCAAGCGTTTCAAGTAGATTGCTTTGAACTTTTACTTTTTTAGAAAGTTTAACGTCTCCTATATACAGATAAGGTGCAGCTGTCGTAACTTTATCGGTAGTGAGAGGCGAGTATTTAGGTTTTATTTAAGCAATAAAAGTACTTTCCGCGTGCTCTCTGCTTTCTTACAAACACGAGGGGGATGTTGGGAGAACTGATCAAAACTTGAAAGACACGAGCCGAAGGCGAGTGTCTTTCAAGTTTTATCAGTTCGACCAACATTCCCCGAGTGTTTGTAAGAAACCAGAGAGCACGCAGAGAGCAAACCAGAGAGCATGAATAAGAGAGAATACAAACCTGTGCTACCATGGACGCAGCATCGCCCACATTAGCGGGTAACACTACAGTGTTGTTTGTCTTGGCGAGGTTAGAGAAGGCGCTTACATAAAGCTCTGCCACGTTTAGACTTGCAGCTTTGTCTCCAAGCTGAAATTCATTAAAAACAGTCAATCAATGCTTGGACAATCGATAAATCATCGATATCGATTTATCAATCGATCAATCGTTAGCAATGGACGATTCTAAATACAAGCACCGCGCTCTCTTTTCTTCCGAAGTCGTGCCTTTGAAATGTAACACAACTACCAGAATGCAACGCACGTGTAGCCAGTTGATACGAGAAATGTATACCGACATGCCACTATCGTCCATTGAAGAATAATGAAGTTTATCGATTGTATTTAAAAAAGCGCTAAACATCATAGTAAAAAGTGAAAAGCCGAAAACACTCTTTAAGGTGGCTCGCCTGAATGTTCGACTGATTAAAAACCAGCAACGCCCCTAGAGAAATTATGTTAATATCGTGACATCGAGCCCCTAGAAACAAGAGTGATCTTAGATAGAGCAGATTTCGTATGACTGTGAAAAGTACCGCGAAAGAGTTGTACCGCGCCGCGTCCGTGACCGTACCGCGACTACACGATTTCGTTCGGTGTATCTACAGCAGAAAACAGCAGGCCAGGTTCGGTACCGCCACCGCGACAGTACCGCGCCGTGTCACGGTACTTTTCACAGTCATACGAAATCTGCTCTAGACACTGTAATCAGTAATGCTACTACTACAACCGTGCATGTTTTACCTGGGCCTCGAGAGCCTCTGCAACCCGCGTGATGCCAGTGGCTCGAGCTTGCGCTTTCGCGATAATAGCCTCGGCCTCGCCTGTGGAAGAAAACAAACAAACAATACCACTCATGGATACACCCGCCTTCTAAACTGGACTCACCACTGGTCCGTGTGTAATGTGACGCATCATACAATTCGTTTGCACGGACTTAATACATCGCACCACTCAATGATTCGCTAAACCACTTTGGCTTTCCTCACCAGTACAGCCGTACACCTGGAACTGTCATGGGCAATTCTGTTGTTCTTTTTAACGTATCCGTAAAATACCCATAGTCAATTTCGCACTGAACTGTGGGCAAGAAGTCTTGTGTAACTAAACCTTTTTGTCCTATTCTAACGACAGCGTTGATTTGTCAAAGTATGAAAGGAAAAGAAGAAAACTATATTGTGGGGTTTGCCGTCTCTCACTCTAATAGGCCATTTGCACTAACTGGGTCACGTGACCCCAACTACCTCTTAAAGTGCCACTATTATCAAGTTTGAAAATTATTTACTTTATGCCTTATTTGAAAGAGCTGAGGCTCAGAAGAAATATGCTTCTTTCCGTTTTCAAAATCTTTTTTGGTTCCGAAGATATTAGAGTTTGAAATTTGGCCGCCATTGCTCCAAAGTGTGACTTGATGACGTCACACTCTCAACAAACAAAGTGGTGAATTATTTGATGGTCTATATTTTTGTTGGATTTTCATCAAATCCTATCAAATTTGCCACGGTTATTGAACTCACCCTTCCTGATAATTTTGTTTACCTTAATTGATTGCCATGGCAACAGCCTTTGTTTCAGACCACCCCTATCCAAAATTCTATATGAGGCTATATCTTTTGAAGAAATCAATTGTAACCTACATTGCCATGCCCACTTATCTTATTTAGTAGTAGCTCGCTTTTAGTAACAAGCAAATTGGTTAATTCTGAAATCTGGGCGGGTAAAATCGGGAAATCCTAAAATCGTCTGAGGAGCCTGGGAACCAGGGGGTTGCCATGACAACCCTGATTGATGAGTCACATCACTCTGTTCAAGTCAAGTATTCATTCTGCCAAGTTTGAGCACTCTAACTTCAAGAGGTATAGAGATATACCTCTTTTAGTATTTAGGCATTGATCAAGTTGAGAGTGTGACGTCATCACCCATGCTAATTTGCATATCGTTCTTACCTTCATAACTTCTGAACGAAACAGCTATCAAAAAACGGAAAACGGCATTGTTCTAGTTTTGCAAAGCTGCCTAACATATGGAGAATTGGCAAAGATTGGAGACCCTAATTTTTGATAATAGTGGCACTTTAACGAGATGTTTTGTCAAAATCAATTCCAGAAATACAAAGAACCAATTGATATTAATGGAAAACTCAAGTTTCAGCTTAAAATCTCTAAGTTTGAGCAAATGGCAGCGAGTTGAATTTTCAAGATTTTATTCAGAATGTATGGGATTAGGGTCACGTGACCAAGTTAGTGCAAATGGCCTATTCTCAGTGCGTATAATTAATTAGAATGGCGAAAGATCGATTAAAATCATCACCACGTGACCAAAGGGCATCACATGACCACGCTAGTACTTAATCCTGCGTTCCTGCCATCTTATCATTCTGCCTTCGACCAGTTTCACATAAAGTTCGAGAGTGAAGTTTGATCGCCAGTATTGCCACTGAGTTGCAGCACCATTATTCCCTAGAAGAGCGGTCGGAGTTTTGTCATACTGTATGCTGTACGGATCTTCATACTACAGAGAGAAAGCGAGATTTTTCCCATCCTGGAAATGTTTACCTCGAGTCTTCCGACCTTGCGAAGCAACATAAGAAAGTTAAGTTTACTGCACTACTGTTCAGTTTTACCCTGACGGTGATTTATATGCTACCTTTGTATCTAATGGTCCTACTTCCATGCCTTGCTTATACAACGCTTGTACAAGTTTATACTATATCTGTCGGTAATTTCTAGTCCATATTGCTACTCGTCCGGATTTGCATATTTCTTCATGCGTATAACACGCAGAGTTCGCTTCCCGTCGCTTTCCTTCGCCGTTTAACTTTAGTCATCTCCTGCCTGTAGTTTTCATCCCTTGTATTTTTAAAATGTTCTTCTTTCTTGCTAACTTTTACTTTGTATTTTTAGGTACCATGTGTAGTTAATATTCTCTGCCTCCCCGGATACACAGTAATAATATGAATTCAATAAACTGTACTTGTTAATTGTTCTTTGACTGCATTCTGTTTGCTTTATAACCATTATGTATCTTACATAATCTTCCAGCACTTTTTAAATCGGCCGGCTCATTTTCTACGCCGGGATGCCATCCAGCCTTACAATTTCTAAGGTTTGGGCCGGTGTAAATTTTCTACCGGGTTGTTAGCCAGCCTCCAATTTCATCAAGGACTGGGCCGGCAATAATTTTTTATGGTGCCGGGTTCTTATCCTGCCTTAGACATTTCTAGTAAGGCTAGGACCGGTGTAATTTTTATACCGGGTTGTTAGTCAGACTTCAATTTCTTCAAAAGTCTGGGCCAGCACTAATTTTCTTGTGCCGGGTTGGTATCCAGCCTTACCAACTTCTAGTAAGGCTAGGGCCGGTGTAATTTTTATACCGGGTTGTTAGCCAGACTTAAATTTCTTCAAAAATCTGGGCCAGCACTAATTTTCTTTTGCTGGGCTGTTATCCAGCCTTAACAATTTCTATTAAGGCTAGGGCCGGTGTAATTTTTATACCGGGTTGTTAGCCAGACTTCAATTTCTTAAAAAGTCTGGGCCAGCACTAATTTTCTTGTGCCGGGTTGTTATCCAGCCTTACCAATTTCTAGTAAGGCTAGGGCCGGTGTAATTTTTATACCGGGTTGTTAGCCAGACTTAAATTTCTTCAAAAATCTGGGCCAGCACTAATTTTCTTTTGCTGGGCTGTTATCCAGCCTTAACAATTTCTAGTAAGGCTAGGGCCGGTGGAATTTTTATACCGGGTTGTTAGACAGACTTCAATTTCTTCAAAAGTCTGGGCCAGCACTAATTTTCTTGTGCCGGGTTGTTATCCAGCCTTAAAATTTCTAGTAAGGCTAGGAGTAGTGTAACTTTTAAACCGGGTTCTGTTGACTAAAGCTTGAGCCAGCTTTGATTTTTCTATGCCGGGTTGTTTGATAAAATACAAATAAATGAAATGAAATGTTTTGAACTTGATCCTTCAAAGATATTATGAATTTAGTATTTACAGGTATGTCAATCCTATTTTCGGTCATTTCGGACTTCAGACTTGCACACCACTGGTTCTAAGATTGGGCTGACTTAAGCCGTATCTCCGTTTCGGCGGGGCTTTCTTGGTTCCAGTGGCGTGTAGGCCTGCCTTCCAACACACCAATTATATTTTCCCTTAGTACAGAAGTATACTCAGCTCCCTTTGTTCCAAAAGGCAATTACAATTGATTGTATAACGGATTATGTCCTATATGATTATGAGCTGATTACTTATTGCAATTTGTAAGGCAGGCCTACTTACGCCACTGGACCAAGATAAGCCCGCTCTCGAGGGCCATAAGTTAGAAACCTACTTGTATGGTTACTATGAAAGTCTTGTGAAATAAAGTTTCTTGTATTGTATTATATTAAAGGAAATCATCATATCCTCGGTAACAGTAGTAAAATCTTGTATACTTGACTGACATTTCAGTTTCTGTATGGAGATGATTATACTGTTAAGGACTGTGCACTTCTCCTCAACTTCGCATTAAAAAAATGTATGTCACAGTAAATGTATCAAAATCACACTCTTTCCACTTATCTAAAGTCGTAAGGATATTTTTGCAGGTGACAAGTCCCCGTTTCTATTTATCATTTTATTTCTCTCGGCCAAACTAGTAATAGTCCAATTTACTTGGTAGACCCGGTAAACAAACTCATTGGATATTGATACGTAATTATTAAATTTACATCGTCAATTCAAGGAGATTGGCTCAAAAAGGGGAACCCATGACGTTTTCTCTCTCCCATTTTGTATTGACTATTTGCGCTTCTCGAGGTATTTTGCGCTTATTTGAGGATAAAGCCCTGAAAATTTCGGGACAGTTGGTATAGGTACACAGCCACTTTGTTGTTAAGTACAGCCATGTTGCGTAGTTACCGGGCTTGTAGTCACGTGTTGGTACAAACTCTATAATGACAATCCTAACATTCGAGTTATTTCCCTGACACGCGCACCAACGTGATTGTTATTATTTATTTTTGTACCTCAAGACACCATTCTTCATCTGTATATCGATCCAGTTTCTAGCAGTAAAGGTGGCTATGAACTCGCTTTCAAGCTGATATTGACATTTTTTTATTTACAAAATTTTGATTCTCAACAAAATCAGCTAAAATTTGTAATTTGATAATTTAATAAATTAATTTGCGCCGGGGAGCACCCTTTACTTTTGCAAGAGGGCTTTTTCGTGGTATACTCCGATTGAATTGATATTTTGTAACAAAGCTTCATGAATTTCACGAAGGGATTGCCATTGCCACTGCAACTGGACGAACATTAACTAGCTGTTAATTATACTCTTTTTGAGTATATTCAATTTCAAATCTTTATGAAGCTGTAAAGGTGATTTTATACATTCACATATCTCATTTTATATAGGAGCCATACCTTTAAGCTTAATCGTATTTCTTTTACAATTTGCAGCTCATACTAGAGACTCGCTGCAGTCGTTTAGGCAATATTTAGCAAGCGCATGCCAAAGAGGAAACAAGCAAAACGCGGGTTAGTGAAATCAATGACGTCATTTATAAGGCCGGGCGTTTTCTTTCAAAGCCAACGGACTTCAACTTCAACTTTATTATATCTTTTTTTTTTAATATTACAAAGACAGCACACCGCCTGCAAATAGCATAGCTAGTCGAGGCAGCCGGTGAGAGGACAAAGAAGCAGAAAGAGACGAAGGATAAAAACGTGAAAAAAAAAGAAAACCGTTAATAACAAGCGAAAAAGAGAAGGATGTAAACTTGAAAATAACACAAATTATTTGATTTTATTCATTTCATTTGCTGTAATAAAAAAAAGAAAAGAAAATTCGAGACAGTTTATAATAGAAGTAAAAGTTTTCTATGTTTTTTTTTGTATTTATGATCACAGTTTATTTTCAAAAACTTTCTTGAAAAAAAAAAACATGCTACGTATATTCGAACAAAAACAAGGAACTAGAAAGGCCGAAACTTATTTGTTTACAAATGAATAGTTAGTTATTTACATAAAAATATAATTCAAAGAGTTGACAAAGACGACAGTGAGATTTGAAAGTCGGTATTATGTGGCAGAGACTTAAAGGGTTTTGGACCTGACTCGCCAACGTCACATTCTCGTTACATTCGATCCGACTCTATGCTTTCCATGCTTCGAATATGCCCGATGCAGAGGTTCTTCAGTTCATAAGATGAAGAACTTGCTTATAAGATTTCGGCGGTCTTATGGACGTCGAGGCCGGTGAGTGATCAAAGAGCTTGCTCATAAGGAAAACAAGAGATATGAAGCACGTTTTATATAGTACCTTCTACGGCTTGGACTAGATATAGAGTGCTCTACATGCGTAACCAACGGACCTATCAATCAGATTATCGAGCATACAGTATATTTGTGCAAGGTCTCCACTGGCAACAGAAAATTTCTTAAGAGCAAAGAGACGCCCTTGTCTTTCTACAAATAGCAACTACATGGCAGTCGTAAACCCAGCTGATGCCCTGAGAAACGTAGACCGCAGACACCTAGTAGGTTGAGACGCATAGTACTAGAAAGCTAAAACTTATGTACGCCATATTCTATATAACCTTATAATATAACGAAGGCAGTTTAGAGGTGCAGAACGACTATATCATATCGAATATGGCCAAGGACGAAACATTCTCATTTTTGGAATTTTACTACGCGTTCTCTCAACACCTAAACGGGCTGGAACACGATTGTTCCATCATGCCCAAATTAACCCTATAATTAATTACTCGCCCTTCATGGTACCTACTAGCCTTGCTTTCATCTTACTAGCTACACCTGCAAAGGTACTTGGGGCTCATACGCGTGCAGAAAATACTTTTGCCAATAACTCAAATAAGAAATAGAGCAACGAAAGTTTCCTCGTCAATGTTAATTCCGCAGTACTAGCAAAATTTTGGTTAGTTGATGTTTCCGTATAATTAATGTGGGACTTAACAACAAAATGCAAAATGGGGAATAGAAAAACCTCAACGTATTATTTTCCTTTACTGGGTTGATTCCTTCAACATATCTTCTTCTTAAGGCAAACCACCTGCATAATTAACAGAAACAGTTCTTTTCGATCTATCACGTAACTTTGGACAAAATAAACAAGATGCTATCAACTGCAAAATTCATGAAGATTAGGAATCTAGGGTTAAAAGCTCGACCATAAGTTTTCCCCGTTTTTGATCGAAAGTTAATTGTAAACGATACTTAGCTACAGATAAACTGATGTTTCCATAGCAACTAAATATAAACATTTAATGGTGGTGACGTTTAACTCATACAAGTTCCACCTCTGTAACTATTCTCAGTGCGTATAATTAATTAGAATGGCGAAAGATCGATTAAAATCATCACCACGTGACCAAAGGACATCACATGACCACGCTAGTACTTAATCCTGCGTTCCTGCCATCTTATCATTCTGCCTTCGACCAGTTTGACATAAAGTTCGAGAGTGAAGTTTGATCGCCCCTCCCACCTCCCGAATAATGGTGCTGCAACGCCACACCCACAACTCTATTACAGGACCCCGTCCTGCACCAGCCTCCAGAGCTCGCCCCTCTCTCCATATCTTCTTAATTAGCTCTGGAGCCATTGTATTAATTCTAGCAATGAGAATATTATACTATTGCGGTTCAGTGACAAAGTTAAGAGAAATGACGTATGGTAGCTTCCAGTCAACGAAAAAACTCCCATGTAATGCCACAGATACAACACAGACGACCGTTTGGATGTAAGTATGACTATTATTACAAATTATGCTTTTAGGGAAATAATGTATTCTCTGCGACGCTGATAAACACCTTTAAAATACGACGAGCCAAATAAGGAATTGTCCAACTTACCGGTAGCATGGTTGATTTGTTCTCGCCTGACAGCATCTGACGCAAGGATCCTACGAGCCAAATTAGGAATTGTCCAACTTACCGGTAGCATGGTTAATCTGTCTTCGCCTGACAGCATCTGACGCAAGGATCGTAGGAGCCAAATCAGGAATTGGCAGACTTACCGGTAGCATGGTTGATCTGTTCTCGTCTGACAGCCTCTGATGCAAGGATTTTAGACTGTTTTTGTCCTTCAGCAACATTTATTGCAGCTTCTCTAGCACCTGAAAGCACCAAGACAAGTTGTTTGTCTAAAATTAATCAGAGTCACTTGATTAATTCTATAGGACTATTCAAAGCTTCAGGAGGCTAGATTCCGCTAAGACAATAGCACGAAAAAGCGATATCGCACGAGTCGCGCAGCGACGAGGGCGATATCGCCTTTTTGAGTGCTATTGTCGGCGGAATCTACCGAATGAACGCTTTGAATATACTTGAATCCTATGATATCTCGTCCTCAATTTACACAAAAAAGAGATATCATAGGATTCTATAGAAAAATTCATCACCTGACGACGCGACTCGTGCAATGTCGTTTTTCGCGTGAAATTTACCGTGGATTTGACGACTCGAGTGATGAATATTTTATTTAGTGAAATGAATCGACCTTTGAATTTTCTTTGCGCTCGGGTAACTTGTGTTACTTATAACGTCCTCCGCATAAATATCTCCCATGTCTTATAGAACGAGAATATACACAAGGACACTAATATATAGTTTAGTCAAATTACACTAGTGGTCTATTGTCAATGCTGCATTCTGATTGGTTGAGCTACTAGTAGGCTATAAGTTATAGCCTGACAGCGGAGCTCCCGGCTACATATTTTTTTGTGTTAATGAGACACATGTTAATGTCATTGTACATAGATAGCCTGTCACCGCCATACCGCGTGACTAAGCACTTGCACTCCCCTTCCCACTTAATTTCACCAAAGTTTGGTTGTCTAAGGTTCATCCCATCAAAAGATAGAAACCTTTTCTCGTACATCACCTGTTGTTGGGCGAAAACATTTTTCCGGTATCAAACACGCCACTTTCAATGTCAAGGAGAGCGCGCGCTGATTTGCAAAAACAAAACCTGCTCAAAACTGAATGAAATATTTCAATAATTCATGTTTTCAAAGCTCTTTTTAGCTGGTTTTATAGCCACGACTGTAAATTGTGAAAAATTCCTATAACATATTGAAGAACTGTGTGATAAATCCATGATTTTAGTAACGGTCAAGGTCAAACGCATGCGCACTGAAGAGTACCCAGATTTTGGGTAAAAAAAATTGATTATTCCAGAGCCCTGTATCTATCGTGCCGCTGGCTCAAAGATGCACGGGCTCTGGGTACGAGATTGATACTTAATATGAAGGATCTAGGGTGCGCATGCACGTATCCGCTGACCAATTCCATATGATTACGGGCGCTGCCATCGCCAATGTACATTGTTTTAGCGGGAGTTGAAATATTGACGCGAAGTTTTCAGCTTGCATTTTTCTTACGAGATATTACAAACGAGATATCGACAGACCATGTTCTGATATCATTTTTAGGGAGGCTGCCTACAGTTTTTCTTGGACTTGACCTCCCAACTTTGAACGACCACAATTCTGAAATATAATTTCTCATGAATTTGAAATTTTGACCATTTGCTATTGAAAGATCAAAGTTCAAGATGATGCACGTTTTATTGTCATCAGAGTTTCCATAGCAACGAAACAGGGGGGTCACTGTTTTTAATTAGCAAAATTTCCACGTGAAAATTCGATCTAAACGTTTAATATGACACACCAAGCGCTAATCCTTAGGTAATTGTCTATACGTATACGAAGTTTAGAGAAAATTAACCAAGCTGATTTCAAGATATTCCAGGCGACTTCTTTTCCCTTTGAAATTCAAAATGTTTTCACTTGCTTTCTAATTATTATGAATTTAATGGCTTTTGAAATAGGCTAGCGAAATCTCTTACCGCAAAATTCATCCCAAGGTATACAACTACTTGTTTGCCAAATTAATGCCAGGAAGTGCTTTTGATTTTCCATAATGAACATCGACGCAAACTTCAAATTTTTGAGCAAATTCGCAAAATGTCATTTCGAACACAACTAAGGTTCCAGAGAAAGTTCCTGATGGCGAATTTTTTCTCGCGCTCTTCACTTAAAATTGACCCTATTAGCGAGATGCTGTCCGCGTAAGAAAAAAAAATTACGTCGCGGATAGCGTCTGGTAAAATTCTAAAGTTCACCACCACCTTCCTAGTTCCACTCAAGATTCTAAAGCTGTTGCAGTTTTCATCGGCTGTAGTTTTTATTCAAATTTCACCTCCGTTTTCACATTCCAGCATGGACAAGTGTAGCACCTCTTTTATGATTCAGACCCCATTCACACTAGACCGGTACAAAACCGGACCGGTACAATTCTGGTACGGTACCGTCGCGCGTTCACACGGGAGCTGCGGTACCGGACTGATTTTGGCACGGCTAGGCGTGCACGGTCCCGTGTGAACACTGTTGCAAAACGTACCAGAATTGTACCGGTACCGTATGAACAAGCGGTACCGTACCAGAATTGTACCGGTCTGGTTTTGTACCGGTCTCGTGTGAACGGGGTCTCAGTGAACCGAACCTGTCACGTTTAGCTCTTATTAGCTCTAGAAGGACGTTCCGCAGTAAAAGAAGTAAGTTTTGTCTAATCGCTATCTTATCCATCAGGAACTGGAGTTGATTAGCTCGGTTAGATGCGAAAAAAAAAAATTAGAAGCGCGCTACACAACTAGCGTGAATCTTGAGAGGAACTAGGAAGAAGGTGGTGAACTTTGGAATTTTACCAGACGCTATCCGCGACGTAAATTTTTTTCTTACGCGGATAGCCTCTCGCTAATATGGTCAATTTTGAGTTAAGAGCGCGAGAAAAAAATTCGCCATCAGGAACTTTCTCTGGAGCCTTAGTTGTATTCGAAATGATATTTTGCGAATTTGCTCAAAAAATTAAAGTTTGCGTCGATGATTATTATGGAAAATTAAAAGAACTTTTGGCATCAAATTTGGCAAACAAGTAGTTACATACCTTGGGATGAATTTTGCGGTAAGAGATGTCGCCAGCCTATTTCAAAAGCCATATCTTGAAAACGGCTTGGTGAATTTTCTTTAAACTTCGTATACGTATAGACAATTACCTAAGGATTAGCGCTTGGTGTGTCATTTTAAAAGTTTAGATCGAATTTCACGTGGAACGTTTGCTAATTAAAAACAGTGACCCCCCTGTTTCGTTGCTATGGAAACTGTGATGACAATAAATCGTGCATCATCTTGAACTTTGATCTTTCCACAAATTTCAAATCCGTAGGTTAGTATATTTCAGAATTGTGGTCGTCCAAAGTTAAGAGACCAAGTTTAAGAAAAACTGTAGGCAGCCTCCTTAAGGTGACTCGCTCGAAATGGTTTGTGCGCTCATCTGTGTCCAGAGCTGGACTACCAGGTTATACATATCGGGCTATAACTTTTTCTTGCCGATTCCAATCATTCTTTTTGTAAATCAAACACACATGACCCTTTTTTATCTTTCGGCTGAAATCTTGGCGATGCTCATTAGAAGACTTGAACTTTCATCTGGCTAAGTTTTAGAAAATTCGTAGGCGCAGAAATGTAGTAGTCAAAGTGCAGGGTGCCATAAATTTCTGTGTTTTTAAGCCCCAAAGAAACGGTGCTTCTAAAGTTGAGTGGTTTGGATTTAAAGCTTACTTTACTTACTTATCCTCTTCTTCCCAGGTGGGAAATAAGGCCCCGACACGGCGACGCCATTTTTGGCGGTCCTTTGCTAGCTTCTGCGCCTCGCCCCAGGTCAGCCCCATCTCCTGAAGCTCAGCCTGGGCTGTCCTTCGCCAGGTTGTTCTAGGCCGTCGTATTGGATTTAAAGCAATCGCTCTTAACATATAGTTCGACATGCATCAGGTAACTTGTCCCACAAATTGATAGGTTGAAATGCTTTTATTAGTGCGCAAGAAAAATTTACATTCATACCTTAGTGAAAGGCTTTATTTGTGGTGCGTCTTCGACTTCGACCTCGCTAATACATTTCTGCGCCTACGAATTTTCTGAAACTTGGCCAGATGTAAGCTCATGTCTTGTAATAAGCATTCCTAAAATTTGAGAGAGCATTAAAAACTTTGTATTTAAGAATTGTGACTTAGATAAAATAGATTGCAAATTCGCAGGAAATCTAGGATCATTTGTGCTTGATTTACAAAAAGAATGACTGGAATCGGCAAAAAGTTATAGCCCGATACAAACAAAATGAAACATTGTGTTAAAAAATCACCAGAAACCTCGACAAAACGAGAAGCGACCGCCATTCTTTTCATGTTCAAAATCGGCGCTTTCGCTACTAGAGGTCTATTGATAATAGTCCCTTAGTAGCGTAGCCAATCAGAATGCAGCATTGGCAATAGTCCACTAGTTGGGTGATACTAAAATCTGGTAGTCCAGCTCTGGACACAGATGAGCGCTCAAACCATTCGAGCGAGTCACCTTAAAGGCCCATCACCAACCGAGAGCCTTTGCGGACTCTTAGCCAATCAGTGCACCCGAAAAAAAATGGATCAATATCTGGTTTCCATATAGTCTTATTTGTCGTATCAGTCGACCGTGAAACAATAGAAAAATTCCAACTTTCATTGTTTCACGGTTGACTGATAAGACTATATGGAAATCAGGCCTTAAGCCATATTACGAGCAGTGTTTCGGAATTCTTTCAAACGAAGTTATAAAATAATTTAGATAGTACGCGCGCTCTGATTGGTCGAGAGCCGTGTTTGCATTTCCCTGTGCAAACACAGTTGTGACGTCACCCACTCGCGAGCTTCGGGCCGGTAATTTGAAATAGCTTTTAGAAAAAAGTAACATGTTTTAGGCAAAATCATTTATTAAGAAGTCAATTTTACTTGGACATACATTTGATAAAGCACATTGAATTCACATAAAGCATGAGATTGTTTTCGCTTCTTTACCTGAGCTGAGTTCGGCACACAGTTCGACAGTCACAAGTTCAGTCTCGTTCTGCAGATCTTGAAAAAAGTGCTTCCAAAAACTAATCCTGGATCCTCGTATACTGTTTGACAAGACCAGACGGTACAAATAAGTGGATTCCTTCCTTCTTTTCAATGCTTGCCGTAAATAAAGCGTTCAAATACGCTCTTCCAAGCAGTTCCGCTGCCACATGCAAGTTCTTGCTCGGGAGAATTTTTTCACAGACGAAGAAACTGGGCCAACACACCTATGTAAAGCAACGGCTTCTCTACTTAAGTCTTCTGTTCACCTTCTGTCGTAATTATTTTGTGTTTTGAAAGGAAGAAGCCTCCATTTTAAGGTGTCATTTTAAATCCACTTCGCTTGCCGCCATCTCAGAAACTTGCAGTCCGATCAGAAAGAGATTGACAAATCATGCGATAGACGGAGCGCTCTGATTGGCTGATGCAGCCTTTTCATCTGTATGGAGAATTTAGAGTCTCATCCGCTTCAAAAACTTACTATTCCTGTCCACGCGGATTTTATTTATGTAGATAATTATTTTATAAAACAAATAAAACACAGTTTCAGTGACTGCACAGGCTTATGCAAACCTCGATGTGGTTTGGAGAATTCGAGAGCAGATCAGTGGAAACACGACCCGCAGGCGAGCAGGTGCAAACGGCTGCGGCTCGTGTTTCCACTGATCTGCTCTCGAATTCTCCCAACCACATCTCGGTTTGCATAAGCCTGTGCAGTCATGGGAACTGTGTTTTATTTGATATGTCTACCAGAGCAAAAACAGAATGACGAAAACAAAATGGTCTCCTTTAGAGGGTTATTTTGCCTAATATCTCCTAGAAATAGTTTTTGTCTCTGGCCATCCTACATGAATTTGTTATTTTTATGACAGAAGACTACTCGATACTTTTATGGGACTTTTCAGGAATTCTGAAGGTCAGACAAACACTACTGAATAATATTTTACCTTCTGACTGGAGGACAGCAGCACGTTTCTTTCTTTCGGCTTCAACCTGCGTTGAAATCGTAGATGAGTATAATACAAACCATCTTCAAAGTAAAAAGATCATCGACAAATTCCTGTCACGCGACTTGTTCCACTATGTTTAGAATGCACGATGTACTCAAATGTCGAAGTGACATTTGTAGGACAACTAACCAGATAGGGAGACAATAGCAGTTAATGAATTCATACTGCATAGGATTGGCTTAATGCCCTCGAACGTCTGCCATATAACAACAACAATAATAATAATAACTGAGACCCCGTCCACACTACACCGTTTTCAAACGAAAACGGATACTTTTTGCTCCGTTTTCAAAAAGATTTGCGTCCACACTTATCGTTTTCGACCGTCCACACTACAACGCGTATCCGTACGAAAACGCTTATGCATTCAGTGCGCATGCTCAAATAAGCTCAACACATGCGCATTTCGAACTGTCGGCCCGCGAAATTTGTCGTTTTTGCTGTGGTGACGTCATTGTTTTCAGATAGCATCGTTTTCACCCGTCCAAACTAGAAAACGGCGTTTTCAAACAGCTCCGTTTTCAAATCGCTCCACTCTGGAGAGCGTTTTCGGATTGATCCGTTTTCGGTGATCGTTTTCTGCGTTGTAGGTGGACGATAGCCGTATCCGGAGCAAAAAGTATCCGTTTTCGTTTGAAAACGGAGTAGTGTGGACGGGTTCTCAATAGCATAGCGCTGTTCACGCTGACGTCACCCATTGTATTATACGTTAAAATGTGCCAACCAGAGATCGATTGGTTAACAGAAAAAAGGACGCTATTCAATCTATGGTTGGCACATAAGCATTAGAAGGCAATGACTGGAAGCAGCGAGGTGGTGTACATTTAGACAATTTTTTGCAGTTAAAATCAATTTTTAAAGCATCGGTTTGCAGTAAGCTCATTCTCTAAGCACAAGTCTATGCACCTAATACTCAACTTTCCCTGAAAAAATAATTTTGTGAAAAAAGTTTTTCAGGATCGAAAAATCATTATAAATATCTCTGTTTTTATGCAAATTTGCATGTCCCAGCGTCACACGTTCAGCGCCTGGTGTACAAATATTTTTACTTATTTCTTCATGGTTAAAACATACAACGCAAAATTTGCCATAAATCGAAGTTCCAATCCTAAATGAAATAAATAATATGGTATTTTCTTCAATATATGCATCTTCTTCGATGTTATTAGTGAAAATTTCTTTGCCATTTTCGTGTCTCGAAAATTTGATAATTTTAGCGTATTTCAGGTTTTTTAGATTTATTGTCAAAATAAGCAACGCCGCAATGAAACAAACTGAGCCAACTGTGGTCTATAGATTTTTATGTCGAAATGTGGCATTCTGACTGAGATCGGAAATAAGTTCTTGGAAATAAGTTCTTGGAATAAGTATGTAACACGATCAGAGCTTGAAAGTCACCTGGTGAAGGTTAGGGCAGAAATCGACTCTGTTCGTGTAAGCAGTCATAATTTACTTCAAAAGGAAAACATTATTCATTTTAAAATTTATTCGCTGCGGGCAAGTTTGAAAATCAAACAAAAAGAAGTCGAAGTAATTATTCAAGAGCGAGACTCTCTTAACAAAGCGATTCAAGTCATTGCGAAGGATTCGAATAACAATGACAGTGACGTGCTAACAAAAGAACTGACGCCTAGGGTCATACCTGGACAAGTTGAAAACAAGAGGAAAAAGAATCCTCACTCATACCCAAAGAATGTGACCTCGATAACACAAGAAACACAAGCTGGGGCAACCAGAATTACTTCCGATGCCCAATCAGGTGCGGAGCCAAATGTTATCATAGGTGATTCGTTAATCAAACACATTGACCCTATGCGACTATAAAGCAAAAGTGTAAAGAAAAGACCATTCCCAGGTAGAATTGCTGAAGAAATCGCTGACAGAATTAAAACAGACGTTGTAAATAATAGTGCTACACATGTTATTATTCACGCCGGCACTAACAATCTTCCTGGAAATAATGCCGCTACCTGTGCGGCGAATCAATCGAGTTTAGCAAAAGAAGTTAAACGAAAATATCCGCAGGCTCAAGTAGCGGTATCTGGAATCATTCACCGTCAAGATATCGACATGACTGACAAAATAAGAGATGTCAACGAGGAGCTGAAGTCTCTCGCACAATCACAGGAGTTCAGATACATCGACAATTCTAAAATGGATAGCAGCTGCCTGAATAATAGCAAACTGCACCTCAGTGAGATGGGAACCGCTGTGTTGGCTTCCAATTTCATTCGTTTTCTAAGACCATCAGGCTCCTCTAAGAGGATGGATTTTACCAAGCAAGGATTACACAAACAGCTCGGCACTCTTCTGATGAAATATTGAATTTGCTACTGGTCCGCATGACTCCATGAAAGGTAATTTTAACTGCCCATTACATTGCATTTCTAATTGTAAAGGCTTTAAGATTGCCTGTATAAATATCAATAGCCTATTTCTGCATATTGACGAAATAAGGTATATTTTAATGACCTCGCCTTTGGAAGTGCTAGCGATTAATCAGTCAAAGCTTGATAATACGATAGATAATGGTGAAGTTAGAGTTCCTGGCTACAAAATTGTACGAAATGATCGCACCAGGGGAGGGGGCGGGGCTACAATGTATATCAATGAATCTCTCTCGTATTCCATTAGACAGGATCTAGCCCCTGACTCACTGGAAATGATCTACATTGAGATTCATCTGCCTCATAGCAGATCGTTTCTTGTCTGTATGTGGTATAGGCCACCCGATTCATTGATTGGACATTGATGATTATGAGAAATTCTTACAAAATTGTGATTTTGAAAAGAAACAATTAATTTTATTAGGTGACATGAACTCTGAGTATGGTAAAGATCCGCTTGAAAATCACACGAGACATTTACAATTCTTGTCAAGTATGTACCAATTTGAACAATTAATCCAGGAACCAACTAGAGTACCTAACAATTCAGCATCCACGATCGACTTGATATTTACTAATGACACTACAAATATTGCCAAATCAGGAGTCATCCAGATAGGGATGTCAGTTTAATTTACGCATTACGTAAGTTTAGTATTCCAAAATGTTGCCCCTATCATTAAGGAAATCCGAAACTTCAAGAACTTCGTTGAAACTGATTTCATTGATGATCTTAGAGGGGTAGCCTGGCCTGACGTTAAATATTTTACTGATCCAAATCAAATGTGGAATATCAAAATCAACAATCGTTTAATTCAAAAACCATTGCAGGCGGAGCCTAAATTACAGGAGAGGTCATTCAATCAAATATAATAAATTACAAATTCAACATTTGATACTTAACAGAGACAAAATTGTTAAACCGATTTGTTCGGCCTAGTATGGGCTGGACAGACTGATGTCCTGACCTCAAGTTGTGGGTGCGCTCAAGCACCGTTGGCTTGTGTAAAATATGAATAGTGTTCTTAGACTTAATTACAAAGTTCTTACAAGCATCATCTCTGGCCGAATAAATTCTATAACATCTTAGATCGCCACGCCCCCATAAGAAAAAAAAAGGTCTCGTCAATTTCCCCTTCCCTGGTTTACTCAGCATTAAGCGCCTAATGTACGATCGCGATTTTCACAAAAGAAGAGCGATAAAGTACAGCTCAGGGAACCACTGGGAAATCTATAAAGAATATAGAAATAAAGTTAGGGACGTGTCATTATTTAGCGGGGGGGAGGGCTCCTATTTTTAATAATAATAATAATAATAATAACGTGCTTATATAGCGCTTTATCCTCGCGGCTCAAAGCGCTTTACATTAATGGATAACTCATCCTATAAGAACCAGCTTTATAAACATGAGTGTGTGTTAGTATTGTGAGTTCTGTGACACTGAGGTTGGGCAACTTCCGACGGTCCTAGTGGTTCTTTAACGTCCCTCTGGTTCCGGTTAGTGTAGTGTATGTGAGAGACGGGGCCTACGGTTTAACGTCCTTATCCGAGAAGACGCGAAGGTCTAACCATTTGCAGATGTTAGAGCAAAGGCAGCACCTTCTCCTCAATTATTAGAAAAAGACCCTGAGTGTTGGCCCGGCCAGGGTTTGAACTCCCAACCTCCCGAACATAAGCCCGGCGCTCTACCACTGCGCTAACCGGTCGTCGGTTGTGGGGAGGGTCCTAATTTTTTTCGCGTGCCTAAAGGGAGGGTCCAAATTTTTTTCACTCCTGTTTGGGGGAGGGTCATGATTTTTTTCAGCAACAGTTTGGATGATAAAGAGGGTAAAACAGATGCCGATAGCGGTTATTTCAGCAACTTCTCTATAAAAATTTTCGGCGCGCTTCGCGCGCAAAGAAGGAAATGTATTATACTGTTTCTGTAACGAAAACACTACCCTCACGCTATTTACAACAACGTATCTTAACGAGGAAAACCAAACTCTCCCAAAAATGCCCCGTAATGATAGACCTGGGCGCAGTCACTATATGTATGAATAAGACCCCATTGGTAAGCGTGAGTTCGACGTTACAAGCATAGAAATTCGTTATTTGGGCCGCGTTTCACGCACATGAATAATGACTTCAACATTTGCGGCGCACAGTTGTGCGCATGAATAATATAACCTTGTTGGCTCAGGAGCCCATCAACAGAAGCTTTCATCTATATAGTTGAGGTAGCGTACTTCCTGGGCTCCTGACAGGCTTTGTTTACTATACCGTACACAAAACATGTTCATCTACCCTTTCTCTGAGGCTTGATGAAATGCGATTATCAAATTTCGGCGCGCTTCGCGCGCAACGAAAGAAATAGCGACCCTATTTTTTGGTAAAGTGTATTCAGTAGTAGGTCAAATAGGGGACGGGAGAGGCGGGATCCCGTTAATCATTGTACTTATAGAGGGAGGATTACTGCATTTTTACCGTGTATTACCCAAATTACGGTAACTCCTAAACGCTTCCACTTCAAAAGTGCGAACAACCGGTTTTGGACTACCCTCGACCTAAGCTTTCGAATGATATATGTCAGCAAAAATCCCCGAGGGGGGGGGGGGGGGGGAGGGTTTCGACTCCTGGCCCACGGACTAAGACAACTGTATCTTGCCGAGGAAAAACAAACTATCCCAAAAATGCCTTGCATGTTCGACAAAAAGACCACTGACTTAGGTAAGCGTGGCGAGAACGTTTAACAGCTCTGAGGGCTGTTTTTTTAACTTAACCACTATAACTAGTAGTATCTATTTAGATAGTGAAGTGCTCGAGCCAAAAGCTACTGTTTCTAGAAATAATTTTGGCCTAGTTTATAAAAATGAGGCATGTGAATGTTGTAAACCTTGCAACATGTTGCAAGAAATTTAATAAATTATCAAATCGTATACATTATTTTCAATGTTATTGATTAGTGTTGTGATTTGTAGCTGTAGGCTGCAATAACATCAACTGTTTTTTGTAGCTGCTTCAGAATGTTTCTAGTTCTCACAAACAGTTCAGAAATTAGCACTTTCCAATTCGTATAGTCTGAAATATAATTTCTAAAGCAGGATTTTCCAATTGCAGTTTCTTGTTTTATTTGAATACTCTAGATTTGCAGCCATTTCCTTGATTCAGCTTGGACATGTTCCAGTTAAAATTTTAATAACAGCTTTGAACTTTTCATGCAACATTTCATTGTTCATAAAATATAATAACTTGGCCCCTAATTGCACAACACCTCCTTGTACATATCCATTACTACTCTTCCCAGGAGACCATTACATATCTTGGTTTTTCTGCCCGCAGGCGGCTGACTAAAATTGATTGTGTCATCACCTTTTATTTGTACCACATGATGAGTTGCTTATGTACCACGTGATCAGTACTTGTGGGCGTAAACATTGAGAGTTTGGTGAGACACATTGTTTTGCTTCTTTCCAAAAAAGTCTATGCCCAAAACGGTTGATCACGTGGTTCATAAGCAATAAAGAGTATGCTGTACTGGTTGCTTAGAGGGGTTATTCATTATGTCACTAGGATGGATCTACAAAAAGGAAAAAAGAAACATCATTAAAAATAAAGAACAAAAAAGAATGCTTTGATTACTTGCAATATTACAGTACACACACAGAAAGAAAAAAACACTACAATATGGCAGTTGTATCATTGTTAAGACAGCACTAATTTAAATTTATTTTACACAAAAAATTAAGTAACACTGAAAACATTCACATTTCGTTTGCTCAAAGCTGCAAAACAGTGTTTGTAATTACATGGCAGTAATGTAAAGCTTGGAAAATACAAGGAAAAAAACGTACCCCCCAAGGTTGAGGACCAGAATTCCAGGGGGTTGATGTTGACAGAATCTGGAATTCCAGGGGGACATGACTCAAAGCCCAGAAATTCCAGAATTAATTGTAATTTCCCGGGGGCTAATGGCAAATTCCAGGGGGATAGACATAGTAGCATGGAATTCCAGGGGGTAATGACGTATGGTAAAGAACACAAGGTCCTCAACCCCAGGGGTACGGATTTTAAATGCGAAAGCCCAGTAGGGACTCCTTTTTGAGTAGAAATTTCAGTTTTTTTCTTAGTTCTCCTGCCTATAAACAGTTGCATTATTTTTTTTCTCGGGAAATCTAGATATCTATTTAGTAATAAGTTTTCTAGCAGAGCTCCTGAAATAACTCTGCATACTATCATTATTGATAAACAGATTCATCTTTCAAAGAGATTTCACTGGTAGTACTGTCAGTTGACAATGCTGTGTTTCATTAAAGCCCATTGGTAACGCAGTATAAAGCTGATTTGCATCCATGTCAGGTTTATAATTACGTGTCAAATAGTCCATGGAAAACAATAGAAAACTGCCGCTCATTTAGCAGCACGGATTTGTATTTCGTTTGGCAAAATTATTAAATGTGTTGTGTTCGATGCCCACCTTCGGGCTCCCGAATCGTCTTAGACGTCGAGAAATCTGCGTGAAAATGATCTCATACCAGTGAATTTCGTGCTTTGAAAGCTGTGATAGTTTTCAAGGAGAAAACTAAAGTGATTCATAACGTTTAGACTTACCGATATTCTCTGAAATTCCACAAACACGCCGCTTCACTTCTGTTAGTGTTAGATTCGTCGAGAAACCAAATTAATCAAACGGGTATCCTGTGGCATGTTGCCCCGCACCATCCAAAAATATTTCCCCTCACGTTCTATAATCGTACTGCGCATGCGCGAGAATCAAAGAGTGATACCGGTGAGCTCGTGAGTACAGTACATTTGCAAACTGTGGTACTGTGGTACAAAATTAGAGTTGCTCTCGCTCGCTCGAGCAATTATAACCATAAGAAAATTTTTTCGTAGATATACAAAAAGGATTTTCTTATTCCATTTCTGAACCATATAAATAAAGTATAAGAAAATTGTGTTGATGCATAGATATACAGAAATAGGATTTGAACGGCCCGTGGGAACAGAACGCCACGGGAACAGGTATAAACATTAATGCATGGTTTTGGTAGCATTTTTCCATTAATGTACATATAACATTAATGGAAAAGTGTGGTCATTAACATTTTTCACACATTAATGGAAACACGCTACCAAAACCATGTTTTTCTGCAATTTTTCCCTGGAGGGAGTTATAAAATGCAACCTATTGTCAATGCACTTTTCAAAGTGGCGAATCTGAAAGACTGAATGTTATTCATCCTTGATTTTATCACTTCCCTGATTTTATGTTTTGATCATTTTTATAGCTTAAGGGACTTTACTATGTTCTGTTACTAAAATGTATAATAATATCCATGCCATATGCGTTGATAAATTAGACTGGAAAAAAGAAGATCAATGTTTAAGTTTCATCAGGTTTATCGGTGACACCTATTCTCTTTCAATTTCAGTGATAAAGCAGCAGCCAGGGAGATGGCTCTTGGACAGGCCATGGCATAAGGCAAACACTAATTTAACTTGATATCAACATAATTGTATTACACGGATGGCAGAACAGATTTTGAAGTAAGGGGATGGGGAGCAATAAGACAGAAATGTTGAAAATCTGCTGAACATTAAAGGGGCTGCTTGAAGCCCCCCACCCCTCTTCCGTCCATGTGTTATGATTACTAAAATACTTGTCAAGACAGAATCAATTTAATGCATTTGCAGTGCTATTATTATTATTTCGAAATTTTGAAGGATAAACGATGCTGTCAGAAGGTACTTGCTAAGGGAGTGTTCATTATTTATGGTTGGGGGGGGGGGGGGGGTTGTTAGTGTTCCGTGCAACTCCACTTTCGTTTTCTGTTTAGCCCCTCCTTTAGCAGTAGCAAAACTTTTTTGACCCCCCACAAGGAGGAGGCAAACCCCCTCCCCCCGCGCTATGCCATCATCAAAATAAGCGCTTCCTTATAGTGGTTTCTCTCCCTCACTTGTTGTCCGCTTAAGAGAGGAGGAAACCACTGCTCGCAGGGAACCCCCCATCTGCAGGGGACTTCAAAAGGTACAATCCCCCGGGGGACTCCCTATATTCGAATGCTAGGGTTGACCGTCATATTTTTTAGGGGTTGAAATCGGCAATCTGATATTTTTAGGGGTTCTAAAATAAAAAAAGGTATGGTAAGAAAAAATACTGGTATTTTTTAGGGGGTTCTCATGACAAGGTAGAAAATATTTGAAAGAATGATCTAGTGTATTTGAAACGCGAGAGGATACATTTGATGTATATCAAATAAACGACCAGAATAACATTTAATCTGTCAACATTGTTGGTATTTTTTAGGGTATTTCCAGACTGCAGTCAATTTTTAGGGTGGAACTTTTTTCCAAGGTATTTTTTAGGGTCAAAATTCGAGTTTCCCAACATCCCTAGCATTTTAACCTTAGAGTCCCCCCTCTGGGTACAACCCTCTCCTTACATTGGTATATGTTATGTTCCAAGTCCTTCAAGAAAACTATGTATCATGAATTTAAGATGTAATAAATGAGTATTGTTATAACAAAGGTAGTTTAAATGGACAATTAATTCATGGAAAGCAACATGTACATGTAAAAGTGTGCTGTGACCCCGCCCCCCCCCCCGAAATGCTCACAAATGAGAAGGGCCCTCCCCTTATGGTGCTTTAGATCTAGGATGCCCCTCCCCTTTGAGGCCTCAACCCCTTTGATGCGCTGAGAAGAACCTGTTAAGAACTGTACACTGATTGGCTACGCCATTTTGAATCTGCTTTTTGCGTCTGAAAAAGACGGGGCAGATTATAACTCGGGCCTTCCTTCCCGAGTAAAAAACTAAGAAAATTTGCAATCGAGGCGGCTTATAGCAGTTTTTACTTCACTCTTCGGTCTGGTATGGCCTGTATCTCACGTACTATACATACACAGAAAGGCAAGCCACTTTGCAAGAAACATGCAATTGATCGTTATATGTGTTTACATGTTTTGTTTAAATTGACGCTTCCATGGCAACGAAATGGCGGCCCTCCATTTTTTGAGTCGAAGAATCCACCCAGACATGCAAGATAACTTTTCGCAATACCAACGCCAATGAGGTCAGTATAAATGGAGAGTGCAAGTGGATTTTTTTTTTGCAAAAGAAAGGAATCTTGCGTTTGACTAGTTACCAGGCCCCACCCGGTAAGGAGATAAAATAGGCTCATCTTATCAGAAATATTTATCAAAATCAGTCGAAAAGTAGATAATTCGACGTATTTCTCTATAAACGATAGTACAAAGTAGCCAAATGCAAAACGTTGTAAGTAAAGAAAAACATGTCGCAAAACTCGCATGTGACGGTATTGAGTACCACCTCGCTGCTTCCAGTCAATGTTAATAAACAGTGAATAGCGCTATAAGTACGGCTTTCTAACACAGAGCACTGCAAATATAATTGTTAAAACAAGACGTTTCAACGTCGCCATTATCAAGAGTGAAGTACAGATAAGTTACGCGGGAAAATCTAAGGCCTACAGCAAACGCCGTGCCAGAGTCGTGCCGTTCCAATACAAAACAATAGAAATTTATTGATTATAAAGTATAATGAAGCGGCATCCTTTGAAAAAAGAAAGGTTCGACAGAAGAAGAGCGGCTGAAGTTCGGCGTTTGCCTAAGTGTCCTGAGTCTCTAAATTATCACTTTATAATCAAAACATGCAAAAATACAACGTTAATTGTGGGTCGCTTTCTGGTTAGGCTAGAGAATGCCTCGCATATCTGCTGTAAGGTTCTCATAAAATGGCGTCTAAAAAAGGCAAATCGAGATTCTTCATTTTCAAATTCTTGGGGTAAGGCGAATTATTACTGTTTACAGTAGTGATTTCAGTTCCTTTTACTACCTGCATCTGCATAGCCTCCACGACCGTCTTTGGAAGTTGGATATCACCTGAAAAACATGCAGAAGGGTAGCTGAATTTCACGTGAATCTCCTGATTTTGCCCCTCGTTCCTGTACATTTGAATAGAAACAACCATCAAAAAAGTCGCGCGTAAGCTATGGGCGACAACGAGAACGACAAAAGAGTCGCGTGACAACGGTAAAGAACAATACACTTGATTACAGAGCACAATGCTTACACGTGCAAATCCATCAAGTCAAATGTATTTGAACGGTTTTCCTCTGAACTTGGGACGTGAAACTGCAATGTCTGACGCTCTGGGGATGGTGTTTGGCGATTTTTATTGTATTTTTGTTTGATAGTTTGAAGATGGATGCCAATAACGCTGTTATCGAGGTTACACAATTTCTCAAGCAGTGCACAACAAAAACAATCAACACGAGGGACTTACGTATTTCATATCTTAGACATCGAATACCCCAGACTTCAGCAGCATGATTGATTGCAGCTAAAATGAGTAAGCATGAAATGAACACATAGTAATGGTAAGTGATGGCCACTCACTGGGGCCGTAATATTCACTCTATTCTACCTATTGAATAAATACCGAGTCAATGACATCCCACCTGCACCATCACAACCGCTAGCTCAACCACGTAACATTTAACTAGGTGGGGTGTCACGTGGAATAACGTTACTACCAAGGTAACCAATCAGGGTTGACTTGTTACCAAAACCTTTGTCTACCAAACTCAGTGCAGTCTACAGATTGTGCGCAAATTTGCATAACCATTGTCCGTTGCCATTTTTAGCTTGACAACCGATGACGCTTTCATCCTAAAAATACCGAAATGCAAACATGAAACTCCCGCGCTCATCGCTTGTATTTTGAAGGAGACAAAAGGGCATAGCGAACAAGTGTGAGGGTTGAGCTATCGATCACAACAATTTAAATTACGAACACGCATTCACAGCAGTAAGATTTAGCGATAACAACAGCGTCGAGTTGACTAAATTCGGAATTTTTGTACAGTATGTTAAGATTAGAGTACAGCGCTGAGATTTACAGGAAAGCTTCAATTAATATCCTTGTCCAAATGTTGAAAATTTGAAGTTGTAACTCCTGCGCTTTGGCACGAATTTTCAACGAAACTGAACACGCACTGTTTTGAACCTACGCGCGCCTCGCTGACGAGCCGCGAAGTTCTGCTGGTCACCTTTTACATGTATATTTTGCACAATAAAACAAAATAGTCTTAAATTCTGCATGCGACGACTACCGAAAAGTCTTTATAGAATATCTCAGGCAGTTAAAATTACAACAACTCTCTCTGTACAGAGCAAAATAATTTTTTTATAGCCAACCATCCTGTCTACGGTGGTGCGAATTGTATATATTATTTCGTCTAGCTAGCGGCTCGCAAAGTTTAGAATAATACTGAAAAACATCCTATTAAGAGCATTTCCTAGGTCAAATGAGAGCATTTAGGATAGGCTGACATTTAAAATATGTTAGAGACCAGATTTATGTTGTTTCTCGGGGATGTCAACTGCAGTTTCGGGGAAATTGCACAGAAGTGACAACAATGGAGAAGAATCAATGGCGCGCGCTAGACTTTAAAGGCCCATCACCAACCGAGAGCCTTTGCGGACTCTTAGCCAATCAGAGCATCCGAAAAACAATGGATCAATTTGAAAACAAAAGAAAATGGGGCGCAAAGGCTCCCGGTTGGTGATGGGCCTTTAAAGGACGTTCGAAAGCTGAATGCGCATTACGGCGCTTTTGTCAGCGTTGGTGAACCGATCTCCATATCGAGTAAGTTAGCTCCATTTACGACCTTAGAAGTCGATTTTCAAGTCGGAAGACGATGTCGAAATCCTCGTCGTTTAATCAATAGTTTTGCCTTTGTCCTCGGTGGTTGATAAGTGAAAATGCCAGGTCGAAGATTACAAGCACTATCGAATGTTTTGGACGTTCTTGTAACCTCTCATCAGGCCTGATCTCCGATTTATTTACAGTACACTGAATATAAGTATATCGCGCTCTGGGTGAACATTTAGGAAGACATACAAGCAGTTTAACTTGTCACACTAACGAAGAATTCAATACACTGCATGTCGCGGTCATTGACGCGTGAGTTTTCTTCGCTTGTTTTAAAAGTCCAGTCAACCGAAACGTTTGATCGAATAAAATTAGCATAAACTGGCAGTTTAGCATAAAAATTGGAGCTTAATAAATATATTTTTTATGCTTGAATATTAATATCATTCTTCCAAAATAAGTGCTTGTCGGATGGTTAAAAGTATATTCTCTATGTTATTGAACATTGTTATGCACTTCGGACATAAAATTTCTTAGAAAAATATGGTTCACTTTTCATCCCCTTTCCTCGCTGAGTTGAATTGAAGAACGCTGGAATGCACTGTCGTGTTATTCATTTGTGCGAAACTGACATCTGATCAAGATCAAAATTCAGTCGACGCCAGGCACAAGATAAATATTTGTATTTGGTCTCTTATTCCTTGGTGCAGTAAAGTCTGAAGGTAGAAATTCGTATACGAATAGTTTATTAATGGGGAGTCTCAAATGATGAATTCCGGGATTTTCGTCGTTTCTGTCGATATGTACAGAAATTGTTTTAGACGCAAGGCGAACTTTTGTCATGTGTTTTCTATACGGAATAACTCTACTTTGTAGAAAAAGAGTTGTGGTAATCGTAACTGCTTGAGATATTCTACAAAGGATATTCGATAAAATGTCACATAGAGATTTAATTTGTGTTTTGTTTCTCCCGCGATATTCGGATACGAAGTTAACTGTGCTTCGCGGCTGAACACTGCTAAAAATAGCGCGTGTACAGTTCCGTTCAAACTTTTTGCCAAAGAAAAGGAGTTATAACTTCAAATTTTCAACAGTTAGACAAGAATAGTAACTGAAGCTTTCCTGTAAATCGCAGCTCTCTACTCTATTCTTAACAGGCTGTACAAAAATTCCGGCTGTTCCCCCGTGTAAGAACCTGGAACAACTCACAAGCTGCGTCACAATAGCTTCCTTTGTTTAGTAGAACGAATCATGATGAAAGGATAGCTGAACACAAAGGTGTCCTCTGGGAATGGTTCTTACACCGCGGATTACCCAAAATTCCGAATATTATCAAGTTGTCGCTGTTCTTGTCGCTAAATCTCAGCGCTGTGAATGCGTGTTGGTAATTTAAATTGCTGGTAGGCGATAGCTCAACCCTTATGCTTGCTCGCTATGCCCTTTATTCTCTTTCGGAGTACAAGCGATAAGCGCAAGAGTTTCATGTTTGCATTTCAGAAATTTTAGGATGAAAGCGTCATCGGTTGTCAAGCTAAAAATGGCAAACGGCAACGGACAATGGTTATGCAAATTTGCGCACAATCTGTAGACTGGTGCTTGTAACTGCAAATGCATTGTCTAAAGTCAAAGGACAGGCTAATGACAAACACTGCCGAAAGGCCATGTTACACAAGGCAACTTTTCTTGCAACTCGCAACACAAGATATGTTGCGTAGTGAGTTGCAGCGAAAATCGCGCGTGTAGTAACATTTCCCTGCAATGCAATATTTAAATTTGTTGCATTGCAAGTTGCAGTAAAACCGAGCTCCTACTTTCCGCAACGTTGCGAGACAAGTTACTATGTGTAACACGTTTTTGTAATTTATCAAGAAATGGGTTCCCTGAATGAGCCAATCAGCGCGCTTGATTTTGATAGCGGGACGGCAACGGGAACGACAACGTCTCACTAAACTTCGTGTACGCGTTTGTTCACATTTCTCAATAATCATCAATAGTTTGGAATTTTCCTTTGCATTCTAACCTCGATAACAGCAAATTCGCATCCATTCTCAAACATATCAAACAAAAATACAGCAAAATCACCAATGTCCCCGTTCTCGCCAGAGCGTGAAACAAGACAGTTTCACGTTCCAGTTTAGGAGAAAACAGTTGAAATGCAATTGATTTTATGGATTTGCACGTGCAAGCATTGCACTCTGTAATCAAGTGTATTGTTATTTGTCGTTGCCGTTCTCGTTGCCGTTGTCGCAGCTTAAATATCAATGCGGGCATTTGCAAGTAGTTGAAAAAAATATCGCGACAACTTGCAATGTTTTTATTCCTCATTGTTGCGTTGCGAGTTGAAAGATCGGCTCGTGTAACATTGCTTGTTATGTTAATTTATTGTAGAAATATGGTCCGTTTAAGAAAACATAAGGAACGATCACTCACCTACAATGTTTCGATTTAGTGTATCCCTCTCCTGGAATACATTGTCCAAACTTATTTTTCCTGAAAAGAGCACAGAAGAGGGCGAGGGAAACATTTGTAATGGCAATATAACACGAAAGGTCACCCCACGGCACATCAGATCATATTAGATCCCATCACATTTAGCATCGTGGAATACTGCACCTTTTAATATGACTGAGATCCTCAGTAGAGTCCTTTGATACGTTTCCCTATTTTACCGGAGTTCACCGAGGTTCGCCTATTTACGAAATTTCCTGTACTAGCTGGTCGTGCAACGGATGGCTTACATCAGCGGTAGCGAATGGTCCCTAACAATATCCGCATTCCCATCAAAAGCTGAGACCCCGTCCACACTAACGCGGTTTCGTTTGAATCCGATATACTGCGATACCGATATGAACTGTGAAATCTATTGCTAAGGAGATGCACGACCCAGGTAGTACCTAGTTCAGATCTCATGGTAGTCTGGGCTAGCTGTGTTACGGCATACTCTGGATCTTCAACGCCATAAGAAGCCTGTACAAGGAACAACATCAGAAGAGTAATAAATATCTACATCGGAAGGAAAGAATTATCATTCATGAATAAAGAGAGGCGAGTATAGTCGTAGCCTGAGTATCAGGACCCTCCCCCTCCTCGAAAAAAAAAAAATGAGAGAAGGAGGGAAGAGGGCCTGACACAAATGCATTCAAAAGTTCATGTTCAACATTCAGAATCTGAATGCTGCGCTGATTGGCCAAAAGACAAAGGGACGCGTCACGTGAGTTAAACCGGAAGCGAAACTGGAAGCGTTTGCACAAGCCGCGATGGGAGAGAAGAATCTTTCGGGAACACGAACGCAAAGATTTTAATAAATTCGTCCTTTCAAATTCGGCATATGGACGAAAGAGAGTTTGAAGATGATGTAGAATCTGGAATACAGTTTTTTCCTGCTATATAAGTAAAAGAAGAGCAGACCGCGTGCCTCAAATTCTAGTAGTTTTGCCAACTGCTTTTGACAAACGCTAATTTATCAACACCGATGCTGTACGCTAGCTTCTGGCTTTAGAAAGATGGAGAGATGACCCTTGCGAGTATCGTTACTAGGCCCGAAAGCAGCAAGTCGTGCTAAAAGCTAAGGGAATTTTAACGGCATCCTCCCTCGAAGATCAACGATAACAAAGAAATCCTGCTCGGCAGCGCTAAATTTTCTCCTAGCTCAGGCTAAATTGTTCCCGCAGGATTCGGCAGCTTTCGCTAGAAAAAACGGTCCTTTGAGCCCGTGATAAGCTTATGCAGTTCTGTAGTAGAAATTTCCTTGTGGAATTCCTGCACACATCGAGACCCGCTCGCCGAAGTTCCCACGCAGTCCACACTTTCAAGCAGGTTTCCCAAAATAACCGACCGAGCTCCAAGCTTTCCAGATACTTTTGTTGGAGAAAATAAGTGTACTGATCCGGATTTAGGCCATATTTAATAAGCTTGATCTTTTACAAACGAAAGAAACAAGCAAGCTCGACTGTTTTGGTTTTGGTTCAGGAAAACGTACTTGAGCGAGACAATAGGCGATGACAGCTGACGACAATTTTTGATATGATTTTGACAGCCGCCTTGAAGGGGATGGAAGGCGCCGCGACAAGTGATTGTGTCAGGCGTAATTCTATTTTTCCTCTCTCATTTTCTCACAGAAAAATAAAATTCCGCCTTATACTATTCGCCGATAATCACGGAGCCTAAGCCGACAAATTGTTTTAAAGACCCGTCCACACTACACTGTTTTCAAACGAAAACGGATACTTTTTGCTCCGTTTTCAAAAAGAATTTCGTCCACAATTATCGTTTTCGTATTGTTTTCGCCGTTTTCGGTGATCGTTTTCGGTGTTGTAGTGTGGACGATAGCCGTATCCGGAGCAAAATGTATCCGTTTTCGTTTGAAAACGGTTTTGTGTGGACGGGGTCTTAGTATAATAAACCTCTTTCGCTTGGGCGTAATGTTTCCAATTTCAGATGGCATTCATTTCAATAATCTTTCTATGGATATTGTATATTATTATATAGACACGAGTGTTTTACTGGGAAATACGCCACTCGTAGTTCTCATATGAAGCTACATCCGGGTCCTGAATGAATAACAACTAGACGGTGACCCGGGAATGAATGATAACTAGACGGTGACCCGGGAATGAATGATAATAATAACTAGACGGTGACCCGGGAATGAATAATAATAATAACTAGAAGTATCTATTTAGATAGTGAAGTGCTCGAGCTCGTGATAACAGTTGCAATATTTTTTCTCTGGAAATATCTAGTTGCTTCACTGCCCTCTTTTGTCTCATGAAATCTTAAGTACGATTTCTACCAGAGATCCTGAAATAATTCTGCATACTGTCATTGATAATCCATTTCGTGTGATAAACATTTTCATCACATAAAGTACAGAGCTGCAGTATGAGGTCATCACAGCTTTCAAAATCAAAGCCAGTGTTTTCACTGGTAGTGTCAGGTGACAATGTTGTGTTTTGTAAAGCTCATAGGTACGATACAGTATAGTCACTCTAATGACAGGTTTGCACCCATGTCAAGTTTATTTATTACGTGTCAAATAGTCAATGGAAAACAATACTAAAACTGCCGGTAATTTAGCAACAGCGATTTGGTATTTCGTTTGGCAAAACGAAACGTGTTGTGTTCGATGGCCACTATCGTTTAAGACGACGATAAAACTGCTGTGAAAATAATCTCATACCAGTGAATAACATGCTTTGAAAGCTGTGATACCTTTCAGAGAAAGTGGTGTTACCGATATTCTCTAAAATTCCACGAACACGGCACTTTTACTTCTGTTGCGTGTTGTGACACGCTTCGTTCCAGAATGGCTAGTCGACTTGCAAAACAAACGGGTACCCTGTGGGATGTTGCCGCCGGTCGAAAAATCTATCCCTCTCACGTTCTATTATCGTAATGCGCATGCGCCAGAATCAACAGATTCAAAGAGAGCTATTGGTGAGCTCGTGAGTACGGTACATTTGCAAACTGCGGTACAAAATTCGAGTTGCTAGACGGTGACCCGAATGAATAATAATAATAATAACTAGACGGTGACCCGGGAATGAATACTAATAATAATAACTAGACGGTGACCCGGGAATGAATGATAATAATAATAACTAGACGGTGCCCCGGGAATGAATAATAATTATAATTACTAGACGGTGACCCGGGAATGAATGATAATAATAATAACTAGACGGAAAACGTAATTTTGTATATTCTTTATAATTCTATTAGGCATCCAGTGTTTAGAAGTTAATTTAGAGAAATAAATTTCGTCACGTGATAAGTGAAAACCAAGAATATTATTAGTCGGTAACGCCAAAGAATCGTCATTTTATTCATTTCTTTTTTGTCATTTATCTGTTTTACTAACCTTGTAGGGTTCGACTACTCGCAAGTAAAGAACTCCATCAAGATGAAGCGTGACGTTATCTGTACAATAGAGAAGCAACAGCGTTCAGTAATTGTTTATTGAAACGTTCACATTCACGGTGAGCTCTGTTCACTACCAAGAAATTTACACAAACATGCGAGGGGAATACATAATACAAAATACCTAATGTAATAGCAGACTGTGATGGGATTTCAATGGCCATTTCCTTTAAGCTTTGAACATACTTGATTTCATCTATAATAGGGATAAGTATAGCAAGTCCCTGTTGAAAAAAAGAGATTACATTTGTTTAAAATTCCTGCCCGGGCTGATCTTCATCAATAGGAAAAAAAAAAATCAAATTTCGCGCGTGGAGTTTGAGTGTACTTTTTTTTATTTGTTAAAATTTCTTGTTGAACAAGGTTTGACAACCCGACACGTGGTAAATATTTTCCAATGCATGTTCAGCGGTCTGCATCACTGAAAACTTAACTTCGGCAAATGTTGAATGATGTCGAACTCTACGTTGAATTAATGATTTAAAAAAACGGTAAAAACCAAGGTGTACGTCGTGTAAAATGATTCAAATCACTTGTTTAGCTAACTTTCAGCCATTCTTTTCAACTGATTTGAAAATGTTCTAGAACTGCTGAGCATCGCATAAAATATCGCGCCGAGCCCAAGGAAATGCATGAGTCTTTATTTGAGCCTACCTCAATGATACACTCTCGTAATCTAAGGGGCTCAAATATCTTCATGCCTCGCCCTCGTACAGAGGCTGCTAAGCGAGCGTTTAACTACAGGGGTGCCGCCACGTGGAATTGCCTCAATGTGGAGGTACAAAACCAGCTTAATCTGCCTTTTTTTAAATCTGCACTGTCTCAAGCATTGTAATAGTTAGATTTTAGTATTAAATAGTTGTTAGATTATAGTATAGTGCATAGTATTTCAACGTGTAATGTTTTTTTATATTTTTGGTATAATCGGCTCACTGGAAGAGCATTTAAAAAAAAAAATATCTATATAAATATCCTATATTTATATCTATATAAATACTATAATTATAATTATTATTATTATTATTATTATTATTATTATTATTATTATTATTATTATTATTATTATTATTATTATTATTATTATTATTATTATTATTATTATTATTATTATTATTATTTTATAGTGAAATACGAAAATTCGCTACCCTTTTAAAGAATTATATAATTTGAGCCTCAAAACCCTACCCCTTTCGGGCGGAGCATTCCCGTAAATTCGACACGAGGGAGTACCCCCCGGGTAACAAGGACTGTTCCTGAGTAATTTATTTCCTCTGAAATAGGCCGGTTTTCACATGAAAAAATTGCCCTTTGAGTTTTAGGATGTATTTCCCTGCTAGCAAAGGCCTCTTTTCTCTGCATTTCGCTAGCAGGGAAAGGATGTATTGAACGTTGACACCAATTCCAGGTTTAATCTTTTAATGAAGAGATAGCCTGCGTAGCAAGCGTTCCGTGTGTTTTCAGGGAAAAGAAACCCAGAGAAACAGGCGAGAAGTTCGACGAGCGAGTTTTTGGCCGCACGAAAATTTCCTTGTTTTTCTTCCTGTGGGAAGAGCCCGAGTCATAATTTCGGCTGTGTTTTTATTTTTATTTTCTGCTTTCGGACGCGAAACGCAAAAATCTTTGTTCCCCTGCCCGGGCTCGAACTGGCAAGCTTTCGTTCTTAGTAAGTACCACGCCCTTCCAACTCAGCCACAAGCTGATGGAATGCTGGGCACCAAACACACAAATAGGGAGTTGAGAATACTTTGAACCTTTCAAGTGCCAGCACTCCAAGCAGTGACTTCATCACCGCTGGTGACAATAACTTCGCAAGCCATCTAGCTATGAAACTTTTTTATTGCAAATCAATCCATTTACATCAGTGCTATGTTTTTATAGCAGAATATCTGTGCTGACTCTCGTCATGGTACTTCGTGCAGTTTTTCCACAACAAAATATTGAACATTCACCTGAATAATTACTAAATCTCGATATGCTTTTCCTTGAAAAATTCAAATGTTTCATATCTCCAATGCGTCAAAGTCCTCGTAGCATTCTATTCCATAAACTTTCAGTTTCCACTGCTTTAAATCATTCTGTTTAAATCGAGTCACGGATCAGCGAAGATCTCTGAATGAATTTTTTGGAGTGTAATTGCAAATGACATTGCTGCACTGTAGTAGGAAGAATACTTATTTGAATGAATTTTTTTCAGTATGTTGGACACAAATTCCAAGAACCACTCCACGTCGATACGAATGAATGTAGATGGTAGAATGTATGTGCCGACTCTCGTCATGGTTCTTGGTTCAGTTTTTCCACAAGAAAGTATGTAATTTTTACCTGAATAATTCTTGCCATAACATTGCTAATTTCAAGATGCAAGCAAACAATACACTTGAAATTTCGATATGCTTTTTCTTGGAAAATTCAAATCTTTCATATCTCCAATGCCTCAAAGCTTTCCCTGCTACTTTCCACTGCATTAAATCGAGTTTTGGATCAGCGAATATCTCTGATTGAATTTTTTTCGAGTGTAAATGTAAATGACTTCGTTACACTGTAGGAAGAGTACTTATTTGAAAGAGATATTTTTTTTCAGTATGTTGGACACAAATTCCAAGAACAACTCCATAGCGATACGAATGAATGTAGATGGTAGAATGTCTGTGCCGACTCTCGTCGTGGTACTTGGTTCAGTTTTTCCACAAAAAAGTATTTAATTTTGCCCTGAATAATTATTGCTACAACATTGTCAATTTCGAGATGGCAAATACTACACAGAAATTTCAGCAGAATACACTTTCGTGATGCTTTTTCTGGGTAAATAATATCTTCTACACCTCGAAGCATTACATGTGACTTTCCATTGCTGTTCAAAGTGCCTCGGATCAGCGAGGATCACTGAATGAATGTTTTTCATTCGAAATACAATTAGAAACAACCGCTTGAAGAAAATAAATTTCTTAAATAACTTCGACACGAATTCCAAAAGTCATTCCACTTTTGCTTGAATCCTCCAAGGAAAACTGAATGTATTTGGAATTTCTAGCGTGGTACTTGGTTCAGTTTTCGAGGTATGAGACGTCAAAAATATCCTCTCTCGAATCACATGGCTCATCTTGCGAAAATATCTCAGGAATATTCAGTGAGTTAAGACACGATCCCGGGAAAATGCAAAGCTTCATCATTGTGCTCGATGCAAAGTACGGATGTTCATCAAGATTAGTTGAAGTTTTCAACTTTCCTCGTTTCTCCGATCAGCTAAAATATAATTATAAAACTCCGCTGTCGTTGCCGACACATTTCAAAGAGAATTGCAACTTTAGAGTTTGACTGTGGGGAGGGGGGTTATTTTCTCTTGCTGCGCAAGCGAAATAACAACAGGTCAGCAGCTTCACTGAGGGCTCAGCTCAAGATAAGTTTGCGAAGCGATGTACGGCTGGAATTCCTTGTGATGTGCATTAAAACTTTTTTCTTGGTTGTCTCTACTGGAAAATTGGCCAGACAGAATTGGCCAGAAAATTGGTTGAACATTTGGCGCTTTGACAATGTCTGATGACTGGCAGTAATTTCCAGCTCTGGGAAGGGTAATTGCTTTTCAAAATAGAGGAAAAGGCATGAAAGTTATGACCCTGAGTTTGCCTTTGCAACTTTGCGCCCAACTCACAGTTGGGTGCATTTTGAATTTCGAGTGAGTCACCTAAAGCATTACCAAACAAATTCAGGAAGACCTAACACTGTACAGGATGGAGTATACTCACAGGATTTAGAATTCTGTAAAATTTACCAAATCTTTCAATGATCCAAGCTTCTTGTTGAGGTACAAATTTGACAACCTAAAAAAAATGCACATAATTGTAATAATTAATGTGAATATTTTTTCTGGAGGTTTTTTTTCTCTTATTCTGTGATTCCAGAAAAATAATGTCATGGAATGGGGTTGAGATATAAACACCCCTCACCCCAATTGAATTTCCTGTGACAAAATACATAATACCAGTGCAGTGATTGTATTGGAAGTTAGCAAACTGTAATCAATGGTTAATAAAGTTAGACCTAAAAATTGTTATAAGAAATATTTTTCAACAAAAATTGTTAAAGGCCCATCACCAACTGACAACCTTCGCAGGATATTAGCCAATCAGAACAGCCAAAAAACAATGGATCATTTTGAAAACAACAGAAATCAAAGGGTGAAATTGTGGATACCGTTTATCAACGTTTGGCTGCCTGGTGATGAGGTCATCAATGACGCTATACCACGTGACCTTGGTGTTGCATCTCCCATGCTCGAAGACAACTTTACCCAAGTTTGGCCACCTAGCATTGCTCCATTCTCAGATGTCAATTTCTTCTAGTTTTAATGACGTCATCTATGACATTATGCCATGTGACTTTGGTGCTGGACTTCCGTTGTCATGAAGATAACTTTGTCCAAGTTTGGTCACCTAGCGATGTACCATTCTCGAGATATTAATTTTTTTAGTTTAGATGATGTCATGAGCTAACACTTAAGGATACAGTGCACCTTCAGGGACAACTTTTTGCAAAAAAAATTTTTGCGTGCATTCGATTTAGAGATTGTTTAACTAAGTATTAGAAGAAGAAAAATATTTTTTCCCCTTAAAGCGAACAAGATATTTGTAATGAGTAGCCTTATATGGGAGTCACGCCATCACGTGACTATCACTATGTCAGCCTGTTGTGTAATCTTAATAAATGAATTTGAATGATCTTGTCGTAGCCTGTAGTCCTGTGCTGTCGACTATAAACATTACATGGTACCAGGAGCTGGAAGTCCAGGGCGACGATCATGGAGAAAATCAAGCCTCCATCAGAACTCGATATGGACAGTCGGAACTTGGCAGAAGCGTGGAGAGAGTGGGCTGCGAGTTGGGAACTCTATGAGATCTCAAGTGGTCTCAAAGACAAGGAAGAGAAGGTTCAAGTGGCCACGCTATACAGCGTAATAGGGCTGAAAGCCCGACGAGTATTGAAAACACTACCCGGATACCTGAGGCATTAGCAAGTAGAAAGGTTAAGGACACCCTGAAGGCGTTACAAGATTACTGTATGCCCCGTACAAATGTCACTTACGAAAGGTGTATTTTTCGTACAACAACACAGGGGGAAAGACCATTTGATGCATTCTTAACCGAGTTAAGACAAAAGGCCACGCTGTGTGAATTTGGAGAGATAAAGGCTTCCCTCATACGTGACCAAATCGTGATCGGCACAAATAGCCCTGCATTGAGAGAGCGACTTCTTCGAGAACCAGATCTAAACCTCACGAAAGCAGTAAATCTGTGCCGAGCGTCAGAACAGGCAATTGCGCAACGGACGGAGTAAACTGCGGGGTGCGGGGTGCGGGGCGCGCGGTGCGCGGGGTAGGTGGGGTGCAGTTGTGAGGGGGAGGTGGAGGGGGTGGGATGCGGAATGCAAGGGAGAGCGCCAACGACGTCATCAAAACTATAAAAATCAATATCTTGAGAACGGAACAACGTCGGATGACCAAACTTGGGTAAAGTTATCTTTGGGGCAAGGGGGGCACACCAACAGGGTCACGTGGTATGACGTCATCAATGACTAGAAAAATCAATATCTCGAGAACGGAACAACGCCAGGTGACCAAACTTGGGTAAAGTTACCTTTGAGGCAAGGGGGGCACACCAACAGGGTCACGTGGTATGGCGTCATCAATGACGTCATCAAAACAAGAAAAATCAATATCTCCAGAACGGAACAACGCCAGGTGACCAAACTTGGGTAAAATTATGTTCAGTTTGACAATGAAAAAAAGGTGCACTTAGTTAAAACAACATATTAATATGTTCGAAAATTCGAAAACTAGCAAACTGGATTTTCATGTTAAGCGGTCCACATATGTGATTATGTTTTTTTTTTAAATCATGATTTTCACGGCTTTGTGCAATAACGCAAAGCCACCCAAGGCTTAATATTAAAGATATATCAAGAAAACATCATTGGAGACATTATTTAGCCCCCAAACCACCCGCATCCCATTGGTGGTTATAATGATGTATTGCTGTCGTCGTGCCACGTGACCTCGTTCCATTCTCGAGATATTGATTTTTTTAGTTCTGTTGATGACACCATACCACGTGACCCTGTTGGTGTGTCCCCCTTGCTCCGAAGATAACTTTACCAAAGTTTGGTCATCCGACGTTCTTCCGTTCTCGAGATATTGATTTTTATAGTTTTGATGACGTCGTTGGCGCTCCCCCTTGCATTCCGCATCCCACCCCCTCCACCTCCCCCTCACAACTGTACCCCGCACCCCGCGCCCGCGCCCCGCAGTTTAAACAAATCTAAGGAACCACCACTTTATGTCAGTAAAGATAGTATGTTAGATAGCTCCATGGAAAGTGAACATGTTGAAATCACTCCAGAGGAGCCACGTAGATCTAGTCGTGCCAAATCAGCACCAGTCTGGCACAAAGACTATGTCATGGACTCATAGTTCATTTATATCTCACACTTTATTACATTGTTTTGTTAACTTAACTTGAGAGGGGGATGTACGTAATGAGTAGCCTTATATGGGAGTCACGCCATCACGTGACTATCACTATGTAAGCCTGTTGTGTAATCTTAATAAATGAATTTGAATGATCTTGTCATAGCCTGTAGTCCTGTAGTCCTGTGCTGTCGACTATAAACATTACAATATTTAGGAAAAACGAAAAAGTAGCAAGGATCAATAAAGCTCACGAGGCGCGATAGTCTCTTAATCCTGTTTACTCTAGTGTGTCACTCGAGGCCGACATACGGGCACTATTTATGTTGTGCGAAATGCGAGAGCTTCATTCAAGCCATTTTGTAGCTAGTCGTCACGCCCAGAAGAAGTAAGCAATATTTGCCAATGTATCGTTCGAGAAAAAAGCATGGTCCACACAACCAAAAGAAAAAGAAGTTAGGAACCCCAGAGAACTAAAGGAGCTTTAGCTTTGGTTCTTCTAGCGGACTTTGAAGGTGCATCAGACTTCACAGACTTTCACTTCATAGTTTTAGACTTCGCGGCTCGCACTGTAGTTTTTTTAATAGTTTGTTTTACCGCACGCTTTGGTGGTTGAGGAGGCTTCGCCATTCTCGAAAGCAGTCGACTACAACCTCATTCAGCGCACGAAACTGCGGCGAAATCATGAACTTGCATGAAAATGAGTTTTGGCTGTGAAGCTACTTCTACCATCATGCGATTGGCTCAAGACGTGACAAACCTATACTTCGATTAGGTGTGAATGTCAATCACTGTCGTTGAAGGTGTCTGCGCTGAATTTCTTTAGCCTCGCGTTTCTCAAAGAAATTATCAGAGCTGTTTATGACTATTCTTTTGAGTTTTAGGTCAGGTTCCACTTGTTCAATCTCAATGAAATTTGGCAGGCTGCTAGAATAAGAATCTATGCCCAACTTCTGAAGGAAAGTTGGAAAGAAAAGAACGTCTTTCACGCGCGGAAAAAAGTCTTTGCCGCCATATTCGATAGATAGGGAATGCTTCCCAGTTTGTACTTGTCCCTTCTAAGACAGAATCTCCATAATTTTCTACTGATTTTGACTGTTAGTTCAATCACGTATCAGGTTCAACTTTGTACAATCACACATTGAGAGTAATACAAAGAAAATTATTTGTAAGAATAAGTGATTTTATGCTTTTCATCTGTTATTATGTAATAAGAAAGATAAGTCTTAAAATTGTGCACTATAATCTCGACATAAGGCAATAGAAGTATGCTCACCTCCCCTGACGGGAGCACATTTTGTCATGGTGGCGTTTGTGTATGACGTAACAAGTTTGCGTGTGTCATGATTTGGGCCACCATTTTGTTTTCGCCTCTGGAGGTGCCAAGAAGGAGTTACCCTCTGCCTCCCCTTTTTCTCCACCATGACTGATGTGTTTGTATTTTTTCTCATTGTAACTGGTAATGTTTGAGTTACCCTTTTTTGTGCCTCCGCCTTTGCGTGGTAGGAAATACATTGTCACTTTTTAACTATTTAAGAATGAAGTTGATATTAAAACGGCTACATGCACAGATATAGCCATATTTATACCAAATTGGTGTCTGTCCTCTCTAGCCCCGCAAACAGAGCTCAGCAGCAATAGCAAAAACCTGTTTGGGAATTGTGTCATTCAAAGAAAAGGCATAAAGGATGTTGGCGATACGGGATAAGTTGAGCTTGCATCGACGCGCAACTTTTGCCAAAACCTGCAACTTTCCCTAACATATCTAATGAAATCCCGGAACAAAACGGTATAGTTTAATAAACGTTTCTCAAAAATGGTACATATAATATGCATGTTGAATAATATGTTTAGAGTTTCTCTATGGGTTTTTCCTAAGCCTCAAATAATATTCGAAGATCCGCAAAAAGTAACAACTAGGCTTTCCAAGCTTGGTCTAGCTCATTCCAATGTGTTTTCCTATTGGTTATATTTGGAAAAATTGTTTTAGAAAGCGATTGAAAATGTGTGTTGCAAGTGAATAGCTTCCACACTTCATTTGAAATGTCTATTCCCCCATTTCACGATCGAATGGCGAAAGTCTCAAGTTTTTCCATGATAATATCATCAGATTCTTTGCCCCTACAATTCAAATCTTACAAAATAGCCAATTAGCTACCGTATTTACCTGTATATAAGACGCACTTTTTTCACTCCAAAATGACCTTCAAAATTGGGGTGCGTCTTATACACGGAACATCACTTTTGGGAATTTGCATAACAACAAATACAAAAAGATCCTTTACAAATTTGGTGATTCATGGTTGTGTGGTTCAGTTGCACATAATAAAGCTAGAATTTCGATCCGTGAAACCTGCCAGCAGGCGTTGGAGGCTGTTTTTATTGCCAAAATCACGGAGGTCGTAGTCGCGAGCGCCATTTTGGATTTTGTCACTCGGCCCAGGAAGCACGTCCAAAAATCCAAGATGGCGCTTGTCGACACTCGCAGGATTTTTGCGATAAAATCAGCCTGTAAACGCCTGCTACAATGCATAGAAATATTAGCACAACTACTTAAATTTTGCATGAAATCGTGTGTAGCACAAGATTTATCTCAAACAAACAAAATAAAATGAAGAAACGGTCGGAATATTTTACTCATTTTACGTCATTTTCCACTTACTGCCAGTCTATTTCTCTTGAGATTTATTTATGGAAGTGCTGCTTGCATGCAATACAAATTGAAAATCTTTAGAAATTGATTTTTTTTGCCAAAATGACCTCAAAATTCAAGGTGCGTCTTATATACGGGTGCGTCTTATATACGGGTAAATACGGTACTAGTTACACCAGTACACGCTAAAAATGTAGAGCTCATATTCAGTGGATGTTGTGAATGCCGGTGTTATTTTTTTCTTCAAAATCAAACTATCATGCTCTGTATTAATATTCTGAAACAAGATTATGCGCTTTTTGTGTTTTCTTTACTTTGCAAATTTAATAAATTCCCACAACAATCCCCGCAACTTTTGCCTTTTTCTCCGCAATGTTTCCCTCTCACAAATTTTTACTTTTTCTCGCAATAATAAACAAGGTGGTGATTATTTGGATTCCGGAGGAGGAGGGGGGAAGTTGAAATTTCTGAATGGGAGGTTGGTTTAACCTGCCCGGAATTCTATATGCATGGGGGGGGGGGGGGGGGGGGGGAATAAACTATTTTGGAAATTCTGGATGCATGGGGGGGTCTAAAACTAGTGCCGTCCGTGGGGGGGTACCTGTATTTTCTGGAATTGCTCATTATCACTTAAATGAAAGCTCTTACACCTATGTCTCCTTCTCTATATCTGCTTATTTCACTAGTGGAAAGCCGGCTTTGGCTTGACGAATGTGTAATAAATTGAATTGAATTTAAATGGTTTCTAGACGAGCACCACCAACCGAAAAATGGGAGTCCCCTCCCCCCGGGCTGATAAAATTTAGCAATGCAAATAATAACATATTTTTACAACTAATATATAGATTTAGGCAATGCCTAAAAGCGGAACTCCAATCATACACACCCCACGTCTTACTCACAGGGAGCTCACCTTTACAGTTTAAATTAAGAAAATTCATGTTACCATTATATGGCAATGATAGTATTAGCACGTTCTGATATGCTAACAAGTCGCAGTTCACGACCGATAAAAGATCTCCTTGAAATAAAAATGAAAAATTAGATTTTCAGCGAAATCCACAACAAAGAATACTTGACATAGTATTTGTCTCATTGTACTAACTAAATCTAACATGTGACAAAGGAAAATCAAGGCTAGAATATCAGAAGTGACCTGTTTACATAAGAATAAGGAAAAGCAGGGCCAAAAAGTCAAGCTTACTCAAAACTATAATTTGAGTTTAGCCGGAGAAAAAGAAACCTTGAGGGAGCCAACTAAAGCAGCAAAATGTAAAAGTTACATGACTGTAAAGTCAGAATTTTCTCATCAGGAATGCAATAAACTTGGAAGCTAAAGATATAAATAGCATAAGAAGCAATTTTAAGCTTTGTGCTTACCGATAACTGATAGTGAAGTCGTTTCTTTCCTCCGAAAGTCTCCGTCGTGTTGAGTTGAATTCATTCTTACTTGGCAAGCTTTTGCACAAAGCCAATTTTCCTAAATATATTATTCGGCTAAAAGAAGAACATGTCGTTTGAAGCTTTTACGAAAGAAACTGTTGTTTTTCTTCAGAAGAACGCCAAAGTCTTGCTTCGCCGTGGGCCGGGTATTCTGCAATCTACTAGCCTTTGAATCTTTTGCAACTCCCTCATAGTTTCTCCAAAATGACTAAACAACATTGTGAACCCTATCGGCGAAGGAATCGAATCCGAAGTATTTTGACAATCATTAGAGAATTCTTTTGAGCAAATTTGGCATGGTTCGCACCCACGAGTTTGTCTCAGTTTGAGTGAGCCGACGCGGGCGCGTGTTTTGTGAGTTTTTTCGGCGGGAAAATGAAGGAGCGACTTCCGGTCCATGTCCTCTGCCAAGCGCCTCAAAGCACCGTGGCGCTGTGCTGGAGGACAAAATGATGCATGCGCTCAGTGATCCAAGACGGACTGTGATTGGCTGTGTACACGGGTCGCCACTAACGCAAGTGCGCATGCGTAAATAAGAGCCCGCAATGTTTTCGTAAGCCGCTGAACGTATCGTTTTGGCTTGGATGGGTTGCTTTCTAGCTCATGTGATGTTGAATGATACGTATGGGGCTCCACTCCGTAACTTCGGCACGGGGAGTTCCGCTATTAACATTATCATAATTTACAAAAACAAATCTAAGAGATGCAAACACTGTTTGTGTGAACTTACTGTATTCACAGGCAAAGGCTTCTTTTTCCTGTACGTCGGGTAACCATAGGACGCCAAGGCTCTCCTGCACACCATCAGCGGATCAGAATTCTATAAATAATCGCAAATCGGGCGCAGATCATTGTCAAACACCTTATTGATATAGAAAACCTGCTATAGTTGAGCGATGTGACTTGCCTTACCTTAGCTAATCTCCCTACTGATAGTCGCCTAAAAATGGAAGACAACATTTTATACTTCTTTCAGTTGCACATGTGTGCAATTGAGCCCGCGTTACAGGAGCTCAGAGGCGCTGCCAACCTCGTCCCCAGAGTCTTCTCGGTCGCGGTTAGAAACGACCGAGAAGACCCTGGGGACGAGGCTAATCCGACTGCGTGCGCATTTTTACTCTTCTCCCGCTGTTTATACCGGCAGGCTCAAGGCACATGGATTGCAACAACAACTTGCCATTAGAAACAGCGCGTCTCCCAAACAAAATGGCCGACAAAATGACCGAAAAGGACTGGAAACCATCGACAATATCATAGGGATTCCTGTGTGTTTTATACTGATCACTTTATAGGAACGCCTGCTGATATTCGCAGACTACGGAAGAATGACAACAACGCAACGGATTAGTTTATTTATACCATTTGCATTTATCTGCTTAACGTCCATACCATCAAGCACAGAATAACTTGGGACTACATGAAGTATAAAATTCGTCAACATTCTCGGATAAGGACGTTAAACCGTAGGTCCCGTCTCTCACATACACTACACTAACCGGAACCAGAGGGACGTTAAAGAACCACAGGGACGCGGGAGTGACCATCCCCAGTGTACAGGGCTCACACTCAAACTAACATGGTCGAGCGTTTCATACATGAGCTTCTAGCTCGGGAGATTGGGTGCTACTCCCCACGTTATCGACTTAAAATAAATCATTTACAACATAGTATTCAATACAGCAAACATAAGGCACGCGATCGTAGGAACCTCTAGGAAACTTGAATCGGATTTAAAAAGAATAGAGGAAAACTTGTCTAAGTCATCGTCTGGAGCACTCCAGGAGGAATTACGAAAAGGAATATGAATATTTAACGTGAGACTCAATTATTCGCTCTCGTGCAAAGGATTAAAACACGGTGAAAAAATTCGAGTTATTTCCTCAATCTTGAAAAGTCAAAGGAAAACAAATCATGTGTTAGAAAAATGTTTCTGAAATGTGGAAAGGAATGTGTGTGTCCCAAAGTTATAATGGTTATAAATCGAAGGTACTATCAGGGCACATTGATATTGCTCCACTTTCGTAGTCATTTTTTGGCCCTATCTTGTACTGCAATATTTCGCTCGTACAATTCAGTTCTCCAAATTTGAATGACAAAAAAAGAAGGTCCAATGACCCCAAATCAGAAGTTTCAGAAAAAACGCGCGAAGATTTTCGCAAAGGAGGGACTTTTGTAAAAATACCACTGTTAGAATATCAACTCGCATAAGCAAATGCGGCTCTTAAAATAAATTCGAACGAATATTTAAAAGCACCAATAGTCGAGGTTTAACATTTTCAGAGCTCAAGTCAAAAATATCCGACCATTTTTGACGCGACGCAAGCGAGTTAAAAAAATTCTGAAAAACGCGTTTCGTTTTGTTGGAGTCACCTCTGCAGCAGTGTTTTAAAAGTATAAAAACTTGTACTCTCCTTTGTACTTTGTATTTTATTCCACATTCGCACATCCATGGGCGAAAAGCTAGAAAAATTCAACTGTGCAAATGGTCCGTTGTTGTCTCTTTCGAAGTATAAAACACACAGGAATCCCTATGATAGAGTTGTTGATGGTTTCCAGTCCTTTTCGGTCATTTTGTCGGCCATTTTGTTTGGGAGACGCGCTGTTTCTAATGGCAAATGCAACAACAACGAGGAACATCAAATAGACTAATTTCAATCGTCGACAGTGAGACTTTGCATAAATTTGTACTAAAAATGAAAAAAGAGGAATTGACGTCGGATGAGAAGGGGCTGTCTTATTACTGGGACTTGGCGTCAATAGATGAATCCGTGCGACTAAAAGCAGCTCGAGGGCTTGTCGATTACCTGGCCAAAGCTCAGGAGGAGCACGTGGTAATGGTAAACTTGCAGGATGTTTCAAATACTTAATTGCAGGATGTTTCAAATACTTAACCATTATCCTGCGAGATTGCGCAGAATATCGTCTGATACATAGCCGACGAGGGACGCAGTCCCGAGTTGGCTAAATCAGACGATATTCTGCAATAATGGTTTTATTATTCAGCACATCGATAGCACAAAAACCCCTGAAAAACATTACTTTTGTGTATTATTTTGAGCTCAACACATCATATTTCCCTCAGAGACGGATATCGCAGGATATCTGTCATGTACAGAAGACAGCTATTGGGTTCCAATGACCATATTTGTGCAGTGCACACAGATATTACAAGTTTGCAATTTTACATGCAACAAACTTATGACAACATCCCATGGATGGGTTTCTGCAGAATTTTCCTGTGAAAAAATCCTGTGTGACTGGTTTTATTCAGGACAGAAAATTATTACAAATCAGATATCTGGAAAGAAAGTTATTTCTCATTTTGTTACAGGGAGATTGGGATGAAAAAAGTTTATCGCCAGAGCTTGAGTACAGCCTTAAGAGGCTGACGAAAGGCTTGGCATCTTGCAGAAAGGGGGCTCGCCAGGGCTTTGCCACTGTGTTAACTGAAGTCCTGCGCCAGTTTGAATTTATAGAAGCCCAAAATGTACTAGAATTGTTGGCCAACAATCTACAAGTGACAGGCAATGCTAAGAGCCAAGAAGAAAGAGATGCATACATTGGTCATATTTTTGGGTTGATGGCCATAGTCCGAGCCCAAGACTTGGATGCTATGAAAAAGGTAGAAGTGCATGGGGCGGCAGGTACAAAACGCAGGTCAATGGTCACAGGTCACATCCCTCCCACCCACGCCCGTTGAAGATCGCATTCAACCTTTTCGGCTTAATGGACACATGTGGGATGTGGATGTGTGTGAACCGCTGACTTGACGATTTTCAATTTTTTTTTTACATGCCATCAATCTTCCTTGAGTGTTCTGTGCATCCTGGTATGACTCTCCATCGGTTAACCGTTCAGAACAATTCTGTCCAATAGACGCGCAAATTTTCCCTTCTAATAATGGTGTTTTAGAAGGAAAATCTGACCACGCGCTCGGGAATGTAAAACTGTTCTCATGACGGAATGTTTTTGCTATCAGTTATCGCTATTTATAGCGATCACTTAGATTACTTCTTAACTGCGATGATCATTTACTTGTTTACCATTCGTCTTTTGGATGAGACAATAAACCGGGTCCCATCTCGCCCTTATTACTCTATCCAGAAGTACGTTAAAAAAAACACCCTCGGTGTCTGTGCTTATGAATGCTTGGCTGCCAGTAGCGCTGTTGAGACTCAGCGCAATTCAGCTTACAAGCAGCATGTCTGGGGAGTCCGTCTCAAACATTTACATTTTTTTATTCATACACTGCAGTTCTAACCATTAATTAGAATCCATTTGGGGCAGAGAGATTTGAAGTCCACGCTTTTTTCGTTCAATTTGGAATATACTGCATTTGTGTTTTTTTTTTCAAAAAGCTCTCGGCCTCACCGTCGACAGTTCAATACAAATTGAATGGGAAAGTTGTATGTCTCGAACCCAGAGCTCCCCGGCTCGTATCCTCGCGGGGGAGGCTCTGGTGACAGCCACTCAGACGCATGCGCGTGATTTGATACAGTGTTGTTGAGAGAAACAACTTTCTGCACATGCCCCAACATTCAAAATGGGCCAATCTGCGACGGCCCTCAAATGGATGTCCCCACAGCCTCCCTTGCAAGCAGACGAGCCGGGGAGCTCTGGGTACGAGAATGATGTCGTACTACACAAATGCCATTCGATGAGGTGTTTCCATATAGTAAATGGGCAGATTAATTGCGGCTGCAGCACAGTAATCGCACCAGGCATTAAGGAAAAGCTCTGGAAGAATGGAAAAAGTACGCATGGAAAAGTATGGAAAAGTAACATTTTTCTATATCAGAATTAATATAATTTTAATTACATTTTTGAATATTGTAAATTCTAGATATATTGTATTTTTTAGTCCAAACGCCCCTTGTGGAAATCAGCTGAGGTTGTCGGGGCAAGTGTGTTTAAATAAAGTGTTTACTACTACGACGTACTACTACTACTACGCCAAAACATGCCACTACGTTAGGAGATAATAAGTGAACAAAATAGGATAGGACAGGACCACAGCTGTATACCGTAATTGAATAAATGCAAAGCACTCGAACAAGTAAGATGACATGCGTACACAAAAAATAGAAAATCGTCAAGTCAGCGGTTCACTCACATCCACATCCCACATGTGTCCATTGACACGAAAAGGCTGAATGCGATCTTCAACGGGCGTGGGCGGGAGGGATGTGACCTGCGTTTTGTACCTGCCGTGCATGGGCAGGTACAGGTACCCAAATCGGAAATTCCAGGGGGGTGGGGGGTCATTTCTGAACACCCTTCCGGGGGGGGGGGATGGATATTTTCTGGAACCACACAATGAAGATAAAAGTAACACATTATCTTTTGGGATAATATAAAATGTTCCTGGAGAGTCAACTTTTTACCCCTCCCCTTTGAAGTTTCCAAGCGCCAGACACACACACTCTCCTAACACGAATTTCCAGGCACAGGCCCCAGAAGGAATAAAATAATTCTGGGGCACAGACAAAAATGCCCACCCTTTAAAAAGTTCAATACTCGGCCCCCTTATTAGACAGCTTCCATTGATTTTGGATGTTGCCAAAACCCGGTATGGTTTCAGCATAATACTTGCGGGAAATTCTTCATTGATCCACAGGGAGTCTGAGAACTTCAGATCATGTTACTGCTTCCAATATGGTGCCCAGCGCACGGAAAATGACACTGTAACAAAGTTTCTTTGCCAACATATTTCGTTTGATCAACAAAACAGAGACAGAATGCAATTAAAGGCATACAAAGGAGATTATCGCTGGAAGAAAGTGGTTTACTGAGGTCTGGAAAAGCTACAAATCGCCCATCGGGAAAAGTCAGTAATTCAGCTGTCGGTGTCTCGGTTGTCACATCACTGCCTGGCAAGAAAGCAGCTAAAGTTTAGTTATGGTACACTTTAAGAAATCATCCATCCAGAGTTCCTTTTAAGGCATCTTAGTTTTCTGTCTTTCCTTTCTAGTAATCTTATGTTTCGCATCTTAGCTTTCTATGGAATCTGTGTTTTTGATCTTCGCTTTCTAGTTATCTTAGGTTTTCATCTGTGTTTTCTAGAAGATTTTATTTTTCGTCTTAACTTTCTACAATTGTAGATCTGCGTTTTCTAGATCTGCGTTTTATTTCTTCATTCTTTGTTCTTCGCTTTCTAGACACCCGAAGTGCATGTACTGTAACCTTGAATCATTGATGACATATTATTCACTATGCAATTGTGTTCTTGGGCCGCTAGTATAGTAATGTGTAGTTCCAGAAATTATCCATACCCCCCTACATGAGGTCATCCATTGTTATTGATTTGCCAACCAGTGACTGACAAAGCACACTAGTCAAATTCTGGAGTAAGTTATTCAAAAAGTATCACTATAGTGGGTGTCGAATAAGCCCTTTGGTAACTGCTTCATAGCAATGAGAAAGTACCATTATGGTCCTTATACACTCGTTCTCAGTCAACTGTGCATTCATGAATTTGTTTCACATGCCGCAACTGGTTTTCATTGGATGTCAATCAAACTCTGTTTCTATTACATTTCTAAGCAAATCTCGCCCCCCAAGCCAGACCAATGTCTCAATTTTGACTTTGCTTGCACAAGTCACCTCTAGTGCATGTCTAGGAAGTATAGTCACTGTCACCTCTAGTGAGGATAGTAGTCAACTATAGTGAGAATAGTCCTCTCTAGTGACTATTGCATTGAATAATTGCTCTTTGTCTTTTTTCACATAAAGAAAGACACTTGTGAGTGGCTGTTGCATGTGGTAGAAACCTTAAGGCAGTTAACCGAAAGGAAAAGCTACCTCCAAGAATTGGGAATTAAAGCAATTGTAGATGTTCTAACTTTGGTAAGTGCTTTTATCCCTTATTATTTTTTTTACTTGCTCACCAACACCAAGGTCAACAATTTTTATTCATTCAGAGACAAAAAATGCAATAAACACACTACCTGAGGTAGCAAATGTTAATCTCGGCAGGCAGTGTGGGGTAACCCTGATACTAAAAAAAAAACTAGCATTACAATGGTACTGGTACATATGTATTACTTACAGTTACAGTTACGTAAGAGTAACAAAAAAGTAGGGTGTATGGAAAACGCAGACCTGAAAAACGAAGACCCAAGACCTGAAACCCAGGAAAAACGCAGACCCGGAAAAACGCAGACCCAGGAAAAGCACAGACCCGGAAAAACGCAGACCCAGGAAAAACACAGACCCCATACAAAACGACGAATGAGTATGTTTTAGCTCACCTCAGTCGCGATGCCCTCAGCGTCTTGATTTTCTTCCAATTTGAATGCCTATTTAAGTCACCATCTACTGCTCTATTCTCTCCAACTCTCGTTAAGACACATGTACTTTTTTTTGTTAAATATTCCAGGAAATGTGAGGGAATATGTAGGCATACACAGCTTCGTTTTCCTTGGGCGCCATTTTGAATGATAAACAGGTACACAGGAACCCCATAAATAACTCTTATTTATGACAAATAGAAAAGACCGCCAGCCCCCAAAATGGAGAAAAAACTTTCTTTTGTGCAAAGTAAATAACTGTTCTCCTTGCTTAGAAATATATGTAAACTCCTTATTCTAATTGTTGCTTGAGGGGGCAGAATTTACATGAAAATGCGGAGTTGGGCTTCCTTTGCTATAGGCCATGTTTATGGGGTTCCTGTGTAACTGTTTATCATTCAAAATGGCGCCCAAGGAAAACGAAGCTGTGCGTCTACATATTCCCTCACATTTTACTGGAATATTTAACAACAGAAAAGCACATGGGTCTTAACGAGAGTTGGAGATAATAGAGCAGCAGATGGTGACTTAATAGGCGTTCAAATTGGAAGAAAACCAAGATGGCGAGGGCATCGCGAGGTGAGCCAAAACATACTCCGACATTCGTCGTTTTTTCCGGGTCTGTGTTTTTCCTGGGTCTGCGTTTTTCCTGGGTCTCAGGTCTCGGGTCTTCGTTTTTCAGGTCTGCGTTTTCCATACACCCCAAAAAAGTAACAGAAAATAATATAAAATTAATTTTTGACATGAAAGAAAAACGTATCTGTAGCTCTGCTATGCTTTGTAATTAGACCAAGGCTGAAGCAAATCCATTTTTCCTGCCTCAGGTATCATTTAAAGTGTTTGCAAAATATGTGGAGCCAGTAATTAAGGACTACATTTACTCTGGATGGAAAGGAGCAACTCCTGCATCATTGCTGATTGCTCTTGCTGCCGAGAAGCAATTCAAGGTATGTTTACTTTAAGTTTTATTTCTTATTATTAGCAAAGCAGTATTTTAACAAACAACTTGACTATGAGATCTAGTTTACTATGAATCATTCAATAGAGATGAGATGACTATTTGACTCATAGAAAAAAAGTAATTGTTTTAGTAGAAACCCACTAGCATACTACCTTTGATTTGCTGCTAAAACGTATTTACTTCAATGGTTTTGGAGAGTTTAACAGTAGATTGTTTGCTGCTCACTAGGAGTCTTCTATGAGTCAATAGATATGTAGTTAACAAGGCATGTAGCCTTATTTGTTTAGTAGAAACCTACAGTACTAGCATACTACCTTCGATTTGTTGCTAAAACGTATTTATTTCAATGACTTTAGTAAGTTAAACTTAAGCATTTTCGCTATTCACACTATCTATGACATGATAGATAGTGCGTATCAGAGCCAATCAGATTGCAGGATTTGTTATAGTATGCGAGTAGGTTTCTAGTAATAAGCTACATGTATATGTATTGTATGCTATACAGTTACAAAAGTATCCCAGGGATTAAACGTAACCCCAAAATAGGCAAGGACAAAACGCTCACCCCGGATCCATGGACTCCTAGTCCATGGACCCCCTGGCGGACTAGTCGCCAAAAGCAATTTTTAGATGAACAAACAAATATTTTAATCATCTATATTATAATATTTTAAGCCATTTGAAAAGGCTCCGAGGTGGAAAACCTGTTGAGCTAACTACTGCTGTGGATGTGCCATCACTCACAGGGTTGCAAGCTGGTGTTAGTTTTTTTTTTAAATCGATGAGAGTAGAGAAGCTGCCATACAGACATTTTCTTTATTAGCGGGGAGATGCTGTCTTCCATGCAGTTTGGCATTGCTTTACAAACAGATAAATCTTTAGTGAATGAAAGCTTGAATATTTAGAACATTTCATTTAACAGGAACTGCCCATTTAAGTTGACTTAGTTTTGTTTTTATTTTAGCACGGTTGGTCCAGCGTTACGGCGTTGGGTCTCTCACCGGGTTGTGATCCGGGTTCGACTCCTGGCCGGGACAGAGGAAATTTTCTTTCTGTTCGGGTCTCGGTCGAAACTGGTTCATATTGTGAGTTGAACTTTGTTCTACTGTGTTTCACGTCTTTCGGATGAGACAATAAACCGAGGTCCCGTCTTGCCTTTCTACCCTACCCAGTTCCAGGGGGGACAATAAAGAACCACTGGGGACGTAACAAACCCTCTGGCAGTGACCACCCTCAGTGTCTGTGCTTAAGACCGCTTGGCTGCCAGTGGCGCCGTTGAGACCCAACGCAATTCAGCTTACGAGCTGCGAGTTTGGGGAGTCGGTCGCACATACGTTTTTATTTTATTTTATTACAATTTGTAGCTCAAACCCGGGCAAATGTTGTTGTTTTAGGCTTAGCAAGAAAGTGGTCTTGCTAAGCTCCATGTCTCTTTGCACGGACGTGCCTAGGGAAGCCATTCAAGTGTGCGCGCCAAGAAAAAACTCTGTGATGAGCTGCTTGCTGCTTAAGCCCTGGCTAAACTAGGACACATGTAGCATGAAACATTGTAGCCGGAAACATGTTTCCTTCATGTTTCCCAGTTTAGCCACACGAGAAACATTGTCGCGCATGACAAAATTTGTAACTGGGACACAAAGAAATGTTTCTTTGCAAGACAAGAAACATTTGATGTGTCCGAGACACACCCGTGCGATGTTTCCTAGTTTAGCCACTCGAGGAAACATGCACCCTGCACTTTTCGATTCCCAGTTGGGACTGGTGTTTGGTGGACGTCAATCAAGACTTTCGACCTAGCCACGGGCCCACAAGCTAGCAAAATATTGCCGACCGCGCTTTTTAGGTTTAATAAAGCTTGGTTGGTCACATTTTGCTAGCCCGTAGGCCCGTGGCTAGGTCGAAAGTTTTGATTGACGTCCACCAAACACCAGTCGCGACTCGAAAACAAAAAGCGCAGGGTGCATGTGTGACTGAAAACGAGTGTAAAACTGAAGTCGATGTTTTGGGGTTTTGAGATCATTAAATCGTTAGGCAATCATGGTGCTCAAAACCCACTAAAAGGGGTGATTTCAAAAGTCAATGAACGTTTTTTGGAAGTAAATCCCCATCAAAGATTGACTTTGAAGCTTCAAATACATTTAAACTGGAATTTCCAAAAGGGGTGGGGGGTTAACTGCCGAAAAAAAAATTCCAGATGGTTAGCAAACCGCATTTCTCGTACCGAGTCGAAAACGCGCCAAGTTTTGCGTGAATGTTTTTTTTTTAAGTTTTGAGTAATGTTTTTTCATAGTCGTAATTTTACTGGAATAGTTCAGCAGGGAAAGGGTGGGGTTGATGAATAATAACAATAGTTAATAGATCTATTAGTATTCTGTAAATATTTATAGAATACTAATATCGATATTAGCATTCTATGTAAGGGTTAGAGAATGCTAATAGATCTATTAATTGTCATTATTTATCAACCCCACCCATTCACTGCTGAACTATTCCAGTAAAATTACGACTATGAAAAAACATTACTCAAAACTTTAAGCAAGAAAAGCATTTGGCAAAACAAATGTTACAACAATTAGGCTAGTTGGTTTGACAACAATAATAAACTGTATAAGAATAAGTTCAAGAACGGCTGCAAGCAGACTAGTGTTCATTTGACCAGAAAGCTGTCTTATTATATAAAACTAACAGCATTAAAAAAGACGCATTTTCAATAAATAACCAGAGAGTCTGACTCAGTTGAACTGCTTTCCCTCCACTGCCTTCCAACAATTTCTTGACCTCGTCTTGTTCACTTGCTCCATTGTTGTATCTTTTCCAATCCCTCTGCGTGCAATGCTTTCGAAACCAGTTTGGAAACCTTAAACACATGGAAATAGTTCGATATTTAATGTATTTGCTGCGACGTTAGGAGCAGGAACATATTCGCTACACGAAGGATGAGATTTGCAGGGGCGCGATTTGCATAACACGATTTTATTCGAGTCGCGTGTTTCAACCGGCTGGACGGCTTTTCAGCCTCACAATCACGATGACACATTTTGCGATGGGGGGTGTAGACAGGAAATAGCACTCGTCCAGCGGTACATTTCCGCTGTTGTTGCCGGTTTTACTGCATTTTTTAAGCAATAAAAGTGCTTTCCGCGTGCTCTCTGCTTTCTTACAAACACGAGGGGGATGTTGGGAGAACTGATCAAAACTTGAAAGACACGAGCCGGAGGCGAGTGTCTTTCAAGTTTTATCAGTTCGACCAACATTCCCCGAGTGTTTGTAAGAAACCAGAGAGCACGCAGAAAGTATTTTTATTGCTTTTAGAAAATAACATACAAACGCGCGACAGCGTTGCGTGACAATCGTGTTTCTCAGGTCTCTTACAAACACGCTTTTTAACCAATCAGAATGCGCACATTCGCAATACAACATAGGTGTTATTTTCTAAATGCCTTTCAAGGTACGCCTGCGACCATGTAAATGTTCACAACGATGAGATATACGTTTATTTTACCTATTTGTGTCAATTTGTGGTGTGCTGTTTGCAAGATAAGCGCTATTTTCACGAATAAGTTTAGTTTCATTCAGTGTTTGTTTATAATGCAGTCGCGTGGCAAAGTGACATATCAGATTAGCCGATTGTCTTGTGTTCGAAAAAGCTGAAGCTGAAATGTAATTTCTGCTAATAGCTTTACGGTGAATATCAATGTTGAAGATGAAACCAGATATCGCCGATCTCAGTGTATAGAATTTCTACAGTCAGTAAACACATGTTTATTGTAATTCCTCGGTTATAACTGTTTGCCGATGCAAACGTTTCTCACTCACCATTATGTGTAAATGGTCTCAGACTTTACTTGAAAGGCCCAAAATGCAGTAGCCTGCGTTGACAGCCGAACTAACCTGGGTTGAGTCCGACCCAGGTTAGTTCGGCTGTCAACGCAGGCTAAAAATGCAGTAAAACACCGCAACAAAGGCGTCAGTCGATGAATGAAAAATTAGCATTACGACGCCAACAAGATGACTCAGTCGCTTATTTTTAAAAAATAAGACCAATGTCATGTAGATTGTAAAATCGCGTTCGCAGCATTTTACTTTCAATTGAAACCGCTAGTTTACATTTAATTTAACAACAAGTCTGATAAAGCAAAGTCGCTATATACTCAGAATAAAACTAACCTTCATTTCTTGCTCGATTGTTGTCTCAAAAAGCTCGACCATATAGTTCGCATCTCCTTTTACTCGTATCGGTACGAATGCCTCCAACTGCTGTCCTGCCGTGTTTTAGACTTTCGGAAAGTCCCATCCCGACACACGATTTTGAAGAGCAGAGAAAGCGACTTGTGACAAGTTTGGCGTACCAAAAGCGCTACGCTGCATTTTTTTTTACAGTACTTAGCATCGACTGAATAAATTTCATTGCACAACTTTCGGCTAAAGTTGATAACAAAAGCCAGGTTATTATTTTGTGTATTACATCATTTACAACAAAAGGCCTATTCATTGTCATCAATAAAACAAAAGAATCCTAAAAACCTTTTCAACTGAATGAATTCATCCTGCCTTGGATTTTCAATAGTACTTCAAAAGGAAACAAACAAAGAATTTTCATACAAATCGGCCGCTCATATTGTAAATAGTTTGTATACATGGTGATATGGGGGGCTATTCCGATCGTCCGATGGACCATCAGACTCCGATGGAAAGAGGGTAATGTAAGACGGAAATGTGCATATCATTATGGGCACTTGTACCATAAACATGTTCATATGGGGGCTATTCCGATCGTCCGGAGTCGGAAAAGTAGCAGACGTCTTAGCCGTCGGACGAAGAGACGACTAAATCAAGACGACCTTGCAGTAAATTGCGTAGCTTATTTTAAAACTAGACACTTTTTTTTTCAGAATTCACTTTTATCAAGAGAACTATATACGCTTAGCTAGTTTCCTGCAGTCGTCAGTGGTCAACGAATTTATACTTGACGTCGACCTTAACGAAAAAGTTAAGGCCGTCTGGACGGCTTAGCCGTCTCCTAATAGTATTTAGTAAGGCCAATGATATCAAGACTCTACCGCGCACCACGGTGCCAGTGATCATTTATCTTCGTTTTAAATAATTCATCATTCGACCACTACGGCACCGCGGACCACAGTGCCAGTGATTAGAGTATCTTCGTTCTTAAATAATTGATCTTTCGACCGCAGCACCGCGGACCACAGTGCCAGTGATCAGAGCATCTTCGTTCTTAAAAAAAAATCGTATTTGCGACCACGGCACCGCAGACCAGCACATGAAATACCAAATTGTTATTTTTGCCCCCGCAGGGTTTTGGCCCAGAGGCCAAAACCCGAGGAGGCATTATAGAATCCCCCGCGTAAAGAGAAAATATAAGGGTATATGGTACATATGCCAGAAAAAATCTCGATTCGTCGGAGCAGGGCCCGCAAAAGGTCTTGGGTAAGGTTTATGATTGGATGATCAGATCACGTGACTCGCAAAGGGCCCGCAAAAGGTCTTGGGTAACGTTTATGATTGGATGACCAGATCACGTGACTCGCAGCGTGGGTTTGAGACCTCTACTGTTGTCACTGGCGGACAATAAAAATTCTAAACATCACAACAAACTGGTCGTGACATTTAATAAATCACCAAAAACTCTAAGGAGACGCTCAGCCGAAGTCAGTCAGTGCAATCCATAGTTCAGAATTAGCAAATGTTGAGCTGCTGTGGCTGTGTAGTCTAGAGAAAAACTTGAATGTTCAAAAAGCTAAGAGCTCTAAACCTCATAATAGTAGTAAAGCATTCAAAATGGTTGCTATTGTGCTTAACAATAGGTCAACTCTATAAAATCCTCTCTAGCTTTCGCTACGAAAGAATGTGATAATTTACCGACAAGATTTACATTTCATAAGTTCACAAAAACTCAGAAAGAGGACTTTAGAATTATTATTTTTTGCATCAGCACAAGGGAGAAGTAGGCGTTTTTGTCTTCTTCCGATGTGTGCGCTGTCTGCTGTGTAATGGTTGCCGCTAAAGAGTCGTTTTGGAATTGTGACACAATAGTTTTCAGAAGAGTTTTCGGTATTTCGCTAGAGTTTCGTAAGAGTTTTGACGGCTTTTAGTACTTTTGGTTAGAATTGTTTGTAGAGTTTCGGCTTAAACTCCGACAAGCTGATAACGGTGGGTTCGCGTGTTGTCTGAAACAGCTGTAAAAATGTTAATTGAATACTTATTACATCTGCAGTTTAAAAAGCACGGGGGCAGCTCTAGTGAGAACTATTACTAGTACAGTACTTGAGTAAAACCTAAAATTCGAACATGGAGCACACGGCTGTTCTTAAAAGATGCCCCCTGATATTAAGCCCTGTCACATTTTCCTAATTCTTAAAACATGCACTCAAATCAGAGAAGTATCATCCCATAACAATGGCCAGCAAAGGCTAACAATATTGCTATGGAACACTCCAGACAGACATTTCCGTCTTTCGGTCGGCATCGGATGGTCCATCAAACGATCAGACTCCGTCGGACGATCGGAATAGAGCCCCATATGAACATGTATACGGTGGAATCTTTCTAAGTACCCATAATGATATGCACGTTTCCGATGGACATTAACCTCTTTCCGTCAGAGTCTGATGGTCCATAGGACTCCATCGGACGATCGGAATAGCCCCCCATATGAACATGTATACGGTGGAATATTTCTAAGTACCCATAATGATATGCACGTTTCCGTCGGACATTAACCTCTTTCCGTCGGAGTCTGATGGTCCATCGGACTCCATCGGACGATCGGAATAGCCCCCCATATGAACATGTATACGGTGGAATTTTTTCTATACCAAGTGTTTAAAATGTGATACCAATTTCGTGGTTTCCTTTCGTAGTACGTGGTTCATATCCTTTATCCATTTGCATCTATCCGATGGAACACCATCAAACTCGTTGGAATCTGATTGAGTGTATGGGACAACCAATTTTTGGGTAGTTTCTTGGTGTTACGGAGCACCAAGATGGTGTCCTCACTCACATTCTCACTGCACCACATGCATCCCTTTTCTCGTAGCATATGTTACAGAGCACCAACATGGCGTATCGTAGTTCAAATGCGTTAATCAATACCAGCAGCGAATGCCACTCAGTTTTGTCGGCAATGACAAACCGACAAAATGGTCAGACACTTATCCCAGGCACGTAGCTACTGCAAAGAGGACCGACAAACCGACAAAATAGATTTTGTCAGTTTTGTCGGCACTGACAAACCGACAAAATGGTTAGACACTTATATCAGACACGTAGCTTATTGCAAAGAGGACTGACAAACCGACAAAATAGACTTCGTCAGTTTGTCAGCACTGACAAACCGACAAAATGGTCAAACACTTATATCAGACGCGTAGCTATTGCAAAGAGGACTGACAAACCGACAAACCGACAAAATAGATTCTGTCAGTTTTGTCAGCACTGACAAACCGACAAAATGGTTAGACACTTATATCAGACACGCAGCTATTGCAAGAGGACTGACAAACCGATAAAATAGATTTTGTCAGCACTGACAAACCGACAAAATGGTCAAACACTTATATCAGACGCGTAGCTATTGCAAAGAGGACTGACAAACCGACAAACCGACAAAATAGATTTTGTCAGTTTTGTCAGCACTGACAAACCGACAAAATGGTTAGACACCTATATCAGACACGCAGCTATTGCAAGAGGACTGACAAACCGACAAACTAGACAAAATAATCAAACACTTATCTCAGACACGCAGCTATTGCAAAAGATGACTGACAAATCGACAAACACTTCGGCTGGCACAAACAACTTGAATATCAGCAGCTTTTGACGTTATTGAGCCAATATTTTCACTGAGCCAGCTTATTCTATGACCTTAAATCTGTATTTGTGTGAGGTTTGCTTATTTAGATCCAGACTTTTCTCCGGAAAATTTACACCAATTCAAATCGCTTTCAAATCATAAATGGAACTGATCACGTGACTGACGAGAGCTAATGGCAGCCTCTGGGGAGCCTCAAATCGTGACAGACGGAGAAAAAGAAAAATAGTACCCTATGGGTACAGTAGTCTTCGGCACTTTTATTACTGATCTGTTCGGACGATCTTATTGTTTCATTCTTACTATTGAAACTAACCAAGTAAGAATTAGACAACAAGCTTCCAAATGTTATGGAAAACGAGGCTACAATAGCATGGCAGAAGCTAGTGTAAACTAATTTAAAGTTAACAACAATAGAAAAAATAAAAGCACAAGTTAAATCCGTTAAATTGTCATATATCTTTAATATGCTTATTACGTTCAACTACATATTGTTGCTTTTTTGTTCACATTGTCCTTTCCAATGAATGCATCAGTTGAGAATTCTTTGTTCTAAATAAGCAATTTCAAAAAATAAAATCTGCACCTCTTTACAACTCTTCCCAGTAGACCGTTAGTATACCTCAAACGAGATGTTTTGTCAAAATCAATTCCAGAAATACAAAGAACCAATTGATATTAGTCAGAAACCGAAGTTTCAGCATAAAACCTCTAACCTGACGCAAATGGCAGCGAGTTGAATTTTCAAGATATTACTCAGAATGTATTGGTTTTGGGCCACGTGACCCAGTTAGTGCAAGTGGCTGTGGCGCTTATTTAATTTCCCGGCCTTTCACCGAGCACAAATCTACTTAAAACTGTACATAACAAATTGACCGCAGTCATTACCGAATAGCTTCATTTTCGATCGCAATGCTCAAAAAAGGGATACGGAGGGTTTTCGGGGGAGGTGCTTATTAATTTCTTGGGTCAAGGTGCGGCGCTTATTCGAGAGCGGTGCGTATTGGCAAAGCTTGTATTGGCCTGCATCTCGTTTGCTCCGGGTTTACTGCGGTTTTCATAATACTGAGAACTCTGCACCAACGAATTCATTGTGTCTTCAAAGCGTTCCCTGGAAATCAAACGTCTTAGCAACGGTAGCTTTTACAAACCCTGTGAGCGGCGTTTGCGATTGCTAAGTGTTGTGCGATCAAAGGCTAACACATGGTTTGAATGTTGCTCCACAATTATGAAAACCGTTCAGTGTCAGTTCATTTGTATTAGGAGTGGCTGATGGTAATAAAAGAGTGAAACACAGAGGTCATTTAATAGTGAATATTATTCTGCATAGAATACTGCTGCAGTAATAACCAACAGTAACCTCACAGCCCCTGTTATTTTGTGTTTTCTGAGTTCAGATGGACTCTGAGGCTTTCAAAAATGCCTGGACGCATATTCCATTGATGGCACCGGAAAACAATATACATCTGTCCAAAGTGTTGCAGGTATAGTAAATAGCATGGTTTAAGTAGTGTAGGTTAGTGTTACATAACGGGTTTTAGCAGTTAGTGTTTAACAGAGAGCAAACTTGTTTTTAGCAATTATGTTAAACAGAGAACAAACTTGTATGGCATTGACATTGGTATTTAGAAAAGTTCTTGAAAATTAGTCAAAATTTCGGAAATGAAAAATGATCTTCGGGAAAAATGGAAGCTGGGTTAGGTTTACAAACGACCCTTCACCTCGCAACCTTTTTTACCCCAAACTCAAGAGGTTTGGATAATCAGATTACGCAGGGTCGGGGTCATGGCCTACCCTGTGGCCTACTATGGCACATATCAATGAAAATGTGATGACGTCATCGATCACGTGATTTTACAAAACTGCTTATAACTCCGCCAATTTTTATAGTAAGACCGTCAAACTTTGTCAACATCCCCTCTGGCACAGTGCCAATTGGCACACATCAATCACAATGCGATGACGTCATCGATCACGTGATTTCACAAAACTGCTCATAACTCCGCGAATTTGTAGAATACGGCCATCAAACTTTGACAACATCCCCTCGGGCACTCTGTAATTATCACATATCAATCAAAATGTGATGACGTCATAGATCTTATGATTTCACAAAACAGGCAGCAACCCAGGCCCTGAGAATTGTCATAAAGTTTCGGCTCATTGGCTTACAATTTAGAAATAGTAAAAAGCATGGTCTTTGTTAAAAGCAACGCTTCACAATAGACGGGCTCGCGCTCTTAGGTGCATCAAAGATAATCACGGAAAGATGGCGGAAATAATTCACAATCGTACGCGAAATGGAAGCTGAAAATCATCACTCAAAAGACACTCGCCAATCAAAACATTTTAAATGGGTTTCATGTCCATAGCTGTTCGAGTGAGTTTAAGTTTGTAAACATAATTTTCATACCTTTTATGGCCGTCCAAATTCACAAGGATTGTTGGAAAAAAAGTTTCTTCGTGATCACAAATGCTTATCAATCCGCAACTATGAACTTGAAATTAATATTGTCACTTCATAACACTTAATATAGTGAAAAGATGGGTATTTATGACTTCTAGTCAGGATTCAACACTTGTCTATTGATGAAGGAAGTTTGTTCACATTGACCAAAAGGACGTCCTATTTTCTGTGAAGCAATAGAACGAGGAGCATCACAGTATATCTATGCCTCTATCACAGTATATCTATGCCTTTATTGTTTCACAGACAATAGGACGTTCTTTTGGTCAATGTGAACACGAGTGCAAACCCTTTACCTGTGTGCCTAAGAACCCACATTGCCTTGTTTTTAACAGAGGTGGGGTGGGGGGGGGGGGATATGCCGCACGGATCACGAGTGCAAAAAGTGAAAAATCACGAGTCACGGATGTCGAAAGTTAGCTTCCACGGATCACGAAATTGGATCAATTGACTGATTACAAACAGGCCTGATAGTTTGTCATGGTTAACGCTATAAGTATCTGAACGAAGTATCCTCAAGATCAAAATGCGCGTGACTTTGACAAACAATGTGACCATTGATATTTTTGACATTGATTTTTGACGTTGATATTGGCCAGGCGCTATGACTCGCCTCACTGCTTGACGAGGAGTGGCGCATCTCAACTTGAATACCACGGACAATCACAAAATACCACAAAAATCACAAATAACCATTTTATCAGCTCAAAATCACGACTCTCGAGCATTTCAAAACGACTTTCATGGGTCACGCCACGATTCTTGTGCACGGAAACGAAAATAGGTTGATCACGGTTCACGAAAATACCCTGAACGCCCCTGTTTTTAACGAAATAAAGGTGTCGCGCATGTCTCCCAGGTAGTCAATATGTGATTGGCTTTGGGATTTACGTGCGTATTCAAACTATTGCGCTATTCAAAGCCATGAAGCTTGGCTTTGCTCAACTCCAAATAAATGGGTTGCTCAAAAGTAATTGTCTGATTGACTTTTTGTTTCATTTTAATACAGGTGTCAACGGTAGTTCATCCTAAAATTCACTGTGTTTGGGGCGAGATTTTGGCCCAGGTATCTTACAAGCAGTGTTCAGACTTTAATGCGTTCTGGACGGCAGTTATTGATGGTAAGAGTACAACAGTAAAGATGTTGAATGTGGCTTTGTCAAATGCGAGCTGCATTTCCAGTAGCAAGTCGTTAGTATTGTTTTGTCAGAGAAACTAAAAGAACATCGAGGTGGATTAAGTGACTAACAATGAACAATTATGTCCACCCTACTTATCCTATTGATTCCTGGCAATATTTGAAAATGATGAGCTAAAATACTTCAGATACTGGGAGCACGGCTACGAGGCAAATGGAACCTCAAACGCTAGACAATCTGATACATTTGGATGATCTGAGGTCTCTGTATAGGTATTCTAGAAAAAGCGTGTAAAGTTAATTAAATTATTGAAAATGAGCGTCGGGCAATACAAAAGAATGGTCTATTGAAACCTAGGGAAACAGTTGACGCGTCATTTGAGGTTTTAGAAATATACTTTAGGACTCTATGAAATGAATTGCAGGAGAAAAAAAAGGCAAATTTGGATTTTTAATTCTTATTAAATCTATGATGGACTAGGACTGTGAGCTGTTCTTTAGTCTGGGTACGAATGTCTACATACATATAATGTCCAAGGACCATTTCTCATCCGCGTCAGTCCGCGTACATTATTCGTCGAAAACCCAGTGAGCTGAGAAGGAGTTTATTTTTTTATATCCCAACAACTTCACAGAAGTTTGCTGAGAGTGTGAAAACTACCAAATGTCTGACTTCCGAAAACTAACTTGTGAAAATGTTCCTTATAAAAAAACAATGCTGTTAATTGATATTCTTACACAAATATATTTATTTTAATTTCCTTACCTTCTCCACCCAAACCATGTCTCTCAGCACCCTTCCACATCTACCCTCATATTAGCCGAAGCCACACTAGAGACGAGTTTTCCGTCTGAGACGAGTTTCTCGTCTCTCGTTTCCTGTCTAGTCGCGGAAAACAGTCGGTATATTCGCGGGCCGATTTATGGAATATAGAAAAAAGTAAAATAAAATCATGGTTTTAAAATATATATTTGTGTTTGACATTACAGACGGGCTTTTTCAATCCACCCATGAGAGAAAATACCTTGGATTCCAAGTGGTGTCCAAGATTTTGCCAGATCTAAAAGCACATCAGGTATAGTACTCTCTTAACGGTCCATATGGTGAGAATTAAGGTAAATTATTATATGGCAACCTCTACTTGCGATCAAATGGCGCAAAGACAATTCCAGTCATGGCTCAAAAAACGGTCCGGAAAATCCCGTAGCTCTGATAAAATCACAAAATAAGAGAAGCTGCAAAAGACGCCGTCCACTAAAAAAGAGAAAATCATTAAGTGAGGTCACTGAGAATTTCTAGCGAAATAGGTTTTAGTGTACGCGGTTATAAAATCAATTTACAAGCACTTCACTTTATTTACGTTACAAATACTCTACAAACACACATTCCCATCGATCTGGGCGCGTACGCTTGAGCGCTTTACCGACAACGTTCCTCGACAAAGGTGTACAACAAATAGTGCTTACACAACGTTACACATGCTGGACTTTATACAAATAGGGCGTGTTTTTGTTGGAAAAGATTCACCTTGGCCAAAGTTCTAATTCAAGCAATTTCTTAAGCGAGGGACAAAGCCGCAATCGCCGCCATGTTGAAAATCTCCAAAAGAAACTAAAAAAGAAGGTCTCGGTTCGCGCAGCCGAAAGCACCAAAGACATTGGAACCTAAATGGTTCTCTTACAGATTACATACAGGAATGTGCAGGGATAATTCTAACTGGAAAGATTTGAGCTGAGAAAAATTTTCATTCAAGTTTCAACAAACGTACACTACCTTGCTTCCCTCAGAGCACGCGCTAAGTCGAAATGACACATTTACAAAACAAAGTCCGTGAAAGTCATGAATAATATTCTTTAAGTATAAATCCTGACGGCTCTATCGCAAAACGAAGGACACAATGCCGAAGAGAATTCGAAGGAGGAAATCCCTCCAGTGGGCATGTTTTTGTTGGAAAAGATTCACTTTGGGCTAAGTTCTAATTCAAGCTATTTTTTAAGCGAGGGATAAAGCCGAAAGAATATAAATAATATAAATTAAAAAACATTCTTAGTCCTTAGACCATTTTTACTTGACCTGTTTCTTCTCTTCCCTCGCTGAGATATGATAAACATACAAACAATTTCGAAGTCAAATTGCGCTTTCGATTTTCACGGGTTCTTTGACCGATTTGAGAGACGGACACACGCGTGATTTTTGTCGCACCAATCAGGGAGACCAGTGCAAAAAAAAATCCTTTTGGGCTCACTTCATTTATTTCCGCATGGTGGGACGGGGTACTCATGCTGATGGGAGGTTATTAGTAATGTAAATCCAGCAGTTTATGGAAGGGGAAAATCATGAACCCCTCCCCACATCCATATGGCCATTGTGATTTTTCCCCCGTTTTTTTCTTAAACAGAGAACACTTTAAGTAAAATAAATTTCCCTCTTACACTCCGTGAATTTTTCACGGGCATCAGCTAGTCTTGTATATAATACGTGATGTGGGCGGGGTGAAGGTCAAACTGTTGGCAGAGAAACCACGCCATTTTCTTGCAAACTTGGGGAACTGTGTTTTAGGAAACATTTTATTCGAAAATGATAAAGTGGACAGAAGATCTAATTCAAGCGTTTTCGTAAGCGAGAAGATCGAGTTCGCAAAGGCGCCATTTTAAGTCTACAGAAACCAAAAAATAAACAATTCCTCGCAGGCGAAAGCAACAAAGACGTCCAAACCTACAAGATTCTCTCACAAATAACACAGTAATGTTCAGGCAAAAGTCGTTTTTCCAAAAAGATTAGAGTGGACAATATATCCCATTCAAAGGTTTTGGCGCGTTGCACGAAGCCGCGCGCCATTCTTATAAATAAACACTAGGTTCACAAACAACAGTCGTTTGACAGCCTTTTGAGCCCGGTATAAAACTTTCGAAATCTATACTAAACACAGGGATGTTGGAGTCGAAAAAACGAAGTTCAGAAACCTGATCAGAAGGAGAAAATCTCACCAGTGTGCATGTTTTATGTTGGAAAAGGGTCGCCTTGAGCTAAGTTCTAATTGAAGCGATTTCTTATGCGAGGCACAAAGCCGCCATGTTTGAGTCTCCCATGAGAGTAGTATGTATAGTGGAGCGAGTACAGCAACCACGTGGTATTGGATTGAGTACAGCAACCACGTGGCGCGCCGTCACGGGTGTGGATTGAGTACAGCAACCACGTTGGAGGCGATTGAGTACAGCACTTTTTACACTAGAAATAGTTGGATTGAGTACAGCAATTGGATTGAGTACAGCAACCACGTGGTATTGGATTGAGTACAGCAACCACGTGGTTGTGGATTGATTATCTATAAAAGCTGGGGTGAGAGATGTGAGGAACTCAGTTGCCAGAGGTTGTGCGTAGAGTAATAAAGTGTTTTTGTGATTACGAAGCAAAGCAAGTAGGAAACATGTACAAGTGTGGTTGTCCGTTGGAATATTCGAAGAAGGTGATTGGTTGTCATTTTTACTTTACGGAATCGGACGCTAAAGCTGTACGAGAAGCCATCCCTGAAGGCACGTCATTGAGTGTGTTTCCAACGTGTGACTTGATTTGTCGCGTTGGTGTCGGAAGCGAGATTGGAACGAAGGTCGTGTGTATTTTGCTTGTGACGTCCGTGCTCCAAATCCCAAGTGTCATTTGTTTGTTTGGGCTGAGGAACCTCAGAAGAACGGAAAGAAAGTAGAAGTATAGAGTCCGAAGCAAGAGCAGAAAAAAAAGCAAAAGTTAGATGACGATGAGCAAGCGGAAATGGATGTGTTGGATTCGTATTCGATCATGGAACTATTGGACGAATTTGTAGTAGCCATGATATGGGAATGCATGCATCGTCAAAGGAATGTGGACCGTGAAGGATGCAAAGTGGACCATCCCTGTCAGAATCGTCATCAGTGTTTGAAGTTAAGCGGTAACGACCTGTGGCTAGAGTATTGCAAAGTGGTACGTGATATGTTTCGCAATTCACCGATCCCTATCTGACTATAGCTCCGCCCACTCATAGCAACGCATAGCAACGGACAGCCTCGGACATTATTCCAATATGGCGGCCGCTGGTGGTACATCTCTCTGTATTTTGCCAAGAGATTTCGGCTTAAATTTCTTCGGTTCAAGAGGTTTAACAAGAAGATCGAAAGAAAGAGGGTATAATTACTTTCTTGATTCTTACATACACGATGTTAGTTTAGAAAAAGTCAACGACAATCGCATAGTAATTACATGTAATTGCTACCGCTCGATGTGGAAAAGTCTTTCTGCACACAAGATTAACTTGGAGATTGCATCTAAAGATCGCAAAATTATCGACGGCCGGTGCTCATGTAGAGCAGGGTAAGAGTTCTGCTTTTAGTCACAATTGCGTTCGGAGGATCCAACAATAATTTAAACAGGTTTTACAATTTTTGATTGCAGCTTGTCTGGAACTTGTTCTCATGTGTTGGGCTTGTGCTACACACTCATTCACTATCAACAGCTGGGCCTGAAGGAAGTCCCAGCTCGTTTGTTGTGCACTAGTTTGCCTCAGCAGTGGCACAAACCCTGTGGTGCGAAGATAAAGCCCCGATCAGTCGTTAACATGATATTAGCCAAAGCTAAGGGACAGAGCATACGGAAAAGAAGACCTGTCGTAACCAAACCTACCAAACAAAGGTACTTTATTTCACCACCAGCAGATTTCGGGTTGCAGGGATTTTCTACAACGTTTATTCCAAACTGTCTCGTAATTTTAGCAGAATCTAAAATAAGCTTAATACATCAAATAATGCGTGGGAATTTCTTTGGGGGCTAATTATAATATCCACCAATAAGTTTTATGCCCCACACAATGTTAATAATTTATAAAGTACTATAAATAAAATCTCATCTTATCAACAGGCTACTAGCACCTGGGAAAGACGAAATAAAAATATTAAAGAACAGCTTAAAGGGCAGTGCACTGGAGTATCTCTTGCAAGATGATGAGCCCCTGGTCACAACTGTATTTGGGGATGTGCAAGCTGGATCTTCATTAATTTACCAGGTACCAATATCCCCAGATATCCCCCCAGCCCATATCCACGCCCCCCTGAGTAACAGCATCAAGTTATTTTCTGATTATTAAGGCATTTTACACTATTTTTTTTATTTCCAGGCTGCAGTGTATAAGGAACCAAAAAGTGCAGGCAACATGAAATGTGGAGATGTGAAATTTCCCCAGAAGAGGCAGTAAAATTAGAGCAAGCAACAGTTCAGCAGTCAGACTGCCAGTTGTGGTACAAAGAAAGAAAAAACCGGATTACAGCCTCACCTATGGAAAAAATCACGAGGGAGAAGCAAAGGGTGAATATGCATCTAAAAACACTAATGTTCATATACATGATTGTGGTTTGGTCGTAAATCCATGCTTTAGCTTTTTAGGGCATCACCGGATGGTAAAGTTTGTGAGAAAGAAGTTCCTGGCATTCTGGAAGTGAAGTGCCCATATTCAGCACGAAACATGACTCTAAAGGAAGCTACTGAAACTTGCACAGTTATTTTAAATATATATGCAAGATCTTTAATGTGAAAACCATTCCTCAGTCTGCATAAAACCATAAAAAGTTGGTCTTTCAAATCAAGTGCCTTGCATAACCCTGATTTCTCTTGATACTGAACTGGGTTCTCATTTGCATTGGGTACAAGGTAATGAAATAAAACTAAAAGGCTTCATTACTCAAACCAGTATAGTATGTCAACAAGTTTTTCACCCTTGACTTGTTAACATTTTCAGCACTAAAGGCTTCACATTTTGCTCTTAACATCAGTTTCCTATTAGTTGCCTGAACCTGTATTAGTTTTTGTCTAGCAACTGCAACCTGTCTTCTGGATTTTTCTTCACATAAAATTGCTGATGATAGTTGCTGCTGCAGAGTCTTCTGGGATGCATCTCTCTCTTCAAGTTTCTGTTTCAGTCTTTGAATTTCGTCTTCAAGATGAGCAATTTGACAAGCAGTGGCTATAACATTCAACCCACAGGCGTCATAGGCTGTTTCTATAAAACAAAATCAAATGAGATTATCCTGGGGGGACTCCATATTTTGAAACAGGGGTGCTTGTCCTATCCCTTAGGGTACACAATGTGCTTCTCAAAGGGGTGTTGAAAGTCAGTCTTATCCCTTTGGGGAGTCTCAGACCAATTCTGACTTCAGAACTGATTGTACTTGACTGCTGTCTCTAAACATATTTCCAATGACAGTAAAATTGATGAAAACTCCAAAATTAACTTACTTTATTTGCAATGACCATACCAATTTTGCTATCTTTTAGGGGTAAATTTGCTGATGACCACGCCCGATTTGCTATCCCTTAGGGTTAAAATAAATTTTCCTGGCAAGCACCCCCTTCTAAACATATTATTTTTCTTTCTTAGCTGCGGTTATGCCTTTGCGATATCATTGCCAGGTAACTACAACAACAACAGCAACAAATACTTCCTAACTAGATGTTCTCTGCCAATTTCACTTGATAGTTTCTTTATGCACATACCCTGAGTAGAAGAAGGCTGATCAGTTGGAATAGAGTTCACTGGAGCACTCTTCTCATGAGTAGAAGTGTCTTCGATGAACTCAGGAGATCTCTCCTGGAGAGGAATTTGTGCAGCTTGCGTTGCATCATTGCTTCGATGTGGTCGTTTGTGTAGGTGTTTAGAAGTGCTGCTGATTGCATTGCGAAAATATAATATATTTCACATAAGAATGGCAGCACACAAGAGCTAGAGTGTAAGTATAGAGACAGTAAAAAACATTTAAGAAACGTTTCCATTGAGTTTACCTATAGACCCCTTAAAAAGCCTCCCCCTGGATGGATGCCCCCCCCCCTGAAAAGCTTATAGTGTTTTGAAAAAGTAAAAAATGAACCTGAACAAAAAAAGATGGCTAAAAGAACTGGAATTTTGAACGATGCAAGTGCTATTGATTTAATATTTGGGACAAAATGTGTTTCAAGAAAATACCCATCACAGAATGAAATTGAAGAATTGTCTTATTTGATACTTCAATGTACGTTTCAAAGGCAACTCCCTGGATTGATCGCTTCTGTGGATTTTTCCTTCCCTTTCGCACTGGCGTCCCATCAGCTGGAATAGGGTAAGGATACTGCTCAGTGGGTTTTCCGTGTACAAAGTGCTGGAAAATATCAGTGAAGGTCATGTAAACGTAGGGTTATTGCAAATTGCAACATTTTGAAATCGTAACATTTCCAAATCAATCATGATTGAAACAAGAGTAGCTCGAATCAACAACACACTTCTAATTCTTTGGCTCACCTTTTCTTTTAGCCTATTGATCCGCTTTATCACGGCTGCAATCCCACTATTTTTTTTCCTCTGGGAAGCTAAGCGGTAACAGTTCAAAAGGGGAGTTTCGAAACTATATCGATGGACGAGTGTTATCTTACGGGAGGGGTTTCATGGTTTGTGAACCCTTCCTCGTACAGTTTTCAAACTGATAATTATGAAGGAATCTGAAAGAATCTTACCTTTGAGCAGACATAAGTGTCTTTGTTGATGCTGTTGATGGTAAATGTTTTCCGGTCACAACACCAAATCCAGTACAAACAGTCATCAAAGCGAGTTTTCGGTTTGGGAAAAGGTATAAATTGAACACTTGGGTCATTTTTTCTCGTGTCTGACGAGCAAACGCCATAACAGCAATGCTTAACCATTGCCCAGAGGAATAACAAATGTCAACGTTTTGATTTTGAAATAATTTTTCGGAACGAACGTCTTGCACCTGTTGGAACTGAAAAGGCGCGAGAAGAACGCGGAGGAAGAATGTCCGACAAGATGGCGGCGATCCTAAACCGGAAATAACTCTTTGTAAACACGAGCTCTGATTGGTTAAAAATTGGATCGCATTGTTTGTTGATTGACGGGAGGGATCGGTGAATTCCATGGAGAAGGTCTGGGAAGGAGTGCAAAAGTTGTCGGCTGGCATTAAAGTAACGATTCAAGAGAATTGGCGTCGCTACATCGAAGGCGAATTGGAATTCCTTGGCGAAATGAAAGCAAAGGAACTGTTTAGCGAGTTATTTACTCCTCACACGACTGCTATTGCGAAAGCAGCCGAGGTATTGAAGTGTATGTATTGAAGTGTTTCAGGACGATTAAGAACAATGAACAAATAAACATTTTTTTATTAAGTATAAGTTGTAATACAAAGAAGTATCAATAAAAGTGTTCTTCTCAAATGTTGTTGTTTTTTATCGACGTAATACGCGATTAAACATAGTGTTCATTATAGTAGAGAGACGTTCATGTCGATGGCGACGACGACGTGGAACACCCATCAGAGGATAATCAGAATTCATGAATAATGCTTGAGATGCAAGTATGGCGAATACAATGTCAAACGTTCCATCGTCAATGTCAAAAGCAATGGTTGCAATATCTATAAAGAGATAGAAAAGAAAAGTCTCAGTTCAGAGAGAGAGAAGAGTTCTCACTTCAGAGATGGCTTTAAGTCTGATACCCCATTTGGATGCTGGTTGTGCATGTGTATAGATAGGCCGAGCATGTAGACGTAGACTTGTCACGGGGATTCTGACATGAAGCACTTTATAATAAGTTAGTTGCCATAGCCCATCAGATGATGAGGGGATTAACCGATACTTCTATATTCCGACAACACCTACTGTACCTCCACGCTTTTTACTTGATGATGGGCATGAAACAGCTAGTGATGTTAATGATCTTGTTGACCTGTTCAGTCTATCTCCTTCCCGATTGAGAAGCTGTCCGATCTTGCTTGCTCTACGATGCGTAGGTCCACGTTAATTGTGGTTCAATTTTGCCATAAAGGAACTGAGGAGGAGATGGAATGGTAGCGAGTTTAGAATCCACCCCAATTACATCATCTCGTTTCCTGCTCCAGCTCTGAAGAATCCCATGAAGATGAAGATGAGTATAGTTCGAGTACGTGATCGGGATAATCTTTGTGCTGCACGTGCTTTTGCGATTGGAATCGCTTTCCATACCGGATCAAAACGGGATTATAGGTAGTCATGTATCGCCCATGGCAAAGAAACAGCGATAATCTCACTCAACGTAAAAAAGCGAAAGAGTTGCATCGACAGGCTTGCGTACCTGAAGGAGAGTGTGGTCTTGAAGAACTGAAAATGTTCCAAACGTATTTGGCTCCAGAAGGGATTAGGCTCTACGTCGTGTCCAGAGAACATATGAACGCCTTTATTTGGCAAGGTGATTTGGAAGATCCTGCACATCATTTGTACTTGTACCTTGAAGAAGGCCATTACCATTTTATCACTAGCATGAAAGGTCTCCTGGGTAAAAGCTACTTCTGCACCCAATGTAACATGGGATACTCAAGTCATGACAAGCACAAATGCATTGACCTATGTTATTCCTGTGGTGAAGGGAACTGTTCTCCTGCGAGTGCACCAGAAGATGAAAATGGTACCATACGATGGAACTGGCAACAATGTACCGATTGTCGTCGTCGCTTCCGTACCCAGCAATGTTTTGACAACCATCGTCGCGTGAAAAAGCATGGACCCGCGAATAATGAAAAGGAATGGTCGCGGTGTCAAAAGTTACACAAGTGTGAAGAATGTGGTGATATGGTGGATGTCTTAGACAAGAGACGGCAAGACAAACCTCACAAGTGTGGCGAATACGTGTGCCACGTCTGCAAAAAGATGGTTGACAAAGATCACTTACGTTATGTTCCCATCTTTGCTTGGATACGGTTTCAACCGTCATATACACTCAATAAACCGTAGGCCATGTGCACGATGTTGATACCCAATTCAAAACAGCCTGCGAGCCGAGACAATATATTTAATATTTTCCCATAGTGTGAATATTAAAGGCCCATTTTCAGCATGCAAATAGTTCTATTGCTGATGCATATTTTTATGTAAAACATTTGGCCATATATAGAAAATAGTGAGAAAAGTAGGCGTTTTTAGTCCCAGAAATGAAACAGTCAGCGTTACAATTTCTAGACAAAAAATCTAAAAAGTTAAATATTTCATTCCTGCTTCGTGTTTAGAAGAAATGGTACCACTCGCTGAGATAATAATAATAATAATAACTATTTTTAAAATACGCATTTTGCTGAACGCCTCAATGCGCTTACATTTCAAAGAACTATAAAATTATATATGCATAAGATATAAAAATGGCATAAAAAGATTAAAAAGTATAAAAAATAAAATGGGTGGGAGTATACATTAGGAAAATCAGTTGATACACATGAACTATAGATAAACACAAAGTGGTTAGTTTGATGGGACCTTTGATACTAATGTGTAAAAAAAGCGAAAATGTAGCGTGAGAACGATGTCAGCTTTATGCTACCGATTGCTGTACGCCAAATTTCATACCGCTATGAACTTTTTTCAGCAAAGCAGATAAAGAAAAAAAAACACGGTGATAAGGTGCAAATGAATTGTTGTTTCAAATTCTGTACGTATTATCCTGGGACCACGTTTCAGTTCTGTACAAAAATGTCAAAACTAGCGTGAGAAAGGGTTTGCGTTGGGTTTGGCGTTCAGTTTTTAAATGGTATCCGTAGCGTTGCAATCTGGCGTTGCACTATCGCATTGCGATTGTTTAATTTTAGCGTTGCGTTTTAAGCGTTTTTTTGGCGTTGCATTCAGCGTTGCATTTACGCGTTGCGATTGCTTGGAGTGTTTTTTATTTGGCGTTGCGTTTAACGTTGCATTTAGTTTTCATTGATTTCAGCGTTGCATTTTTATGATTGCCTTTGTAAAATGAAAGACAAATGCACAACGCTTACTTGAATCAAGGCAACGAAAAAAGTAGGACAGCAAAACAGGTCAAAGAAATATTATGAAAAGAAAAAAACAACAAATAATCGAAAAAAGGAAGCTTTTTTATACCCCTTCAGCAGAATTGTCTGTATCAAAAAATAGGAGAGCAGACATAACTTTTAGAGCAATGGTATTAATAGAGAAAAGGGTTATGTGGTGTATGAAGCAGAATGAGACCCTCACTTTTGATAATGTGGTGGCTCTTAAAAGAGCCGTTTATTGGATGCACTCTCAATGCACGAGCCCTTAAAGACGATCTATCTCCTCTAACTCCGAGATAACAGTGCTCTGATAATTTGTCATTGACTTGAGTATTGGTTTGATGTCGTAAATGAATTCTCTGGAAGAAAGTACAACCAACATTTCTTGCGTGTTCACATTTTCTTGACAGGCCCATTCCAACACGCGTAAATATGGCAAGAGGCTGGGCAGTCTTTCTTGTACATAATTTATAAAGTTTAGCTCATCGAAACATACAAGTCTCTCATCCGAAAGTTCTGACATCTCTGATTCTTCGAATTCACCACAATGTGATAAGTAAGCTTATAGTCAATCAAAACGGTTAAAAAAGAAGTCGCCTTCAACAACAATGATAAAATGCAACGAAAACGCAACACTAAAATACAACGCACCAATACAACGGTAAAAGATAACGCTCATTTAAAAAAAATGCAACGTTTAATTCGACGTTCAAATGCAACGGCAAAAGGCAACGCTAATTTAAATGTAACGCTAAAATGCAATGCGAAAATGCAATGCTAAAATGCCACGCTAAAATGCAACGCTAAAATGCAGCACTAAAATGCAATGCTAAAATGCAACATTAAATACATGCTAAAAGACGCAACGGTCGCAACTGATTTTCGGGTGTAACGCAGTTGGGTACCAACATCGTGCACATGGCCGTACCGTCGTCGTTTTCCACGCAATCGTGTGGTGGTGCAAGGTATCGACGAACAATGGCAAGCGGATTTGTGTGACATGCAAGCGTACAGAGCCAAAAATAATGGCTACAACTACATTTTAACCGTCATTGACGTGTTAAGGTTACTGAGAACCTTCGCGCACGTCCTCGGAAAAACAATCATACTCGTCCTTAGTTTAACCAAAACATGTCAACCTATATATCGTTGGAAAGCTTATAGAATGGACTAGCGGGCTATGGCAAAAAGAAGCAACTTTTTAGTAAATATACTTTTTATGAAGGTTTTATAAACAATTTCAGTGTGACATTTTCAAGAGCTATCGCTGCAGAACTGCTTGCCCTTGACTCTCAAGAAACACATTGTTTTAATCCTTAAAGGTGTTTCTCAAAAACCGTGTCTGCGTTTTTTTAAATTTTGTTTAGTTCAAAAGTTAAGAATTTTTTACATTTTTAGAGCGTGAAAATTCTATAAAATTTGACCTTGGAAATTTAAAAGTTCCATAACTTTTAAACTAAGCAAAATTAAAACGTTAAAACATGGATGTGGCGATGGTTCACCTACAATTAAACACGACGTTACATTGACGTGCTTCCGCAACTGATGCACAATTACAATCATTCGTATCATCGAAGCATTCGTCGTGCTCCTGTTGACGTCACGTTAGCCAATGCTCAAGACGTGTGGCATACCTTGTACCAGAAGAAGAAGAAGACCAAGGCTAAGAAGAGGAAGCCAAAACCTAAATTTCAAGTGAAAGATTTAGTACGTATTAGCAAGGTCAAACACGTGTTTGCAAAAAGCTATTTACCGAACTGGACGGAAGAAGTGTTTACGATTGCTTATCGGATGACGGCATGGGAGTCCTATGCGTATCGACTACGCGAATACGATGGTGCGTTGTTGGAAGGACAATTTTATGAACAAGAATTGCAAAAAGTCAGCATGGATGAACAAAAAGTTGTCTTTCGTATCGACAAAATTGCCAAGAGCCGTGGGAAAGGACGTCAAGAAGAGTACTTGGTTCATTGGCGTTGCTGGCCTGATAAGTACGACAGTTGGATCTTAGCTAGTCAAGTGCATAAAATCGTCTGAGATACCATCAAGGACATCAAATGCATCAGGATGTCTACTCGATCTGACCTGGTGATTACGCTGGCAAGCAATGCTATCGAAGATGCTCTGCCCAACAACAAAACAGGCGATTTTACCATACGAGCCAAATATCCTATCGATGTGCTTGAAGGATCATGGGAAATGACGCTTACCAACATCATCTATTCCCATACGTGGAGTTTGCTGCGTGAAGAAGATCTTGACCTGTGGATCCTTACCACCAAGGATTCAGACAAAAGCAATATATGGATAAAATACAAGTTACCCAAAGGAAAGTACAACAACGTGCAAGATGTTGTGAAAGGCATGAAGAACGTTGCCAATCGTTTTAAAGCGGATGAAGCCAAACGAAGAGCAAGACCAGGCGAATCAGACAAAACGAATAAATTTGAATTTGAGTGTACTCATCTATCCACGATTAGCATGGGCCTTAGGATTTCACACGGCAAGACCAATCACACTCAATATACTCGAGAAACCTCTAGAGTTTGAAAAGGGTACTGTTAGCACTATTAGACTTACTACTGATAACGTTGGAGATTGGTATGCGATTATAGCGGATAGATAGCCTTCACCTCATGCCTTCGAGTTCGTGAAGATGTACATCCGTTCCAAAGCTTTTACGTGTACACAGACATTGTGGACTCGCATATTGTGATGGGAAGTGACGCCAACAACTTATTACGTACCTTTGTTCCTGAAGGAAAACCTGGATTCCCTGTGGAACGAAACTTTCTCAATCCTTACTACTTGCCACTACCGTACTCAAATCATCAACAAGATCCGTGTCATTTCAGGCGCCGTACAGGTGACACTACATTTGCGTCGTGTGCGATTTGCCTAGAAGAACTGGAATATGGTGTGGTACAACGATATGTTGAATATGGCTCGCGGTGCTTTAGGATCTCTACCACCACTACAGAAAGGAAAGGGGCCCTTTATCTATGTTCCACCTCGTCTACAAAAAGGAAATGGAGTGTTCCGTGGACGCCCTGTACCACAAGTAGGTTATGGACCTTTCCGTGGGTACCCTGTGCCAGCACAAATGGGATTTGGTATAGGTGGTGTCGGAGGCGTATTACGTTCCATTGGAAGAGACTTTGTTCCTTACTTGCCTTCTGGTGGACTCGCTACCCAAGGTCTACGTAAACAACAAGGGGGTGGTGCTTGTCAACCCCTAAAACGTCGTCGTCGTCGTCAGCCTAAGACCGTCATGACTAAACGTCGTCGTTGTCATACCAAGGACATTTTTGATTAAGGAAAAACAGTTATAAAAGACTTGGACATGGATTAATTCTAATCAGTTGGACATCACCTCAACTACTGTCAAGAGCTCCTCAACATGAGTGTTCATTCAGATTCGCTTGCTGCTGCCAATCTAGGCATGGTACCACCAACAGATGTGGCTGTGACATCAGGCCGCTACGTTGAGTATTCACCCACGGACAAAGGGGCCAAGTACTATAAGTTCATCATTCGTAGGGGTCCTACAATGATTGATTTGAAAAAGAGTCATTTCCGTGTCGTGGCCAATATCACCAAAGCTGATGGTACTTCTGCAATTGAAGCAGCCACTAAAGTGGAACCTGTCAATAACTTTCTTCACTCAATGATCCGAAGTGACTGTGAAATTGAACGATCAAGCCGTCACCTTGCAAACCGACGCGTATGCGTATCGTGCCTTCATCGAGACGTTGTTGAATTATCCTAGAGAAGCTCAAGAATCGTATCTGGAATGTGCCATGTGGAAAAAAGACAGTGGCACCATGGATCAATTTAATCCTGGAGCCACAGGCGCTAATAAGAATCCAGGGTTAAAGGCACGTGCAGAACGTATTAAAACCGGTCAAAAAGTGTGCATGGAAGGCCCCTTGTGTTGTGATCTCTTTCATTCCGGACGCTACCTTCTGGACGACAAAAATCAAGTTTGATATGCATCATACGTCCTTCTCTCTGATGTCGGCACCGAAAAGATCGTCATCGAGGACTTTATCCTACGCATGTATCACGTGAACCCTGCCCCTAACGTCAAGTTAAACCATCGTGAACTCATGACAGGATCTAATGCACGTACTGCCAAGTACCCTGTGACGTCAGCCATTGTGAAGACCCTACAAATTGGTAATGGATCCTTGACCCATTATGAAGGAGACTTGTTCCAAGGACTCGTTCCTAAACGTATGATTTTAGGGATGGTAGAGAATGCTGCCTACAATGGCGACAAGGGGAAGAATCCATTCAATTTCCAAATGTTTACCTTGTCTACAATCAAAGTAACCGTGGATGGACAAGAGACCCCCTATGGAACACTGTCTACCATTGATGACAAGGATATAGATACACCTATTTCAATTAACGTTGCTCTGCAAAACGTAAAACCATGAACCATGCATCATAATGAAGACGCTATTTCTCGTATTTTCCTCGAGTTTGGCAAACCAAACTAAACTAAAACCACCCCATGGCACTTTGTTTACTACTTTGAGACACACTTTGGCGTGAACCGCTTCGTTTTAGGCAGGAATTACCATTTCGACTTATGAACCATGGTTCATGGTTTTACGTTTTGCAGAGCAACGTTAAGGTATGAGTATACCTTTGCGTGAGGGATGTGAATTTTTTGCGAAAAAAATCACTGTCGCGTCATTATTTACACTACAAGGGCCATTTATATATCGTTTTAAAGCTTATGGAACGGCCTTACTTACTACGTGGTATATTTCTATGCAACGTTACTTTGATAGATCGTTTTTGTCGTTTTGTGCTTCAAACGAAAAGTACCAATTTTTGCTTTTTAAGAGCTCCTGCCACTTCCAGTTAATGTTAAAAGCTCCAGATTTCCGCAAGCTCCAGATTTCCTTAGGGGGCGATTTGAAAAAGGTGTGCGGGATTATTGATATTTTACGTATTTGCAGAAATATCGCGTAAAACAGGTTGGAAATCGATATTTTTGGCAATGCTAACACAAAAATTAGCATAGAATTTGTTTTGAAATTAAAATCAAAAATCCCGCACACCTTTTTTTAGATCGCCTTCTAAAGAATAGATTTTGCTTAAATTTGGAGCTGTGCAATTTAATTGGAAGAAGCTGGAACTTTTTAAAGAAAGTTGGTACTTTTTTCTTTAGAGCTAAAAAAATGTATGTTCATGTACAATATAATGAAAACAAAACCATTCATCAGATAGACCAACCTTTTAGCTTTAAAATGATATATGAACGACGCTTGTGGTGTAAATTGTGACGCGATACGAATTTTTTTCCCGCAACACCCCTCAAAGGTATACTCATACCTTAATTGAAACAGGTGTATGTACCACATGTTGTTCGATAACGTGTGTGGTAACTACCGGGGCCAAGGACTCAACCTTGCGTTTGACGAGTTCAAGGAAGGTTATGCATTGTTTGCCTACGACTTTACAACAGCAGGCAATGCCTCGTCAGGGTACTTCCAACCTCAATATAAAGGCAACCGACCTGCCACCGCCCAAGTGAACACCATTGTCATCTACGGCGAGTTCAACAACACCATCGAGGTGGACCAATTAGGCCAAGTGATTTACGACATTCAAGGATGAACACGGATCAGTTGGAACTGCTAGTACACAACGATCCAAAGTTAAACCCTGTGTTTGGTGGCGTGTTTCCATCGGATTTGCTACCTACTAAAGTACCATTTCCCAATCAAGCCCACTTCATGAACGTGGATCCAAGCGATCGTCCAGGATCTCATTGGTTAGCCGTGTACTTTACACCTAAGACGTATGGTCATAGTGTATGGTCAAGCCATTGCGAAATTTTGCAAGTTACGTCCACAACTTGTGTACAACTCTCGTAGGATTCAAGCCATGGACTCTGACGTATGTGGACAACATTGTTTGTTCTTCTTGTGGAACCCTGTACGTGGCAAACATCATGGAACGGTAGTTGCTATGTTTACACCTAATTTACAATGGAACGATCAGAATGTTCGCACCTTTGTGCGTGATCGATTTTTACGACAACGACAAGTACCTTGTAATCCTAAGCGTCGTCGTCAATGCGCTCTTGTTCAGCGCTCTTTGTTACGTATGTTAAAGTTATAATAAAATTGATGTTTCATCACCAATGTTGTTGTTGTTGTTGTTAGGTATATAGTAAGGTGTAGGTTAAGGCAAAGGTCCATATGGTATCTAGACGTCTGCTTTGACGATCGTCGTTTTCGTTGTCCATGTAGCATTTTGGTAGAATCGGGTAAAACCACGTTTACACACCAATTGCTTCAACAAGTAGCTCATGCGTTTAACAAACAATTTCGAAAAATTATGTATTGTTACGGAGAATTGCAACCGTTGTTTACGTCTATTCAACAAAAACTGGGTGTGACATTTCATCAAGGACTCCCAGACAACGTCACCGACTTGGTTGGTCCTCACGATACTCCAAGCCTCTTGGTGATGGACGATTAAATGGATCAAATGGATCGTGTGGTACGCGTGTTTATACAGGAATCCCATCGTCACAACATCACCACGTTGTTTTTAACACAGAACTTGTTTCCGCCCAATAAGCACGCACTTACCATTTCGCTCAACACGCATTACATCGTGTTGTTCAAGAATCCAAGAGATCGTTTAGGCGTACAGATGTTAGCCCAACAAGCGTTTCCTGGACGTGTTCCTTACGTGATGGATGCCTTTCGTCAAGCCACCGAAGAAATACATGTTGGATTTTTTTAATCCAATGACACCAGAACAATGTCGTTTACGATCCCATATTCTTCCTAAACAGTTTCCCATGTACGTCTCCACTGATGGATAGATCTATAAAGAGTAGGAGACGATCCAGGATCACTTCATTTGTGTACAACCATTCTCCATGGCAAGAACTCGAGGTGGTGCTAATGCAGGACAACGTGCTTTAGCTGCGTGGGATCAAAGACTTGGTTTAGCAACAACGCCTGCTGGTCGTGGTCGTGCACGTCTTCCAGCAAGTACACGAGCCAATCGAGGACGTGGAACTGTTAGCGTTGTTGGTGGAACACCACGACCCCAACGCCCCATTGGAAGAAAATCACCACCTGCAAGTTATCGTTCCCCAACGTTAACACCTGCTGCTCGTGCTGCCTTATCTGCTTTAAGTGGTAGCAGAAGCAGTAGCAGCGGTGGTAGCAACCAAAGGAGTAGTACTCCAAGTTCAACAAGTCCTTTAGTTGGCCCTCGATTCCAACGATTGATGGTTGCTATAAGTCAAGATGCTCGACGTACCACAGCTGCTGCTGCTAAAAGAAGACAAAATGCTATTGCTGCCATTTCCACTCCACCACCTCTAATCTCTCCAATTGGTACTTCAAGACGAAGTGGTTGTTCTGCTAGCAGTGCTAGAAGAAGTCTTTTTAGTACTACTCCAAGTCCAGCTGCTGCTGCTTCTGGTGGTAGACGAAGTAGCGGAAGTAGTAGACGAAGTAGTGGTAGACGAAGTAGTGGAACTAGTAGACGAAGTGGTGGAAGCAGTAGACAAAGTAGTGGAAGCAGTAGACGAAGTAGTGGAAGCAGTAAGTAGTATATAGAGTGGATATACGCCCCACATTTATACGCCCCACTTTATACGCCCCACTTTATACGCCCCACATTTATACGCCCCACATTTATACGCCCCACTTTATACGCCCCACTTTATACGCCCCACTTTATACGCCCCACATTATACGCCCCACATTATACGCCCCACTTTATACGCCCCACATTTATACGCCCACTTTATACGCCCCACATGTCATCTATAAAAGCTGGTGTGTGAGCGATGTGAGGTATTCAGTTGGCAGAGGTTGTAGAGTAATGAAGTGTTTTTGTGATTACGAAGCAAAGCAAGTAGGAGACGTGTACAAGTGTGGTTGTCCTTTGGATTATTCAAAGAAGGTGATTGGTTGTCATTTTTACTTTACGGCATCGGACGCTAAAGCTGTACGAGAAGCTATTCCTGAAGGCACATCGCTGAGTGTGTTTCCAACGTGTGACCACGACTTGATTTGTCGCGTTGGTGTCGGGAAAAGAGACTGGAACGAAGGTCGTGTGTATTTTGCTTGTGACGTCCGTGCTCCAAATCCCAAGTGTGATTCGTTTCTTTGGGCTGAAGAACCCAAGAAGAAGCGCCAGAAAGTATGGAACCCGATGCAAAAAAGTTAGATGATGATGATCAAGCGGATATGGATGTGTTGGATTCTTATTCGATCATGGAACTGTTGGACGAGTTTGTAGTATCCATGATATGGGAAGGAATGCATCGTAAAAGGAATGTGGACTGTGAAGGATGTAAAGTGGACCATCCCAGTCAGAATCGTCATCAGTGTTTGAGGTTGAACGGGGACGATCTATGGCCAGAGTATTACAATGTGGTTCGTGATATGTTTCGCAATTCCATGGAGAAGGTCTGGGAAGGAGTGCAAAAGTTGTCGGCTGGCATTAAAGTAACGATTCAAGAAAATTGGCGTCGCTACATCGAAGGTGAATTGGAATTCCTTGGCGAAATGAAAGCAAAGGACCTGTTTAGCGAGTTGTTTTCTCCTCACACTACTGCTATTGCGAAAGCAGCCGAGGAGACATGTATTGAAGTGTTTAATAAGGACGATTAAGAACATTTGAACATTTTATTAAGTATAAGTTGTAATACAAAGGAGTATTAATAAAAAAGTGTTCTTCTCAAATGGTGTTGTTTTTTTATCGACGTAATAGGCGATTAAACATAGTAGAGAGTCGTTCATGTCGATGGCGACGACGACGAGGAGGATAATCATAATTCATGAATAATGCTTGAGATGCAGGTATGGTGAATACAATGTCAAAAGTAATGATTCCACTGTCATCAATGTCAAAAGCAATCGCTCCATTATCTATAAAAGAAATAAAAAAAAGTTTACATAGGTACAATTCTGATACCCCATTTGGTCATTGGCTCTGCCTCTGTATAGATAGTCCCATGTCGTAGACGTCGACTTGTCACGGGTATTATGACATCAGTCACTTTATAATAATGTCGTTGATATTGTCCATCATTACGGTGTACACGAAAGGAGATGGTGTTATCGCCATAGATTAAAATTCCATCGTCACGAAATCTTTCCCTCAGTATACTAGAGGAAAATGTATACCATACACTTCTTTTTCCTATGCGTAGCAGATTTAAAAGATACGGGCAGCTTCTCATTTGTGAAGGAATAAAATTGAAGAGTTCATCAAGATCATTATTTGATCGATCATCCAGTATAAATGGTGGAGGTTCATCATCATCATCATCATCATCCGTAGGAATATAATCAGTAGTATCATCATCCGTAGCATTCCTACCTACGGAGAAAACAGAGTTCATCAGATGGCATCATATGTGATTAACCATTCGGATTCTGGTAGTACATCTATATAGAGGACAGTCCCTTCTGGACATGCAGTTACCACTGGGATTTTGACATGAGTCACTTTTAAAAAATTTCGTGGCCATCGTCTACCATCGAGGTATACAGGTAACGAGATGCCGTATTTGTCGTGGTATATTTCAACTCCATCCACACGAAATCCCTCCTCACGAAATCTATTCAACAGTTCCCCAGCTGAAAATTGTGCCCACAATCCTCTTGTTCCCATTTGTAGCAGTCCGGTTAGATAGGAGCTGGTTCTCAATTCTTCACGAGATAAACCGAATAGGTCATAGCTACGTCTTCGATGAATATCATCAAGTAAAAATTGTGTAGGTTCGATAGGTTCGAATGAAGGCATGGAGGAATGGATTGGAACGGCGGAGGGGTGCTCGTCATCATCCTCATCATCTGTAGCATTCCTACCTTCGAACGGCGACGAGGGTGGTGATGGTGGTTGCGTTGGTGGATCTCCTCTTCGGCGCTGTACACGTCTACAATGAGGGCATGTGGTTTCATGTTGCTGTCGTTGATGCCATTGTGTCAAGCATCGTAGATGACATTGCTTATGACAGCATTCCATAACTTCGAGTTTGTTGTCGCCATCTTTTTCTTCTTCTCCTTGTTTTGCTAAACAAATAACACAACAAAGTTCTGAAGCTTCTTCTTCCTTGTTGTCACTCATGATCTTCACGTCTCGACGTCAGCTCCAGAACTGAACTGAATTCGTCAAATTTCTCCTTTATATACTTTTTTGGATGATGTCATCGGATCGAAATCCACCAATCAGAAGGCTAGAATTTGGATTTCAACCAATCAGATGGCGTGCTTAACGCACCAATCAAATTACAGGGATTTCGAGTTCCAAAGGTCAGGGTCCAAAGTCCAAAGGTCAATTTATCAGCGGATCGAAATCCACCAATCACATTTGAGTATTTTGATGCGGACGTCCGAGGAAACAGGATCAAGGTCATCGAAGGTCATCAGAGTCCAAAGGTCAATTTACAAGCGGATCGAAATCCACCAATCAGAAGGCTAGAATCTGGATTTCAGCCAATCAGAATGCGTCCTTAACGCACCAATCAAATTACAGGGATTTCGATCCGATGACGTCATCCCACTATTATAAAAGGCGTGAGCTCAGTTTGAGATCACAGTCGTCCTCTGCTCGTCGTGATAGGAAGAAGAAGAAGAAAGATGTCGGGAACAAGTGAAGAGGATGATGTAGAAGATGCACTTCGAATATTTAAGAAAATGCTAGAAGAAGAAGAAGAAGAAGAAGTAATGGCGGCGAGAGAAGAACAACAACAAGAAACATCTCTGGGGGATTTGTTAGAAGGAGAACAGAGAGAATTGTATGATTTAATCGAGGAACTACAACCTACGTGGATGGAACAATTTGAGTTGGGAGAATTCATTGATCAATCACAGCCACCACCACCACCACCACCACCGTCACCAGAGCTTCCTACTAATGAGTTCCTCGATTGGATTCTACAAGACGATGGTGACGTCGATATGACACAAAGTGTCGAAGAGCTCTTTGAGCGGCATTTGAATGACCAACCACCACAGCCGTCGTCACCACAACCGTCGTCACCACAAGTGGAAGTAGTAGAGGAAGGATTTGTTGATGATTTTATCGCGTGGATGATGCAAGACGATGCTGATATGACAAAAAGTTTTGAAGAGCTATATCAACAGTATTCGGATATGACGGCTCATAGACCACAAACACCAGGGCCACCACCACCACCGTCACCACCCCAAGATGTTGACAATCAACCACTGCCATCACCACCACCGCTACCATCACAGCCAATACCGTCACCACCACTACCACAGCCGTCACCACAAGATGTTGACAATCAAATTGGAAGAGGTGTCAAGCGTACCCATGATGAGCAAGAGGAGGAGGAGGAAGAGAATGATGGTATTTCGTACCAATTGAATGAAGTCCACAGTCGGCATTCGCGTAAGATGAAAACCGATTGTTCTGATTATGATTTAAACATCAATCTTCCTTTACGGTCAACTGTCCAAGAGGCCATGCAAGATGTAGAGCGTGTTCTTGACAGTGTGCTAGAAGAAACGCTCAAAGGTGTACCTAACAAGGACTTTGCTCGCGTGACCTTGAATGCTCCAGCTCTGAAGAATCCCATATCGTTACCGTTTATGCTACGGGAACAGTTGACACCGCAAAGGATTATGGGACAGATTGAAACCATTGTGCAATCTAACGAGGAATTTGTTATCAATGGACAGTTTCAGTTGCACGTGATACGAGCACGTACACCCCGTGGTGGTCATGGTGGATATGATGATGATGATGATACTACTGATGACGATGATGATGATGATGATGGTGATGATGATGATGACGACGATGTCCCAGCGGGTGAGAAGAAGAAAAAGCACTCTAAGAAGAATAAGAGGACCTTGGATTGTGCGGATGCGGAGACATGGGCAAAGATGAAGAGATCTATAGTTCGAGTACGTAATCAGGATAATCTTTGTGCTGCACGTGCGATCGCGATTGGAATCGCCTTCCATACCGGAACAAAACAGGAGTATAAGAATATGTATAAACAGCGGTCAGGAAACAGAGATAATGGTCCACAACGTAAAAAAGCGAAAGAGTTGCACCAACAAGCTGGCGTCCCTGAAGGAGCGTGTGGTATTGAAGAACTGAAAAAGTTCCAAGCGTATTTGGCTCCACAAGGGTTTAAGCTCTACCTCGTGTCCAGAGAACATATGTATGGTATTATTTGGCAAGGTGCTTTGGAGGAGGAGCCTAAATATCATTTGTACTTGTGCCTTGAAGGAACCCATTACCATTTCATCACTAAAATGAAAGGTCTCCTGGGAAAAAGCTACTTCTGTATCAAATGTAACAAGGGCCACTCAGATCAAGGCAAGCACAAATGCAATATCCTATGTAGTGCTTGTGGTGAAAAGAACTGTTCTCCTCAGAGTGTCGATGATGATGGTGCCAAACGATGGAACTGGCAACATTGTACCAACTGTAACCGTTACTTCCGCACCCAACAATGTTTTGACAACCATCGTCGCGTGAAAAAGCATGGTCCCGCGAATAATCGGAAGGAATGGTCGCAGTGTCAGAAGATACACAAGTGTGAAGAATGTCTTACGAGGTTTGATGTCTTAGACAAGAAGCGGCAAGGCAAGCCTCACAAGTGTGGTGAATACGTGTGTCACGTCTGCAAAAAGATGGTCGACAAGGATCACTTATGTTATGTTCCCGTAGGAGCAGCAGCAGCAGTGACCGGACGGAAGAAGAAGAACGAGGAGGAGGAGGAGGAGGATCAATTGCGACTCATCATCTTTGATTTTGAGGCTCAACCCCTGGGTACGCAACATCGGGTCAATTTTGTGGGTGTGCAGAAACTGTGTGAGGACTGTCGTGATCTACCCTTAGACTCACATCCTACTTGTGACACGTGCGGATTGCGTAAACGTGGTTTCCAAGGGGAACAAGCTCTGGACGAGTTTTGTCAATGGTTGTTTGGTGGAAGCAATGCAGGATACACGTGTTTGGCACACAACTTTAAAGGGTACGATTCCTATCCTATCTTGGAGTACTTGTTCAAGAATGCATTAAGGCCTACTGTTATTTTTAATGGAGGAAAGATAATGATGCTTGGACTCCCCGATCTCAAGATCAGTATGAAGTGCACGTTGAATTATCTCCAGATGGCATTGCGTCAACTTCCCAAAGCTATGGGATTTGATCAAGAGGTGCGCAAAGGCGACTTTCCACATTTCTTCAACACCCCAGAGAACCAAACGTACGTGGGACCTATGCCTGATCTCAAGTATTATGGCATTGAAAACATGATGAAGAAAGATGCTGATGCGTTACGCACGTGGTACGAGAACGAAGTCGCACGTGGTGCCGTGTTCAATTTCCAAGAAGAACTTGCGTCTTATTGTCATCAAGACGTTGAAGTGCTGAAGAAAGCTGTTTTGGCCTTTGACAAGCTTACCATGGCAACGGGTGACGTCCATCCGTTTCACACGTCGGTCACCATTGCATCGTTGTGCAGTCTTATTTTGCGCACCAAATTTCTCAAGGCCAACACCGTTGCTGTGATTCCTGCTCAAGGATACCGTGGACGCGACGTGCACTCGCTCAAAGCATTGCAGTGGCTCGAGTACAGGCACATCACTGATGGAGTGCACATTCGTCACGCTGGCACGAGCGAAGGGGAATTCAAGGTGGGGCGATACAAGGTCGACGGGTATGCCGAGAGTACTCATACCGTGTACCAATACCATGGATGTCTCTATCACGGATGTCCCAAGTGCTACACGAAGGACACGAGGAATCCTTTCTCTGGCACTACTATGGGTGATCTCTACCATGACACGTGCAACGTACGCACCTTTATTACTCGGGCTGGTTACCACCTCGTGGAAGTGTGGGAATGTGAGTTTGATCGTGAACTGACAGCAACTTCTAGGATACAAGCGATGGTCGGTGACGTGGAGAAGTGCAAGCCCTTGGAACCCCGGGACAGTTTCTTTGGTGGACGTACCAATGCGATCCGTTTACGATGCGAAGCCAAGGATGACGAGCAACTCCACTATTACGATTTCACGTCGTTGTATCCGTACGTGAATGTCACATGTGAGTACCCTGTGGGACATCCAGAAGTTCTGGTGAACGATGAGATCCAACAAGACCTGCATCTGTATCGCGGATTGATGAAAGTACGTGTCCTTCCACCCAAGGATGTTTACTTCCCAGTGCTTCCCGTACGCATCAACGGAAAGCTGATGTTTCCCTTGTGTTACACCTGTGCTCAAGAAGAGAACCAAGATCATCCATGCACGCACACTGAGGAAGAACGCGCTTTTACCGGCACATGGACGCACGTGGAACTGTTCAAAGCTCTGGAGAAAGGGTATAAAGTGATGAAAGTGTATGAGGTGTGGCACTGGGCTCAATGGGAACGCTTGTTCGAAGAGTACATCAAGACGTTTCTCAAGTACAAGCAAGAAGCTTCAGGATGGCCAAGTTGGTGCGAGACGGAAGAAGACAAGGTCCGGTACGTGGAACAGTACGAAGAACATCAAGGCATTCGATTGGATCGTGAACGTATCGAGAAGAATCCAGGTCTCCGCTCTGTCGCCAAAATGTTCCTGAATTGCATGTGGGGAAAATTTGGCGAGCAATCGAATCGGAGACGTACCGAGTACGTGGAAAGTCCAGAAAAGTACTTCGAGCTGATGACAGACGACAGCATCGAAGTGAGTGATGTGTTGATCGTGAATGACGATACGGTGCAGATTCACTACAAGATGGCTGAGAAGTTTCTGAAGACGAAAGCACACACCAACGTTGTCTTTGCTGCTTACACCACAGCGTATGCGCGTCTCAAGTTGTATGACGTCATGGATGGTTTGGGGGATCGATGTTTGTACCACGATACAGACAGTGTCATCTTTACGTGGCGTCCTGGTCAATGGAAACCACCACTTGGCGATTACTTGGGAGAACTGACCAGCGAACTCGATCCAGAAGAACACATCGTGCACTATGTGGCCACAGGACCCAAGAGTTATGGGTACAAGACCAACTTAGGGAAGACCGTGTGCAAAGTCAAAGGACTACGCATGAATCTACGTACCACAGAAACAGTGAATTTGGATAGCATGGTGGAACTGTTGGAAGGACATGGGAACCCTGTGCGTCAAGTGACCAACCCCCACACCATTCGACGCAATGTGACGACCCGTACGTTGCATACCGTATCAGAAACCAAGTCCTTCAAGGTCGTGTACAACAAACGTGTACGACGTGGCATGTACACTTACCCTTATGGGTATTATGGACTTTGAACTTTTGTTAAGCTTCGTGTACAACAAACGTGTACCCTTATGGATATGGACTTTAACACTTTTGATAAGCAGTGTATATATAAAGTTATGTATAATAAAGAACATATAAAACCCAAATAGTGTGATTTTTGTCTATAAAGGGGGATGACCCAGCATTGGACTAATCATTTGGTGTTGAACACCGCCAAGGATGGTATGTTTTAAAGACCGTCCCATACTAACGTGCCGTAACTTATTGAAACGTATACGTTGTATGCTAGCGTGTTGTGGTGGGCGTATTGTGGTAGTCGATGGCACCCAGGAAACCCAAGCAGACCGTAGCACAGAAGAAGAAGAAGAATATCGAACGTCTACTCCAGCAAGCCTATTACGATCCAAACAATGTTGCTGCTTTGGGCGGTGTTGCCAAACTGGCAAGGGCTATGCGCTCAAAAGGCATAAAAAAGAGCACAGTCTTAGCTTGGATACGGTCTCAACCGTCATATACACTCCATAAACCGTACCGTCGTCGTTTTCCACGCAATCGTGTGGTCGTCCAAGGTATCGACGAACAATGGCAAGCGGATTTGTGTGACATGCAAGCGTACAGAACCAAAAATAATGGCTACAACTACATATTAACCGTCATTGACGTGTTAAGCAAGTACGCATGGGCAGTACCCTTGAAGAACAAGACGGGGCACAGTTTGATCAAGGCGTTTCAGAAAATATTCAAGGAAGGTCGTGTGCCTGAGAAATTGCAGACGGATGATGGATCCGAGTTCTTAAATCGAAACTTTCAAGCGTTTCTCAAATCGAAGAACATCCATCACTTTACCACCAAGAGCGAAACCAAAGCTTCCGTCGTCGAACGATTTAATCGTACGTTAAAAACATGGATGTGGCGATGGTTCACCTACAAAGAGACAGTACGTTACATTGACGTGCTTCCGCAACTGATGAACAATTACAATCATTCGTATCATCGAAGCATTCGTCGTGCCCCTGCTGACGTCACGTTAGCCAATGCTCAAGACGTATGGCAAACCTTGTACCAGAAGAAGGCTCAGAAGAAGAAGAAGCTAAAACCTAAATTTCAAGTGGGAGATTTAGTACGTATAAGTAAAGTCAAACACGTGTTTGCAAAAGGGTATTTACCCAACTGGACGGAAGAAGTGTTTACGATTGCCTATCGGATGACGGCACGGGATCCCTATGCGTATCGACTACGCGAATACGACGGTTCGTTGTTGGAAGGACAATTTTACGAACAAGAATTGCAAAAAGTCAGCATGGATGAACAAAAAGATGTCTTTCGTATCGACAAAATTGTCAAGAGCCGTGGGAAAGGACGTCAAGAAGAGTATTTGGTCCATTGGCGTGGCTGGCCTGACAAGTACGACAGTTGGATCCTAGCAAGTCAAGTGCATAAAATCGTGTGATATACCATCAAAGACCTCAGTTGCCTCAGGATGTCTACTCGATCTGACCTGGTGATTACGCTGTCAAGCAATGCTATTGAAGATGCCCTTCCCAACAACAAAGCAGGCGATTTTTCAATACGAACCAAATATCCTATCGATGTGCGTGAAGGATCATGGGAAATGGCGCTTACCAACATCATTTATCCGCATACGTGGAGTTTGCTGCGTGAAGAAGATCTTGACCTGTGGGTCCTTACTACCAAGGATTCAGACAAAAGCAATATATGGATAAAATACAAGTTACCCAAGGGAAAGTACAACAACGTGCAAGATGTTGTGAAAGGCATGAAGAACGTTGCCGCTCGTTTTAAAGTGGATGATACCGCACGAAGAGCAAGACCAGGCGAATCACCCAAAACGAATAAATTTGAATTTAAGTTCAATACCAAAGAGGGCAAGGCCACGATCTCACTGAACAAAGACATGAGTCTACTCATCCATCCACGACTAGCATGGGCCTTAGGATTTCACACGACAAGACCAATCACACTCAATATACTCGAGAAACCTCTAGAGTTTGAAAAGGGTACTGTTGGCGCCTTTAGGCTTACTGCTGCTAACGTTGGAGATTGGTATGCGATTATAGCGGATAGATATGCTGTTGGTGATGAAATACAAGCCTTCACCTCAAGTCTGCGAGTTCGTGAAGATGTACATCCGTTCCAAAGCTTTTACGTGTACACAAACATTGTGGACTCGCATATTGTGATGGGAAGTGACGCCAACAATTTATTACGTACCTTTGTTCCTGAAGGAAAACCTGGATTCCCTGTGGAACGAAACTTTCTCAATCCCTACTACTTGCCACTACGTACTCAAATCATCAACAAGATCCGTATCCATATAACGGACGACACAGGCGAAACCGTATCATTTCAATCAGGCGCCGTACAGGTAACACTACATTTGCGTCGTGTGCGATTTGCCTAGAAGAAGAAGAAGAAGATATGGTGTGGAATGATATATTGAATATGGCACGTGGTGCTATAGGAGCTATAACACCACGACAGAAAGGAAAAGGACCCTTCATCTATATTCCACCTCATCTACAAAAAGGAAATGGAGTGTTCCGTGGACGTCCTGTACCACAAGTAGGTTATGGACCTTTCCGTGGGTACCCTGTACCAGCACAAATGGGATTTGGTGTAGGTGGTGTCGGAGGTGTATTACGTTCCATTGGAAGAGACTTTGTTCCTCACCTGCCTGGTTGGGACCTCGCTACAAAAGGTATACGTAAACAAGCGGAAGTCGCTACACGAGGTATGCCACAAATGGGTGGTGCTCGTCTAAAACGTCGTCGTCGTCGTCAACCTAAGTCTGCCATGGCTAAACGTCGTCGTCGTCATACCAAGGACATTTTTGATTGAAAACAGTTATAAAAGACTTGGACATTCATGCCTTCTAATCAGTTGGACATTACCTCAACTACTGTCAAGAGCTCCTCATCGTCAACATGAGTGTTCATACTGCTTCACTTGCTGCTGCCAATCCAGGCATGGACTTGTTTACGGTACCACCAACAGATGTGGCTGTGACATCAGGCCGATACGTTGAGTATTCACCCACGGACAAAGGAGCCAAGTATTATCAGTTCATCATTCGTAGGGGTCCTACAATGATTGATTTGAAAAAGACTCATTTCCGTGTCGTGGCCAAGATCACCAAAGCTAATGGTGATAAAGTTGTAGTAGCCGATAAAGTGGGACCTGTCAACAACTTTCTTCATTCGATGATCCAACAAGTGACTGTGAAATTGAACGATCAAACCGTCACCTTGCAAACCGACACGTATGCGTACCGTGCCTTCATCGAGACGTTGTTGAATTATCCTAAAGAAGCTCAAGAATCGTATCTGGAATGTGCCATGTGGAAAAAAGACAGTGGTTCCATGGACCAAGTTGATCATGCCGCTACAGGAGCTAATTTGAATCCTGGACTCAAGGCACGTGCAGCTCGTACTAAAGCAGGCGAAAAAGTGTGCATGGAAGGCCCCTTGTTTTGTGATCTCTTTCACTCAGGACGTTACCTTCTGGACAACACCGAGATGAAAATCAAGTTTGATATGCATGATCCAGCGTTCTGTCTGATGTCGGAACATGGTACCGAAAAGATCGTCATCGAGGATTTTATCCTACGCATGTATCACGTGACTCCAGCCCCTAGCGTCAAGTTAAACCAACGTGAACTCATGACAGGATCGAATGCACGTACAGCCAAGTACCCTGTGACGTCAGCCATTGTGAAGACCCGGCAAATTGGTACTGGATCCTTGTCCCATTATGAAGGAGACTTGTTCCAAGGATTGGTTCCTAAACGTATGATTTTAGGGATGGTCGAGAATGCTGCCTACAATGGTAACAAAGGGAAGAATCCATTCAATTTCCAAATGTTTGCTTTGTCTACCATCAAAGTAACCGTGGATGGACAAGAGACCCCTTATGGAACACTGTCTACCGTTGATGACAAGGATATAGATTTGTACCACATGTTGTTCGATAACGTGTGTGGTTCCTACCGCGGACAAGGACTCAACCTTACGTTCGACGAGTTCAAGGCTGGTTATTCATTGTTTGCCTACGACTTTACACCAGCAGGCAATGCCTCGTCAGGGTACTTCCAACCTCAATATAAAGGCAACGTTGACCTGTACCTGACATTTGGGGATGCCACCGATCAGGTGAACACCATTGTCGTCTACGGCGAGTTCAACAACACCATCGAAGTGGACCAATTAGGTCAAGTGATTTACGACATTCAAGGATGAACACGGATCAGTTAGAACTGCTCGTACACAACGATCCCAAGTTAAATCCAGTGTTTGGTGGCGTGTTTCCATCTGATTTGCTACCGACCAAAGTCCCATTTCCCAATCAAGCCTACATCATGAACGTGGATCCAAGCGATCGTCCAGGATCTCATTGGTTAGCCGTGTACTTTACACCCGAGACGTGTGAATTCTGGGACAGTTTTGGATTTCCTCCACAAGTGTATGGTCAAGCGATTACGAACTTTTGCAAGTTACGTCCACACCTCGTGCACAACACTCGTAGGATTCAAGCCATGGACTCTGACGTATGTGGACAACATTGTTTGTTCTTCTTGTGGAACCGTGTACGTGGCAAACGTCATGGAACAGTAGCTGCTATGTTTACGCCAAATTTACAATGGAACGATCAGAATGTTCGCACCTTTGTGCGTGATCGATTTTTACAACGACGACAAGTACCTTGTAATCCTAAGCGTAGTCGTCAATGCGCTCTTGTTCAGCGCTCTTTGTTACACATGTTAAAGTTATAATAAAAATGATGTTTCATCACCAAATGTTGTTGTTGTTGGGTATATAGTAAGGTGTAGATGTAGGCTACGGTTCATATGGAATCTAGACGTCAGCATGGACGATCGTCGTTTTCGTTGTCCATGCAGCATTTTGGTGGTGGGCCCAAGTCAATCGGGTAAAACCACGTTTACACACCAATTGCTTCAACAAGTCGCTCTTGCGTTCAACAAACAATTTCGAAAAATTGTGTATTGTTATGGCGAATGGCAACCGTTGTTTACGTCTATTCAACGGGACCTGGGTGTGACCTTCCATCAAGGACTCCCAGACAACGTCACCGACTTGTTTGGTCCTCACGATACTCCAGGCCTCTTGGTGATGGACGATTTAATGGATCAAATGGATCGTGTGGTACGCGTGTTTACACAGGAATCCCATCATCACAACATCACCACGTTGTTTTTAACACAGAACTTGTTTCCACCCAATAAGCACGCACGTACCATTTCACTCAACACGCATTACATCGTGTTGTTCAAGAATCCAAGAGATCGTTTAGGCGTACAGATGTTAGCCCAACAAGCGTTTCCTGGACGTGTTCCTTACGTGATGGATGCCTTTCATCAAGCCACCGAAGAACCTCATGGTTACCTCATGTTGGATTTTCATCCAATGACACCAGAACAATGTCGTTTACGATCTCATATTCTTCCTAAAGAGTTTCCCATGTACGTCTACACTGAAGGAAAAGATCTATAAAAAGAAGGAGACGATCCATATCCACGTCATTTGGATACAACCATTCACCATGGCAAGAGTTCGAGGTGGTGCTAATGCACGACAACGTGCTTTAGCTGCATGGGATGAAAGACTTTTAGCAACGCCTGCTGGTCGTGGTCGTGCACGTCCTACAGCAAGTGCACGAGCCAATCGAGGACGTGGAACTGTTAGTGTTGTTGGTGGAACACCACGAGGCCAACGCCCCATTGGAAGAAAATCACCACCTGCAAGCTATCGTTCTCCAACGTTATCACCTGCTGCCTTATCTGCTTTGAGTGGTAGCAGCGGTAGCAGCCGGAGAAGTAGTAGTACTCCAAATTCAGCAAGTCCCTTAGCTGGTTCTCGATTCCAACGATTGATGAATGCTGTAACCCGAGATGCTCAACGTGCCACTGCTGCTGCTGCTAAACGAAGACAAAATGCTATTGATGCCATATCCACTCCACCACCTCTCATCTCACCAATTGGTAGTACTCCAAGACGAAGTGGTAGTGCTGCTAGCAGTCGTGGTAGAAGACGCCTCTTTAGTACTACTCCAAGTCCAGCTGCTTCTGGTGGAAGAAGTGGAAGTAGTAGACGAAGTAGTGGAACAAGTAGACGAAGTGGTGGTAGTAGTAGACGCAGTGGTGGCAGTAGTAGACGTGGAAGCACAAGTAGCGGAAGACGACGTGGTGCCGCTGGTGGTGGTGGTGGTGGTGGTAGTAGTAGTAGTGGGGGTAGCAGCACTCCTCGTGGACGACCCGGAAGAGGAAGACGACCACGACCACGAGGACCAACAAGAACCGTTACAGATACGAAAACCGTGACTACCACTTACAGGGATGGTCGTCCACCTTCCGTGGTACGTGTTTCACGTCGTCGTAGTTCATAAATACCCGTGTCATATGTGGAACATCATCAGTTCATCATGTCACAGCGACTGAGAAGGAACGCAGATTTTCTCCGGCTCTTGCATCGTACCAGAGGGAAAACACGACAACGACTCATTGCTAATGCTACTCCTGAACAAATCAACACGTTGAGTGAAGTAGCGATGAACCTGTTGCGTGGCAACGTACCGTTGTCGTCAGCACGGATACAACAACTGAAACGCTACAAGCAACAGTTACGCAAGTTGGCCAATCGGAAAGTCTCCAGCAAAAGCCGGAAAGCCATGTTGGTGCGTCAACGAGGAGGATTTTTATTACCTGCTCTTCTTGGTGGAATAGCAACGACGTTTGTACCGAAAGTCCTGAACAGGCTCATCTCTAAAATATAAAGTGTTGTTAAACAAGACTTTTACATCAGTTGCTTTCAAGACGTCATCATGTCAACAACAGCAAAAGGTGGTGGAGCTCATCGCATGGCTATGGTTCCTGATTATTTAGTAAACATGCTGCGTACCAAGCAAAAAGTGGAAACGGCACCCCAATACCGTGTACTGGCACGACTCGATGGAGAAATGCAAGCCATCTTGAATGACACTTCACTTCCTCCTGATGTCAAAGTACGACGTTACGATCAGATTTTACAACGTTATAATCGGCTGGCAAGACAAGTAAAAGACACTAAACCATTGTCTTTAAAAAGAGTCCAACAACAACAAGATGATGACATTGAAGAAGCAGGGGAATTGGTTTTACCATCCCCTCCTACCAAGACACCTGCTACTCCAAAAACAAAGCGTTTACCAACACCACCATCCGGGACACCACGAAGACGTTCCGTTAGTGTACCAAGAAGAAAGCCTCGACCCTCCGAGAATGGCAACCGTTTTAACTAAAAAAGAGACAATGTTATGCTCTCAATAACTTTTATTATTAATTTCATTGGTTACAAGAAGAAGAAGAAGAAGAAGACAAAGACGAAGTTTATATAACAGTTAACTTAAATGTCCTTGTATTATTATTAATAAAAAAGAGTTCTTACACCTTGTATCGTGTTTGCTTGAGCCACTTCCAGAATACGGCCACTTCTACACGTGGGCAATGATAGGCTGTACCCACGGCGGATAGTACGTGAAAACCACAACTTACAGCAGACATATCAAACAAAAAGTTCATATCATCATCTTGATCATATTGCTTGAACAGATCTTCGAACTTGGGGCATCCATAGTCCTCCAAATTAACATTGGGAATGCTGAGTTTATCCAACAGCCGTTTTTCATGACAACCCCCTTTGTATGCGATTGTTCCATTGGACTTAAGGTCTTTCTTGTACCAGTCTTGTACCACTTCCTCAAGATCTGTGTAGGGCAACGAGTGTTTCCACGTGAAGTCAAAGCGCAATCGATGAATCATGTAAGCTTTCTTGGCCCCTGCAAAGTCCTTTGCGTCTTTTAGTTCTCGAAATTTGATCGGAAACGTAAAGTGCTGGCCCTTGGTAGCCTCGTCTTCAAATATAATTCCGGCCTCCTTACACCAGAATTCTTTCTGCACGTAATAGCCATCGAAATCAATAATGGCTTTGATGTCCATCAATGTGCCTACGGCACAGTCAAAGCAATGGTGATTCTTCTCGGTGTTCTTCCACCCTGCTGGGTAAATTGTTGCCATCATCGTAAATTGTGTGTGAAGCAGGTGATGCTTGCGGAATTGGCTGTGAAGCAGGTGATGCTCGCGGAATTGACTGTGAAGCAGGTGATGCTTGCGGAATTGGCTGTGAAGCAGGTGATGCTTGCGGAATTGGTTGTGAAGCAGGTGATGCTCGCGGAATTGGCTGTACAGCAGACGCTGCAATATTATTGAAGAATAGAATTGTAAACCCTAGCCCAATACCTAGAGTTGTCCCAAGTGCTGTCCCGAATGATTTTGCAAGTGACGTTAAGAAACTGTCCATAAAATATCTCTTCTTCTTCTTCTTCTTCTTCTTCTTCTTCTTGTAACTGACGGTCGAGAGCTTAGCGAAAGTGAAGATGATCGGCTTCAGCGCACTCTTTATATACACTTTCTGAATGACGTCATCAAGATACTGTTCTCTGATTGGTGGATCCATGTTTAAAGGGACTCATCTGTTTTCTCGGTGGTAAACCCTCTATAAAAATATGTGGGTGAGATGGGTGGGTATCTCCCCCTCACACATCCCCTTAATATTTATATTCCTATATACCATTATAGACATGGATCAACAATATATTTCTAAGGGGGAGATGGGTGGGTATCTCCCCCACTCATAATCTTTTTAATTGCGAAACCCTGAACGTAGAATGGATCAACAATCTATTCCTAAGGGGGGAGATGGGTGGGTATCTCCCCCACTCATAATCTTTTATATTCGTAAAAACCCTAAACATGCATCAACAATCTATTCCTAACGGGGGAGGGGGGTGGGTATCTCCCCACATGTTTAATAGGAACTTACCACCGAGAAAACAGATGAGTCCCTTTAAACATGGATCCACCAATCAGAGAACAGTATTTTGATGACGTCATTCAGAAAGTGTATATAAAGAGCGGTGCGCCATCGATCCCTCGGTTTTTTTTTAGTTTGGCCGTCGAGACCCCAACAACAAACTATGGAGGACAGTGTGATTTGTGTAATTTGTCAAGAAGAATGGGAAGACCTAATAGAAATTACAGAGTGCTGTAAAGCACCGTGCCATTTTCAATGTTTGAGTCAGTGGCATGCCAGATGCCCAAGAACCAACCCCAGCTGCCCGTACTGCCGCGGAAAGCAAACCAGGAGGGTGCCTAAAATTGAAGTAGATGATACTGTCGCTGCTTATACTACTGTTTATGACATAACGGAAGAACAATTACAGATCCTCAGAGCTCAAGTGGATGCACTCCAGGCAGCATTAAATAGACCAATAGATGATGATGCGTCGTATGAAACCCCGACGTTAGAAGATCTTATACGCCTACGCAACGATTATGAATTTGTACCCATCGGGGCTAACGACGATTACGCTGCTGCTGCTGCTGCTGATGCTGCTGATGCTCTTACTACTGCTACTATTGCTGCTGCTGCTGATGATCCCCGCCTAATCAACCCCTTCATAGAGCAGGACTCTGATGATGATGATGATGATAACGATGACTCAGGATACAACTCTGATGATCCTCGTCCACATACACCTACCATACAGCAGGACTCTGATGATAGTATGATGGAACCCATGTGGGAACTAAATCAGCCTGTAGCGGGGGACTTTATAGACTATTTAGATAATGATGATGATAATGAAATGGCAGAGGCTAGACTTGAATACATTGAGGAACGTCAGGATAATGAAGACCCAGATTTTTTACCTTCACAACCAAATGTAAACCCTGGAATAATTTCCATAAGAATATTTAATTCTTTTACACTGTTCTCCATAGTTTGTTGTTGTTGTTGTTTTAAAAGTTGGAAACAAAGTTGTTGTTACTTTAAACAATGTGTCTTTATTGAACTCTTGCGCACGCAAATACAAAGCATCATAATAAAAGGGGTAAATAAGTAGGACTTATATGTCCTCCCCCTTACAACAATAATAATAATAGTCTCTCTCTCATGTTCAGTTTTTTTTTTATCTCGAAGAAGGGGGAGATGGGTGGGTATCCCCTCAAAAGAGTCCATCAATAGGACGTCTTCGAAAGTCCATCCCAACAGGATAGATGTATTTACTCCACTCTCTGTCCACGAGGTGTCCATCGTGAGTGTACAAGTTCTTCCAGAAGGTACCATCCCTGCGCATGAGATACGCCTTGCGTGGATCTGTATACTGACTGTCAAACACCTTGCGCGTATCCACGATCAGATGCTGGTACTGGGGTGTGGCTGAAAACAGGGTTATACGCAGCGATTGAATGGTATACCCCTTACCCCATCCCCCTGCTACATCATCGTACACGTAGACCACTTCCTTCATAGCTTCGCGCAAGTATCGTCCCCAGTTCTCCTTGGTAACTTTACTCCATTCCACTTTCTTTTTGTCGGGCGGTGATGTTGCAAATCCACCACCACTACCAAAGGATTGAGGTGATGACGGTGTAAACCCATCCACGAAGGTAAAATATGCATTGGCGAAGATCGCACGTGATAACGTAGCAAGATACACTCTACGATCATCCATTCCCTCGACGTCCTCTTTCTCAGGGTTGGTCAGCGGTATTTTCACCTTTTCCTCCTTCTCCTTCTCTTGTCTTATACAGGCCATCTTGAACCATTCCTCCATCTTGACACGAAGCATGTTATGCCCTTGGGTCATCAACGTTGTTAACGTGTCCATACCGGCACGACGAATTGAGCTGGTATTACGTATAACGCGACAACCCAATCGATGTAACTCTTTCAGCAGGCCTGGTACAATCATGCGTGGAGCTATAGCCTTTTGCAGTTGCTGTAGGAGCTCCGGTGAGAAGTCATCCCACAAATACACATTTTTGTCATCTCCCTTAAAGTAGGTGAGCCATGAACTCAAGTCTGGATTAGTACCGTGACGTTTCTGGTACGCTTCTCTCCATAAGGGCTGCGCCAAATGATCACACAACTCGTAAAAGATCCCTGTCACCAACTGACTCATCACAGTCTCGCCACTCTTCGTCCAACTCTGATTGTATTTACGCATCTGGTTTTGATGTGACTCTTTCAGTTTAAGACGCTCCCGTATCGCCATCGCTTCGGATGCACTTCCAAGCATGCTTTGAAACTGTTCTCCAACTTCAAGGATCTCGTACGTCTTCTCATTTCTATCACCATCAACGTGTTCCACAGTCATACCGCCAAATTCATCCTCGACGTAACACACCGCTGTCTTGGCCAACTTCACCACTTCTTTCCACAAATCCGCTGCCACAAAAGGAATGTCCTTAATCTCTTCTTCACCTCCTCCTTCTTCCTCCTTCACTTTTCTCACTCTCTTACAGTACTCTGTCTCAGCTGCTTCACCTTGACGTAGAACCCATCGCGCCACGTAATCCGCTAAACGGAACAGGTACAACGTACGATCCCCATAATACATCTCTTGAGCATACCATTTCTTTGCTTGACCCATGAACAATGTTTTCTCTTCTTCCACGTTCACTCTCTCCATACGCAGGACCTCAAGCTTTGACACAACGTTCTTGATGCATCGATGACAAGATAAACCATGAAGACATCCTACCGATACAAAATCGGCAAGAAATACTTCGCCAAGCAAAATCACATAATCTTTTGGCTTCAAATGGCTCGTCAACAAGAATGGACATCCAATACGACCATTATAATGTACACAATAGTGCATCAAACTTCGTGTAAAATGCTCCATCTCCCATTGCAACTTCCATTCTTGCTCAAACTGAGTTCCACGCATCTTTGCGAATACCTCACATCGCTCACACACCAGCTTTTATAGATGAAATGTGGGGCGTATAAATGTGGGGCGTATAAAGTGGGGCGTATAAATGTGGGGCGTATAAAGTGGGGCGTATAAAGTGGGGCGTATAAAGTGGGGCGTATAAAGTGGGGCGTATAAAGTGGGGCGTATAAATGTGGGGCGTATATCCACTCTATATACTACTGCAGTAGACGACGTGGTGGTGCCAGTGGTGGTGTAGTAGTGGTGGTAGCAGCATTCCTTGTGGACGACCCGGAAGACGAGTGCCAAGAGGACGACGACGTCCACGAGGACCAACACGAACCGTTACAGATACGAAAACCGTGAATACCACTTACAGGGATGGACGTCCACCTTCCGTTGTACGCAATTCGCGTCCTCGTAGTTCATAAATACCCGTGTCGTATGTGGAACATCATCAGTTCATGATGTCTCAGCGACTGAGAAAGAACGCAGATGGCTATGTGCACAGAGTTGATACCCAAGCGTGTAACATGCGTGTTTCAGTGCACGGTCAGCCCGGTCTTACACGCTCTTACACGGTCATGCGTGTTTCGTCTGTTTAGCCGGATCCGGTGCGGGTTCAACCGTGCACGGTCTTTAAAGATACTAATCACAAGATATGCGCTAACCGTGTTTTGAAAAGGCTAAAAATAAATGTGAATGTTTCAATAAAGTTTGCTCTTTCTCGAGAGCGTGCACGCACCGTGTTTGTAAGAGAAACTACAAATTTTAACATGTTGAATCCGGCTTTGTTAACCTACTTCGTATTTGTTTTTATAATTTCTGCATCATATTCAGCTATCTGGCAACTAAATCACGAGCCTTATAAAATTCGAATGAATCTTCCTGATAACGTGCTCCTTCGTGTTACATATGAGCCTTCTTCCTTATGCGTACGATAAACGCTTTCTCTTGTTTGTAAACAATGGAAATATGTTGCATGTAGTAGAACGGTTTGCTTGTGAACGCATAGCCTGCGTTGATGGCGGTTTTGTGTGTTTTCCGAGACTGGGTGAAATCTTCGCTCTTGCCGATAAAATTGAGAGCGAGATCGTCGATAAATGGCCGCGCGAATATTAGCAGCGAGAGGGAAGATTGTTATTTTAACCATGTTTGATAAATGGCAGCGCGAAGAACGGGGCCGAAAAAGCGTCGGATGTCTGTTTTTTTTCATGTTGTTCGTGGCTTTTGTGTCCTGGAAATTTTTGTTTTAAAAAGGTCGCGAAACTGCAAATACATGGATGCCAGCAGACGCGTTTTACAACATTGAAAGGTCACGTCCCGGGTCACGTTCGAGATTAAACACATATCGCCTTCTTCTTTATCTGCTTTAGACTGCGTAAAACAAGAGCGCCGATGGCTATGGGTTGAATGCCGAACAACGGACTGCAAGCAGTCTACCGTCACGTAGAAAACTCTACCATAAATCGGACAGGAAATGGCAGGAAAACACGAAAATACTGTATAAAAGGGCACCAGTGTACTTCCGTCACGTTCTTATCCCTCGGGTGTTTTTTTGACAAAGAAATTGCCTTTATCATTTCACGTTTTTGCATCTGATAGTTTTTCCGTTCTCACTCAATCGTTTTATAGTCAGTATGATTCGAGGACGCTTCGAATATATAGCCCTAAGCACGTCATAGCGTACACACTGTCCAAAATATAAATTACTTAACACGCTTTTGTATGTCTGTATTTATTCAGTCCGCATGAGTAGCACAGTGTTAAGATACAAATGCCCGCTCGACCCGGCTAGACCGTGTAAAAAACACGGCAAGAAATGCGCTCCCGTCGTATTGTAAAAAAACACGGTAAGAAATTCAATCCTTTCATAACACCGTGTTCTAGACCGTGTAAAATGCACGGTACGCAATCCACTCCTTTGATAACACAGTGTTCTAGACCGTGTAAAAAGCACGGCATTGACGTCCTGTGCTGTTTGTAGCGGGCAGATTGAGCGTGTTTCATTTTTTTTCGAGTGCGTTGGCTGCCTTGTTGGTGGACAGCTTGGTCTGACTCTTTAAAACCAAACATTTTATGATTAAAAATGGCTTCAAGGAAAGAACAACATTGAAGTTCGATTGGAAATTTCATGTCGAACACATTTGCCGGTAAGTTTCTGTGATTTGGTGTTAAGAAAGTATTTCTTTAGGTCTACTTGTTGTTAGTACAACAGTCAGCGGACAATGTTGTTTGTAGGTCTAAATGTTCGTGCCGTTGCTAAACGGGATTTCCCCGGCGATCAAAAACCTTGCAATAGAGTTTTTCTGTATCCTCTGTGCTAAGGTGTGAAAGACAGAGGGTCTGTGCTATTATGCAAATGCATCGATCTTTTGTTCGCTTAATTGTGGTGAACTATTGTGATCACTCGTGCATAACTTCTTGATTCTCGGATTCCAAGAAAAAAATTCGAGCAAGCCTCTGACCTAGAAAAAAAATATCGCGCAAGCAAAGCTGGTGGCGAAAAAGAATCGAACAAGCTCACTATCAAACTCTCTCCTGATTACTATTTTTTAGGGAACCTGATGACTTTATAAGTAGAGTGTTTTTTTGGTCGGCTCGCGATGCGCGCTTGCCAAGTGTCTTAGCTTTCTGTTCAAAATTGAAGTAAATTTACTGTCAGGAAATGGTAAATAAAGGTTTACTTACTTTCAACTGATACGTCCAAAATCGCAGCAGCTTCGCGCGCATAAAAGGAGGATTTTGTGGTGTAGTATTTACAAACTAAAATTGTACTGGGCTATGGTTAATAATTGGAAAGTTTCCGTGACGTGTTTTTTTTTTCAGTTACTCCATTTCTTCAGCGTGATTTTCGTCTCAAAGAAGTAAGAATTTCACTAACCTCGTTAGTTTTCAACATCGCGACGAGCTTCGAGAAACCATACAAGTAAACTACTCAGTTGGTCAGCCCTCGTTCGTAAATGTGTGGCCCCTCGTGGACCCATCACTGCCTGGTAGCTTCTGGAATATAGCCAAGCCTTTGTTTAGTTAAAAGGAAAATGAAACTTTACAAAGCGGTCCGGTGACCAAAAACCCGAACTGTTCCGGATGCTATAAATTTCGCGAAATGCTAACATAACAGGAGAGCTTGAAATCGTACTTTACTAAAGTGATCAATTGTCGTTTTGACGGCGAAATTAAATTTAAGTAATTCTCAAACCCTAAAAAGACAAATACAAGAAAAAAATCTAGCACAGTCACATTCTAGGGTAAAAAATCGAGCAGCAAAACTGGACGCGAAAAAATGTCGAGCCCAAAAAAATTTGCCACTCCCCCATCAAATATTAATGGTCCGTCCCACACGCGGCGGAAGAGTTGATCATGAATAACAGAAAGACCAAGAAGACAGAAAACGCAGATCCTATGAATAATGAAGTTTCGGAAGAATTATGCGATATCCAGCCACCAGGCCCAAGCCGAGATTCCGTCATCACTACACTCGACTCTATTTACCCAGTTGACGGGTCTAATCATGCACCGTACGTAGCGAATTACAACAAGAGAAAACCCGACGCCATCCTTTGTTTTTAAATTCTGAACGGCTCATGGTAAGACAGGAGGCTGAACGTAGGATTGAAAGTCATGTTCCTGTTTAGTTGAAGGGCGCGGACTAAACATGTACCCGCCACTGTGACAAGACACTTTACAGATAAAATTTACAGATACAATTTACAGATAAAATTAATGTAACGTAACATAATATACTTTGATTTTCTAGAAATAAAATTCTTTGCCTTTTGCCTGTTTTCACGTTACAGGACTGGCGCAAACCTTTCCGTGTGCGCGTTATTAACGTACGGTGCCTATTTGTAAGGGCGACTACAACATATGAAACAAACACGCAAACTGCTTCTGTAATCAAAATCTTCCCGCTCTTAAGTTCGAGGAACGCTGCGATGAATTGGAATATGTCCTATGCGATTTTCTACATGTTAGTTTCGCTCGTCCCGATTCTATGTTAGCGAGCGAGACACAAGTGCATGCCGCCCTCTAGGACGCTTGAAAGGCGCCAAAAGTGGTTGGATAGCAGGATATCCGCCATTTGCTAGAAGATAAGCATCTCGGGGGGAAAGGGAGCTGCAGGTGGAAGCCCATCGGAGGTAGAAGCCCGAATGTCCCGCATCAGTTGCGTGCCCGAGAAAAGCACCTCTCACAAACCTAAAATAACCGTCATTGTCCACGACAGCGTTAAAGTCGAGGAAGTGAAATCCTCGATCTCGCCTGTAGAACAATCCCTGTAACTCACCCTGGGGGCGGTTTATCTGAATTGCGACCGTCCAGACAGCATTGGGAAACTGTTCAAATTCGTTTCTCTGCCTTTCCCATCCATTTTCGTCTATCCATCTACGTACCGATGAAAATAATGTTGGTATCAAATGGGGATAATCGCGTAGATCGTATCGCTGACATTACTGAGTAATATGCCAAATTGCTGGCTGCAATTCCTTAGCCACAAGAAGCAGAGTAAAACTCTATCATGAAAACAAAGCGAATATGGTCTTGTGCGTCTTACACGCCTTCTAGGATTCAGTGACAGTGGGTCCCATACGCGCGCCTCGACATCTACTCTTATTCGTTGTATAATTCGCGATAAGCTTCCGGGAGTTTCTCCTGTCAAGAGCCAAAAATTGCCAGGGCGAGCAACTAGCACATTCCAGACACCCCCCCTTTTTGAGGGCGGGGGTGCCCGTCGGGAACTTAGTTGATTTACACCCCTAAAAAGGAGTCCCTAAAAGTACCAACAAGACGTATTTTACCTCGTAATTTTCTCTCGTATGTTTTACGACGGAAAATACGTCTGAAACTCAGGCTACCAACAAGTGTGATTTGCTTGATTTGCTAGAACGGACCTCTAACAGGTACCTATCTGGAGAAAATAGAAGAAAAATAGAACCCGCTCCGGGTTCCAGACACTTGGCTGTCGAATTTTCCATGCATTCTCGTCGTAACTTCGACTTAAAATTGAATGTGCACTGGCAGGCTGAGTTGTGCAAGGAGACGAATAACACGCTGTAAAATGGCTAGAACCAATGATATGTATCGGTGGCGCAGGTGGAGGAGGAACATTTCGGTGGATGTTTTCTGAAGTCTTCCACAAGAAAATAGTATCGAAAAAAGAAAATTAGGAACTGGTGGAATCATGTCTTTTTGTTATCTCGCCGCCGCACATTGAATAATGATTTTAACGCTTGGAAGTTTAATTACTTGTTACACCAATTAGCTCCATTCAAAATATGTTAATGTGCTCAGTCACTGAATCACAGAGGCCTCTGAAAAACAGAGGATACAGAAAAACTCTAATGAAAAGAGCACCAAATGTCGATTCTAAAAAGCATAAAAACATAAGATAAAGCAAAGACAGTCTTTTGTTATTTAGTAGTTGTGGAGTGGTAATATTAACAATGTTACGCCATATGCGAGTATTTTAAGATACTTAACCATTCCAGCTCACAATAATCGCTAAATTTCTTATACTGGTACACAAATTATTTATAGCAAAAACGTTTTACGTGTATAACCTTATATCATTAATATTATCCAAATTGTGAAAGTTATAGAGCTATATTTATAAGAAAATGACTTATTATTAGTCACGCTACTCCACTCGTGCCTTTGGGTGTCACATCAGCAAAAGGTGGTGGAGCTCATCGTATGGCTATGGTTCCTGATTATTTAGTAAACATGCTGCGTACCAAGCAAAAAGTGGAAACGGCACCCCAATACCGTGTACTGGCACGACTCGATTGAGAAATGCAAGCCATCTTGAATGACATTCACTTCCTCCTGATGTCAAAGTACAACGTTACGATCAGATTTTACAACGGTACAATCGGTTGGCAAGACAAGTAAAAGACACTAAACCATTGTCTTTAAAAAGAATCCAACAACAACAAGATGATGACATTGAAGAAGCAGGAGAATTGGTTTTACCTTCCCCTCCTTCCAAGACATCTGCTACTCCAAAAACTAGTGCAAAGAAAAGTCGTTTACCTACACCACCACCCGGGACACCACGAAGACGCTCCATTAGTTTACCAAGAAGAAAGCCTCGTCCCCTCCGAGAATGGCAACCGTTTTAAGAAAAAAGAGACAATGTTTTTTATGCTCTCAACTTTTATTCATAGTTCAAAGGCCCTTGGACCTTGAAAAGTTTTCAAGTCCCGCTTGCAGTATCTTCCTGGGATTTCAAGGTTCTGCACGTGGTACAAAATGAGAGCTCTGGTTGGCTGATTAGGTCAAGAATAATTAATGAGTATTTGAATTACATTTCAAGAACAAGTTACAAGAAGAAGAAGAAGTTTATAACAGTAACTTAAATGTCCTTGTATTAAAAAACTTATTAATAATAAAAAAGAGTTATTACACTTTGTATCGTATTTGCTTGAGCCATTTTTAGAAAACGGCCACTTCTACACGTGGACAAAAGAGAATCCACATCTTGTAGATGACACATCGAACAAAAAGTTCATATCATCCTCTTGAGCATAGGTCTTGAACAGATCTTCGAACTTGGGACATCCATAGTCCTCCAAATTTACATTGGGAATGTTGAGTTTGTCCAACAGTCGTTTCTCATGACACCCTCCCTTGTAGGCGATAGTTCCATTTGACTTAAAGTCATGTTTATACCATTCCTGGACAACTTTCTCAAGGTCTGTGTGCGGCCGAGAGTTCTTCCACGCAAAGTCGACGCGCAATCGATGTATCATGTACGCTTTTTTTGCGCCTGCGAAGTCTTTGGCGTCTTTCAGCTCCTTGAATTTTGTAGGGAAGACGAAATGCTTTTTTTTTTTTTTTTTTTTTTCCATATTTCAATTTTTTATTTCAATTATATTTTACATATTTTACAAGACGAAATGCTGCCCCTTGACTTGTTCGTTATCAAATATTATGCCTGCCTCTTTGCACCAGAACTCTTTCTTGACGAAATGCCCATCAAAGTCTATAATAGCCTTGATGTCCTCTAACGTATTCACTGCGCAATCAAAGCAGTGGTGGTTCTTCTCGGTGTTCTTTCACCCGGCTGGGTAAATTGTTGTCATCATCTTGATACGTAATTGGTTGTGCTTGCGAGAATATAATTGAGAATCCCAGCCCTACGCCCAGAGTTGTCCCAAGCGCTGTCCCGAATGCTTTTCCTAAAGCCACTAAGAAACTGTCCATTTATCAAAATCTTCTTCTTCTTCTAACTTCTTCTTCTTCTTGTAACTTCTATCCGTGTCGTGAGCAAAGGCGAAAGTGAAGATGACCGGCTTCTGCGCACTCTTTATATACACTTTCTGACGTCATTAACATTCTCAAATCTGATTGGTGGATTTCGATCCATGGTAAAAAATGTGGGTTCATCTGTTTCCTCGGTGGTAAACCCTATAAAAATATGGGGGAGATGGGTGGGTATCTCCCCCACCCTTAATCGTTATAATCATGATACCATCGATGTATTATGGATCAACAATCTATTCCTATGGGAGAGTGGGGTGGGTATCTCCCTCGCCCTTTATCGTTATAATCATGATACCATCGATGTATAATGGATCGATAATCTATTCCTATGGGGGAGTGGGGTGGGTATCTCTCCCATTGGTGGTGACGTTAACCATGAGGATTGAGTGGATCGAAATCCTCCAATCAGAGTTCAGTATTTTGATGACGTCAGCCAGAAAGTATATATAAAGAGCGCGCGCGCCACCAATCCCTCGGTTTGTTTAGTTAGGCCGTTGACCAGTGAAGACCCCCTCAACAACAATAAACTATGGAGAACAGTGTAATGTGTGTAATATGTCAGGAAGAAGAAGACGACCTAATAGAAATGACAGAATGTTGGAAGGCACCTTGTCACTTTCGGTGTTTACAGCAATGGCATGCCCGATGCCCAAGAAATAATCCAAGCTGCCCACACTGCCGCGGCAAACAAACTAGGCGGGAAACCAAAATTCAGATAGACGATGATGATGATACTGCTGCTGCTGCTAATGATGTGTCTTTCGAGGAACAATGAGAAATACAAGAGGAACAAGTACAGATCCTAAGAGCCGAATTGGCTGCGCTCCACGACGCATTGCATGCGCCAATGAATGATGATGACAACGACTCTGGATATGATGGTGCTTTTAACCCTTCAAGACATTATTATGGACCGAATGATCCTCGTCCTATTCTGATGATGATGATGATGACCCTTGTCCTACCCTAGACTCTGATGATGATCCTCGTCTAATCAACCCTACCACAGAACAGGACTCTGATGATGATAGTATGATGACACCTATGTGGGAATAACAGCAGCCAGTAGCGGGGAACTTTATAGACTATTTAAATGAGCACGAAGAGGATGGGATGGGACCATTAGATTCCTTGCTTCATTACATAGAGGAACGACAAGAACTTGAAGATCCTAATTTTTTACCAGCTCAACCAAATGTTAATCAATGGAAAAATTTCCAAAAGAACATTTAGTTATTTTTTCTTTTATACACTGTTCTGCATAGTTTGTTGTTGTTGTAAAACAAAAGTTGGAAACAAAGTTGTTGTTACTTTAAAATACAATGTGTCTTTATTGAACTCTTGCGCACGCAATACAAAGCATCATAATAATAAAAGGGGTGATAAGTAGGACTCATAAGTCCTCCCCCTTACAATAATTATAGTCTCGAAGAAGGGGGAGATGGGTGGGTATCTCCCCCTCTCATCATTTAAAACAGTCCATCAATAGGGCGTCTTCGAAAATCCATCTCGACAGGATAGATGTATTCACTCTTTGTCCACGATGTGGCCGTCGTGAGTGTACAAGTTCTTCCTGAAGGTTTCCATCGCGACGCATGAGATACGCTTTCCGTGGCTCTGCATACTGGCTGTCAAACGTCTTGAGCGTATCCACGATCAGAAGTCGGTACTTGGTTGAGTGAGAAAACCCAAAGAGGCTGAGTATACAATGCGATTAAGAATAGTATGCCCCCCACCCCACCCCCCTGCTACATCATCGTACACGTAGACCACATCCTTCATAGATTCGCACAAGTATCGTCCCCAGTTCTCCTTGGTCACTTTACTCCATTCCACTTTCTTTTTGGGGGGCAGTGATGGTTGTGGTACAAAACCACCAAAGGAGGAAGTGGTGGTGGTGGCTGGAGGTGGTGATGGTGTAATCCCGCCCGTGAAGGAAAAGTCGACACGTGCTTTGTCGACGATCGTACGTGATAACGTAGAAAGATACAACCCACGATCATCCATTCCCTCGGCGTCCTCTTTTCCAGATTTGGTCAGCGGTATTTTTACCTTCTCTTTCTCCTCCTTCCCTCTAAAGTGACAGCGCCACTCCTCCAACTTGACACGAAGCATATTGTGCGATTGGGACATCAACGCTGTTAACGTGTCCATACCGGCGCGACGAGTTGAGCTGGTATTGCATACAACGCGACAACCCAATCGATGTAACTCTTTCATTAGTCCTGGCACAATCATGCGAGGAGATATAGCCTTTTTCAGGTGCTGTTTGAGCTCTAGTGAGAACTCATCCCACAACAACACTTCTTTGTCATCCCCCTTAGGTCATCCATGATCCATACTCTGGATTAACGCCGTGACGTTTCTGGTACGCTTCTTTCCACAAGGAATACGCCAAATTATCACACACCTCATAAAAGATCCCTGTCACCAACTGACTCATCACAGTCTCGCCGCTCCTCGTCCAACTCTGATTGTATGTGCGCATCTTGTTTTGCTGTAACTCTTTCAGTTTAAGACGCTCCCGTACAGCCATCGCTTCGGCTGCACTTCCAAGCATGCTTTTAAACTGTTCTCCAACTTTAAGGATCTCGTACGTATTCTCATTTATACCACCATCAACGTGCTCCACAGTCATACCGCCATATTCATCCCCCACGTAACACACAGCTGACTTGGCCAACTTCACCACTTCTTTCCACAAATCCGCTGCCATAAAAGGAATGTCCCTAATCTCTTCTTCTCCTCCTCCTTCTTCCTCCTTCACTTTTCTAACTTTCTTACAGTACACTTTCTCAGCCGTTTCGCCTTGACGTATGGCCCATCGCGTCACGTAATCAGCTAAACGGTACAGGTACAACGTACGATCCCCATAATACATGTCCTGAGCATGCCATTTCTTTGCTTGGCCCGTCAAGGATTTTTTCTCTTCCTCCACGTTCACTGGCTGAACACACAGGAACTCAAGCTTTGACACAACGTTCTTGATGCATCGATGACAAGATAAACCATGAAGACTTCCCGCCGATACAAAATCGGCAAGAAACACTTCGCCGAGCAAAATCACATAATCTTTTGGCTTCAACTTGCTTGTCAACAAGAATGGACATCCAATGCTCGCATTATGATAATGTTCAAAATAGCACATCAAACTTCGAGTAAAATGCTGCATCTCCCATTGCAGCTTCCATTCTTGCTCAAATTGATCCCTTTCGAATAATGGCATCTTGAATTTGAGTTCCTCACATCTCACACACCCAGCTTGTATAGATAATCAACCACGTGGTTGCTGTACTCAATCCAATACCACGTGGTTGCTGTGATGTACTCAATCCAACCATTTATAGTGTAAAAAGTGCTGTACTCAATCCACACCCATGACGGCGCGCCACGTGGTTGCTGTACTCAATCGCACCCCATTTTACACGTGGTTGCTGTACTCAATCCAATAGCACGTGGTTGCTGTACTCGCTCCACTATACATTCTACTCATGAGAAACTAAAAAAGAACTCAGTTCGTACAGCCGTAAGCACCATAGACATCCAGACCCAAATGGTTCTGTTACAGATTGCTTACAGTTATTTGCAGGGATAATTTTAATTCAAAAGCTTTGACCTGAGAATAATTTTTATTCATGTTGGAAAAAACGTACACCACTACCTTGTTTTGCAGAGCGCGTGCTAAATGGAAAAAGCACCAGAAGCAAATCATATTCTATGTCCGTTGTGAGTTTTTTCCATTTGTTTTAAGAAAATAATAAGTAAGATAAATTTCCCCTTTGCACTCCGTGAATTTTTCACGGGCATATAGTTATTATAGATTATGGAAACATTCGCTATTTATAGTCACGATTGAGTGGGTTATAGATCGAATTTACTGAATATTTGCCGTTTATCCAAGACTGTGCTGACTTCCGAACTCTGGGGGAATGCTTTTGGAATCTGTGGGAAGTTCAAAATCATTGGCGTCAGGATAAGGCGCATGGATACATTGATTCCAGGGCCTTGAGATGGTGATTTGCCTGATGAGCTCTCCATCCGTTTTATGCAGGCGATGTTTGCTGGTGCTGAACATTGTGTATGTTTACATTGTAGGTTCCTGCTGTATTTAACAAAAACATGATGCGAAGTTTTATAAACAACTTGTCATCGAGTCAGAGCTATCTCCACAGCGCAGCCAAGCAGTTGGTAGGTAGTATTTTTATGGCGATTTGTGTCCCCCCCCCCCAAAAAAAAGGTGATTTCGAAAAACGGTCCTAAATAATAGGTCATAAAGTCTCATAGAATACGTTTGAGACAATAAATAAATTTGTAATCAGTAGCGTTGTTTACAGCTTAAACGCCCAAGATTCCTTAAAATATTTTTTCTTGTGGTGCATTTTATTACACAAGTCGTATTAAGGTCTCTGTAAACCCGTGAGGGGTGTCTTCGGAAAAAAATTCTCGTCGCGACGCAATTTATGCTATGATAATCAGCTATATATCATTTTAAAGCTAAAAGATTGCTCTATCTTATGAAGTTGTTTAGTTTATCGAAGTTTAAATTTTTCTTGTATTCTAAGACCCCGAACTAAAAACTACCTTGTTTACTTGAGAAGCTCCAGACCAGTAGCGGTTTGTTGCACAATTTCACACTATGTCGGATTTTAGTCTCGGAGAAATGAACTGCAAAACCGTGTCAGCGATTTTCGATATTTTGCATTTTTACGAAAATATCAGGTCGCGAAGCTGTGGCCGCAAAATTTATCATAAAATATTTTTCAAGTAAAAAACAAAAATTCCCTCACACGGTTTTTTAGTTGTTATCAGTTTCTAACGACACAGAAAATTTGACGCCGATATTTTAAGTTGTGTGGGGACAGGAGCTTCGTGAAGGTGAAAAATTGACCTAAAATTAAAGTGCTAGAAAAAGCGTGTAAAGTTAATTAATTTACAGAAAATGAGTGGCGGGCAATATAAAAAGATTGGGCAATTGAAGTCTAGGAAAACAGTTCATGCGTCATTTGAGGGTTTAGAAATATACTTTAGGACTGCATCAAATGAATTTCGGGAAAAAAGCCATATGATGGATTTTTACATTTTTTACCTTTCACGAGACCTTAAGACTAGAAGTCGAATCTGACTCACTCGGAAAAGAGACGAATCGGAGGCCGCGAATGGGAATCTAACGTAGTGTATAATCACTCGATAATAGTACCGGCTTGGTATTTACTTCCGAAACGGTATAGATATTGTCAAGGCAGCGAAATAAGATTTAGAGGCAGTTCTTTTTTTTATCACAAAAGGGAGGGACATCGGGGAGTATAAGTTTTACGCAACAAACAAAACTAAACAAATGACTAGTTACACAAAAAACAAGCCTCACAAATCATTTACTACTGCATTCACACATAGTTTAGTAGAGGGGAATGGTTAGGAAAGGCGGCCGACTTCAAAGGAACCAAACAATAACGCCTCGGTGATGTTGAACATGCGTGTCACGTGACCATGACCCTGCACAAGATGTCGCGTGCTTACAAAACAACATGGAGGACGACGAGGGATTAGCGATTATTTCGGACGATTTTGACCTCTTTCTGGACTTCATGGAAGACACAGAAGACATAGAACAGCACTTTGAAGAAGCTACAACCGAGGTAACCCAGAAAACGTGTTTGGTCAGGCTTTTTAGTGCAAGAATCTGCCCACGTTAACACCGAAACCTTGAGCTTGACTCGGGGCAGAAACGATTTCGCAAAGGTACCTATCGCATCGAACTTTTTGTGCTCCTACCAAACGTTTGGCCCAAAACAGCTCACAGTTATCGACGTTAATTGATATATTTCATATTTACGTGAGTTTGATGTAATTGTAAGTAATATTTTGGAAACAGTAGGCCCGAGTAGGACATTTTCCAGCAACGAAACGTTATACTACTTATAATTACAACTTCTCCTACTGCAGACAACATTAAGTTAACAACAACTTGCTTGTTCTAGGCTCAGGCAGGTCGTATGAGCTGTGATCTATGCAGTAAGACATTCAAGAGCAAAGGTGGTCTGAAAAGGCACAAGACGGTAAAGCATAGAAATCAGGAGGCAGACGGAGAGTCCACAAATGAACATCAGTTTACAACCGATACTTTGGATACATTGGTGAAAGAAGCAAAAGGAAAGCTTGTCAGCTCTCGGCTTTACCCCAAGAGCACCAGGGACGAACTTGGCTCATCTAATTTTATCACGCTTACAGAACATTCGACTGAGTTCATTGAAATTCAACGTATGTACTTGGTATTGCTACGAAATGGAAATGCTGAGAAATTTTTTTCTAATTTCTATGCTACCATAGCAAGAAATGCCAGTCAATATTTTGAAGGACTGTCAAGGAAGACTGCAACTTTGTTATCGACTAAAGTTGCTGATCAAATGCTTGTGCATTCCCAAGAAAAACAAACTGCAAAAGAGCAAGCTACTCGAGAAGCTCTGTCGCAAAAAGAAACTGCTGGTCTCCAATATCTTGGTGGATATGTTCTACATAAACTGCAAAACAAGATGGTCAACTGTAAGCACAGAGAATCTCCAGAAATTCAACAAGCCATATCATTACTAAGAGCTGGCAAGGGAGATAGTTCTCCGAAGAGTAATCAGAAGCTCATAGGCTGTCTGAATCGGGGAGTTATGGACGATAACAGCGAGTGCCCAAAAGCTATTCGTGTGGGTAGAGCATGTTTTCAGAACGTACACAACAAAGCCTGTATTAGCGGAGCTCCAGCGCGGGCCACCATACCTAAGGAAAAACGTATAGTATACTATCGAGTTGATTTTTGAACGTCACGGGCATTATGGATCATTTTGATGACGTCATTGATGACGAGTGGGCACGTGACTTTGGTGTAGAGTTCCTCTTATGGTCTTTGAAAGTTTGTCCAAGTTTGGCTTCTATTGAAGTTTCCTTTCGGGAGATATGATTTTTTCTTTATTTTTCTGGTATTAAACCTATAGCGTACGCCGTCCGGTGTCCGGTGTCCGTCCGTGTACACATGGGAACCCTGTGGTACGCAAAGAAAAAAAATATATATCCTCAAGGGAACATGCTAAGACAACCATACTTGGGATATTTTGTCTATACCACAAGGGGGGTGCTGTAACACGGACACGTGATGTGACGTCCTCGATGACGTCATCAATGATTGAAAAATTAATATCTCGTGAAGGGAATACTCTAAAGCAACCAAACTTGGGTAGTGTAGTCTAGGTCACCAGATGAACGAAATGAAGTGGTCACGTGATGTGACGTCATCGATGACGTCATCTATGCTTTAAAAATTTAGTATCTCGTTAAGGGAAGACTCTAAAACAACCAAACTTGGGTAGTGTAGTCTAGGTCACCAGATGAGCGAAATGAAGTGGTCACGTGATGTGAAGTCATCGATGACGTCATCTAGGCTTGAAAAATTAATATCTCGTGAAGGGAAGACTCTAAAACAACCAAACTTTGGTAGTGTAGTCTAGATCATCAGATCAGCGAAATGAAGTGGTCACGTGATGTGACGTCATCGATGACGTCATCTATGCTTGAAAAATTCATATCTCGTGAAGGGAAGACTCTAAAGCAACCAAACTTGGGTAGTGTAGTCTAGGTCACCAGATGAGCGAAATGAAGTGGTCACGTGATGTGACGTCATCGATGACGTCATCTATGCTTGAAAAAATTAATATCTCGTTAAGGGAAGACTCTAAAACAACCACACTTTGGTAGTGTAGTCTAGATCATCAGATCAGCGAAATGAAGTGGTCACGTGATGTGACGTCATCGATTACGTCATCTATGCTTGAAAAATTAATATCTTGTGAAGGGAAGACTCTAAAACAACCAAACTTTTGTAGTGTTCTAGGTCACCAGATGAGCAAAATGAAGTGGTCAGGTGATATGACGTCATCGACGACGCCATCTATGCTGGAAAAAATATTCTCTTTATTGCACTTTTGAATCATTCCACTTGGAGCAACATACCGAAGAAAACACTGTTGTACACATATCAAGAGACATTTTTTTCTTAAAATGCCTATAAATATAAACCATGTACACATGGGGATCCCTTTCATTCGCACAGAAAATTTTATAAGCGGGAGCTCCGCTTTTAGCCAGTGGCTAAATCTATATATTACTAAGTATTGACATAACTGGAATCATAGGGGAGAGCCTATGTGATTGTGAGGCTGTTGCTGCATTTAATAACATGTCTTCCGAGTCTGAACTGCTGTGATCAGCAAAACTGTTAGCAAGGATCTTTTCCACAGTATTGTGAGATTATATGTACGGGTTCGTTCATTTTCCTTTGCAAAGGATGTTGTCCAGAAATTTAAGTTGAAGGGGAAGCATGACAAAACAAAAGCACTTCGCAAGGAAATCAAGAGAGCTGTTGTTGACCATGAAAGCAAAAGGCAGTCTTAACACTTCATGACTATATTCTGAACATGTTTCCTCAACCACAAGTTAAATGACATTTGTATTTACAAAGTCAGATATTAGATTTTTTTTGTAAACAAGGGAGTTCTTCCTAGATATACATTTGCAGTGTAACAATGCAAAAAGATCGTGAATGGCAGCATTGATTTGGCCAAATGTTAACATTTAAGCCTGATGTATTTATGCTTATCACATCACCAAGGACCTTTTTGCATAAGCAGCCTTCATAAATTTCATATATTAACATTTTATAGTTTTTGCAACAAAAGTGTTGTTTTATTTATTGAACCTTGTACTGTATCAATTTTGTAAAAACAAAACTGCCCTGTTGATCTAGGCTTTTTGTAACTTTGTCATGTATTTTTGAGAGATTACACGAACTAATAGTGTTAATACAATCTCAATATATTATTATTATTATTATTATTATTATTATACTATAAAAATGTCTGTCTTCAACTTTGATTGCAAATTAAATCAGATTGAAATCCAGACTTCTGTAAATTACTGGTAATTAGTTTGCAGGCTATTACAAGACTAGAAAACTCCACCATTATGCTATTTATCCTAGAGTGGAAACAGTAAACTTGTGAAAATTGGATATTTACACAATTAACTTTAACACCCAGATAAACTATTTTCCAAATATTTCTACAATTTAGAAATTGGTGTAAATTGTGTAAATATCCAATTTTAATAGTGTTCCACAGAATAACTGTTTGCGCCCTACCGGTGAATATCACCCTAACAGTCAAACAGAGAAATTGTTGTATTAGTCCATTATTTCTTGCCCTTTTTGCAAAGGGGCTCATCAGAGACATTCACCCATGCTTTACATTTGTCCTTGCGTCCACGGGTGTTCCCAGACTGACATGAGATTGTACGCTGCATTCTAATGGTGTTGTCATTGTAGCCAAAGGTTCTGATGTCTGGATTGTCACTTCTCCTTCCAAGTTTCCTTTGGTTTCCAAAATACTCCTCAACAGGATCTTGGCAGAACCTCTCAGTCAAAACAAAGTCCACACCTTCCTGCAACAGGAACTTTGTAGCCTCTATCACAGAATATGTGGTCATTCTTAGGCCCTGGTATGTTTGCCAAGAAAGGAACATCTTACTCCTGGCATTCTGTGTGAAGTTCCCAGGCCGAGAATCTGTGCTTTGCTTCCAGTCATGCAGGTAACCTAGGTAAGTGTTCTCTAGCCACTCGAATCTGGGATCATCAATAGAGGTGTAGGGAGCGAGATATGGCTTCCTTTTTCTTTCATGCTCAGTTTTACTCCGCACATTCAAGCAGTCAAAGAAATTGTCCATCATTTCACACAATTTAACAGTTGCTGCTGTGTCAGGAGAACCATAAGCCTTCATTACAGCTGCCATTGTGAGGACTTGCGCAGCAAGATTTACACGCATGACAGAATAACTGGAAGGGTGGATGTGATCATATGAGATCTTTGGCAGGAGCTTCAAGCCATTCTCAACATCCTCATGGTAGAGCTGGGCCACATGCTGCCATACAAGATACAGTCCTCCATTCCACATGTATCTGAAAACAGCAAAATAATATCACAAATTAGCTTTTAAATTAGCTTTTTTGGGAGCAGTGTGGGGATGGCGCAAATTCATAGTGACAAGAAAATGATAAAAGAGAATTTCTACTTAAAATTACATAAGTTACCTTGTACATTTTCCGGAGCCAGAGTGATGTAAACAAGTCCTTGTGGTCTTCACAAGGTGGGGTGGGGTGCATCTGAGAAGAAGTATATGTACCGGTGTGGTGCATAAAGGTTGATGGTGCGGTGACACACATCCTTGCCAGAATCACCATCTACATCCTTGTGCATCTGATAGAACCTGAAAGTAATAACAACATAAACAAGGTTTTAGTTTTAGTTTGTGTCCAGATCCTGTATTATGCCAATTAGGGAACTGCGGTTATGAATTTAATCTTAGTCAATCAGGTTTAGACATATCGGTACAACAAATTCTGATTTAAAGGAGCCGAGGCATCCTACCCATAATGCACTGCTTTTTATGGCATTTTTACTGCCGTCCAACTTAGAGAATCAAGTAAAGCTTTATTATTTTGTGACATTCTGCCTACCATACATGAAAAGTGTCTGATTACATTGAATAATGAACATAAAAGCAATGCATTATGGGTAGGCTGCCTAGGCTCCTTAAATGTGGCTCTTTGTTGATTCCTTTCTGTACAAAAGTATGGGTACAGTGTTTAACACAATACTGTGGATAAATTAAAGCAACTATTTTAACTTTAAATTAGATTACTTTGTCCCCTCTACTAAATGCTGTTGTCACATTTTGTTGTAGTTAACATTTCACTGCAATTTTGTTATGTTAAATAACCATAATATCGTCTTTTCCAAAATATGTTTTTTTCCTGTGAAGCATTTATTTAGATATTATTACCTTCGATTTGGCGATGCTCCATCTGAGGTTGCTGCAATAACCCACAGGTTGCAGGTTATTTCCAAAATGGAAACTGCCTCCCAGAAGAGTGGCATCAATTGGAATGCTGTTATACCAGTAGTAGCAAAGTAACACATGCAAAACTTGAGCTCAGTACAAATTCCCCGGATGAGGAAAGCTAGTGCATGTGTTGCCACTTCATCTGCCTTGTTTAGAACTGCAAAGTTGATATCTGGATCTCCAAGGTCAACATATCCAATAAGCTCTCCTGTCACTTCGTCAAACACAAGATTTGACATCACTTTCATTTCATCAAACAACAGTATGATATATCTCTGCACATCGAAGTACTCTTCTGTCAAGGACTTTAGTTCCTCTATAACCCCTTCATTGAAACCTGTGGAGGGCCTTATGTAATTCCGATAGTCCCTGAGAGTCCTCTGACTTGGTAGAACTAAAATCCTGCTCTTCCGCAGTTCCTCATAGCAGGATGGTGACTTAGAATAAAGCGAAAGACAGTAACGAATCACCATTAGGTGGTACTTGACACCAGTCGGAGTGCTATTAGCCAACTTCTTTTGCTGCTGCCAGAAGAGATCCATGAATGGTGTCATTTCTTTAGATGTCTGAGCCCCAATGATTGTGCAAATGTCATGGCTCAGTTCATGATCAATCTCAACGCTTGACTTCGTAATCTCTGATTTCATCTCTTCTATCTGGCGCTCAATCAGCACATCGCAGCCTCTGTTTTTGGAGGGTAAGCTTTAACCTTTCAGGTGTAGTGTTAGACACAGGTGCCTTAGGGTGCGCTGGCTCAGATAGCCGTCGCTGTTTAGCTCTTATTTTCAGTGAAGTGGCATGAGAGTATTGCTCGCAGTCCTCACACAATTCCTCATCTGGTAGGCAAAGAAGCGAGCACCCATAGCTACGCCAGTACTGTTTTCGAGGAAACCATTCCATTGGCTCACTATCATCAATACAGCCAAAAGGATCCATTTTGATCGGAATCACATGGGACACAACAGAAGCATCAAGTTCTTTTGGGGCACTGGTTCCAGGGCACACACAGTAGCAGCCAATGATCTTGATAAGTTGTGATGCTGTAATGTTCTGGACAGATCTTAAATTGTTAACATATAGTTCATGATAAAGTAAAAACACCCCAAACACAGAAATGGCAAACCCAAGGCTATCATCAATAATTATCTCAAGTTCAGGGATCACTAAATCGTTTCTGAATTTTCTCAGCACAATTCTGTCCGTCAGTATCTCAGTAGCATACCCTGCAACAGATTTGAGTGATGGCAATCGTTGGCAAACGTCTTTAAAGTCTCTGTAGTTCTTCTTGTCACTGACTTGGGCGTCTTTTACAATTTCTTTTGCTGGTCGCGGGGCTGGCTTTTCAGTCTCGTGACTTTTTTTGGGCATATTCAGCACCGGCAGGGCGCCAAACATCGGCTTCTTTTTCGTCATTTTCTCGGTAATAACTGGAATAAAGTATGAAGAACAACACTATGAGAGCCGATTTTACTTAATGGCACGAACCATGCGAACAGAAGATAAAACAACTAGCAATTCCGATCATTTCACACTCGCGCGAAAACAGCTGTGTACGGATACACTCAACCACCTGTTGACACGGAATAAACATTAGCTTTTTTGCGCAGCATTTACTTACATATCTCGATCTCCTCGGGTCGAAAATGCCTTTCGCATGTATATACTCGATCGCTGTCCAGTAACCTCTTGAAATTGTGGTCTCTCTGTTGATCCCTGGTCTTCGACAACTCCGAAACCCACGCTTCCCGCCATTGTTTATATTTGTGATCTCTCGCTGCTGGGAGCTTAAACAAGCCGATTCCTTTGGTTCTCCGACACGATCCGCAATCAACGACTGAACAGTTCTCTCCAGGCATCTTATATCTTCATTCCTTATAGTAATCTTAAACCTTTCTGACTTTAAAAGCAAGGAAAAGCGCTCTAAACTGCAGTAAACAACTTCGAGTTCTGAACTTTAGACTAAACTTTTTGCACGCTTGATCGCACACGACTTGTGCAGGGTTATTGTCACGTGATCTCGCAAAACTCAAACAATGACATCGCGCCTTTGAAGTCGGCCGCCTTCCTAACCATTCCCCTCTACTAACTATGGTTCACACTACAAACAAGTTTGAGATAAATCAGGGTTTTTCATGGGTAATAAGATGTTTATATACAGCATTTTTTTCCTAGAGGGCACGGTAACGAATTCCGCATCTGATTGGTTCTTAGAGCGAGTGCGCGGGCAACATTTTGCCCTAGGTCACGGTAACCATTTGCGCACGCTTGTTTTCATGGAAAAAAAGTTATTTACCGGCTTTAGGTCGGTCCATATAGGGAAAAACGGCCTCCGGCCTCCGTCAACATTTTCCAGCCCTCGGTCACAGTTTTTCCGATACGGACGTCCCAGCCGTAAATAACACATATGTGTTTTTTCCGGCACGAAATGGCTGCGTAGAAAGCTTTAGCAAAAATATAAATTCTGACAATCCGACTAAGTCGGCAGGGGAGTAAAATGTTAATGGCAAAGGTTCTCACATAATTCGTTAAATCCTTTACATCCGCTCTACAGATAATGATTATACAAATAGTTGGTTTTACAATTCAAAACTATTACAGCAAAAACTGTGTATCATTCTTTTGCAGTCCGTTACTATGGCAAGTGGATTAAAAAAGAACATAGACCCAGATGTTGCAGCAGCTGTCGTTTTGCATCTTCTGGGAAGGTATTTTTGTAACGTCCTCTATTGGGATGTAGTGCAAATCCAAACTATCTTTCAAAGCAAACATCTGGAAATGGTGAATAAAGAAGCGATAAATTTCCCCATAGTAAATTAGAACAAACTCTTTGCGGAATCTACGAATAGAAAACACAAAAGCGGTCATGCTGGCTAAATTTAAGGATAAATTAGGTGCTATTGTGCTCTAGGTATGTCAGATCTAAGAGGAGTGTAGCAACGGGCTGAGAGGTTCCCTTTTTAACAATTAGTCGCCGAAGGCGACGTAAATATTTTTTTTCGGGATATTTTTTAGTTTCTCGTAATGAGGTGCGCGCGTTCCCCAATGCTTTCAATGTTTTATTCACCTATAGGAATAGGGGAAATATGGCGAACGTCTCGACCAATCAGCGCGCGGAATCGCTTGAGTAATTATACTAATCATATTCAGTACAAACCAACTCGCATACTATCCCGATTCCTGCAATCTGATTGGCTCCGATACTCACTACATATCACGTAATAGATAGTGAGAAGCGGAAACGCTACGTGAAGCTCTCTAAGTTGAAATAAATACGTTCTAGCAACAAATCGAAGTAAGTGTGCTAGTGGATTTCTACTAAAACAAGTAGACTACGCGTTCTCGTTTTCTATGAGTCAAATAGTCAACTCGGAGCTAACGCGCCTCGACAACTATTGGCTCCTAGAAAACTCGTAGTCTAATTGTTTTAAAAATAGATTCCCATAGGGTTGATTAAATCATGGGTGGCTACCTAGAAAGATTTTCATTGGATTAGAAATGTGTGCCTCTTAATGCGGAATGGGTATTAGATGTTTGCTTTTCTCCCACAGCAATGGAAGCCTTTCGTTTGACAAGCTGACAAAGTCTAGGACTGTTGATTCCGTACTTGCAATAGTAAGTATTAATATAAATTAATGGAGGGGGGCAAGTGGAGCCCATTGTGCATATCAACAGATAAATACGAAAATGGCCCACCCCGAAAATGGAAATTGCTTTGACTCGGAGGCTTTTCAAAACGAATTTAGCTTTTGTTCTTATAAAAAGCAAGCGGGGGAATGCGGCAAATAATAATTTGTTGGGCGACGCTCTTCTTGGATAAAAAAGCTTGTTCATCGTACTTTCCTAGGGGGAGGGGAGGGCTGCGGGTATGTTCCCCAATGAGAAACGTTGTAATTTGAGGCCTCGAGAAGGTCAGAGATGCTAAATTACCAGATTTTGGGTAAATTTCGTCTGTGCAAAGCCCAGAAAAAAGGCTGTGATGTGATGTGAAGTGGCAAGTGTCAAGCACTTGGGACAATATTTATTCGGAGAATGTCAGGTTATTTGCTCATCTTTTTGGTAACCATCAATAATATTGGGAGAGCCAGAGCCCCCTTGCTTTCGCCGCCCATGACAATATAGGAAGACCCAGATCATGTTTTCACGTTTTATCAGGGTCCGGTTGCTCGAAAGTGGTTTAGCACCAATCCAGCATTAATTACCATGGTGACTCGATGGTTTTGTTCAAAACAAAACCTGGTTTAAATTTAATCCACCTTTGAACAACCCGCCCCAGGACTGTAGTAAAACGAACAGAAATGTACCGCGTGACTTGAATAAGGGCCTGAGCTACCTGTAACTTAGTGTTAATCCGTGGGTAAATATAGTGAATGTATGTATGTATGTAGCGTAGGAAGGAAATGTTTCCTGAACCTGGACTAACACATACACCGCGGTTCGTGTTTGTTCGGGTTTAGAAGTCATTCCTTTCTGGTTTGTTCGTAACGTCATAGTTTCTCGCGCTTGCAACCTATTCCGAACAATCTGAAAGTTATATTGTTCTGTTCAGCTTATTGACCGACCACACGCCCCCCCCCCCCCCCCCCCCCGTAATTTAACCTTTCTGTACGTACTCAGTTGCAGGAGTCTGGACTAGTGAAGCTAGTGTCATGGCTTATTGAATCTTTTATACGAGGCCACACTGATGACCAGCCAATAGTCGGGTATGAAATTGAACTATTATCCAGAAAAAGCTTTTCTTAAAGTCTCTGTAAACCAGGGAGTGGTGTTTTCGGAAAAGCGCTCCCTCGGGTTATACACACCTATTCCAATTAACGTTTGTCCTGAAACCACGCCTTTCATAAATTGTTAAAATTTATCCCCCAAAGGTCTCAATACTAGAGACGAAAATTTTAACAATTTCAGCTGTTAGATCTATATCATGTATTTATGTATCTTTGCGTGTCTTTCTGTTACATTTTATCACGTGACACTCCACTTGTATGTATCTATTTCACGTTTAAATTTTGACGGTTATTTTATTTATAGTAGTTACCAATGTAAATATTCACCATTACCTGAAGAAGGTCGGTACTGGCTGACCGAAATATAGTGTAAATGAAAATTATAAGCTGTTAATCAACCATTCAAGTTTTTATTGCTACTTAAAGGGCAGCGGATATCCCCATTTACCAAAAATTTTCGATTAGGGGGGTTTATATTTATTTTAATTTATTTTAATTTTTTTAATTGATTTTTTTTCCACACGCATTAGCCTATGGGGCTCCACAGGAGTTCCGCTATTACTACTATTATTACTGTTTTCTCGCCTTTTTCCCGGGAACATTGTCCGTTTTGGCGGGTATTTTCAAAAAATCTCGCGCAGGTGCTCATGGGAAGACTGACAGACCTCCTTGCATTCTGGTTGGTTCTCAGAGCGCGCGCGGGGGGGGGGGGGGGGGGGGCGATATTATCTCTGACTTAGGAAAGGGTTTACCATTAGCGCACGCTTGTTTTCATCGAAAAAAACACAACTGTTAGCTATCTCACGTTCTAATTGGCCAATGTGCCGTGGTAAATAAGAGTCCACATCACTCTGCTTACATCAGCATATCACGCAGTGACGAGAGAGGATTTTCAAGAGCGAAAAAGTTTTTTAACAAAACAACAAACTTTATCATTTTCGAAGATTTTACTGAAAACCTTGAATGAGAAGATACAAAAATAAGCAAGTACAAATTGAAATACATTACCTTGAGCCACAGTTTCTTTATCTAAGTTCCTTATGGAATCATAAAGTGGTCAAAGCAACGGATTTTCTTTCTAGAACAAGAAGCTGGTCGCGTAAAAATATCCGATCTCCATTTAGGTTTGCTAGTGCAGTTCTTTCTTTAGAAACTTTTCAAGCTTTGACAAACATCCACTTGAGTTCTACATGTTGGTCTATAGTGATTCCCTTGCAGGTTTTGAGTTTTTTTCTCCGGCTTCTCTTCAAATTCTCTTCTTCTCGTAGCGAGAACTCGTCCTTCTCTGGGGCATTCTTGCACGCGTGGGGCATTGCTAATCAAAAATTATATTGTTGTATTGACCAATCACTGACGCGTATTTGGCGCGTTTGTAAAATATACCAATCACAACGTGAGAAAGTTATATACTGTTTCCGGGAAAAGTTGTCACCCAAAAAGCCTATAAGCTTGAAGCGCAAAGGATAATGGGGGCATCTAAACTGCTACTGTTTGATCTGAATTCAGACAGTTATCGCAACCAAAGGTAAAATCATTAAATTTCAGCACATTTCTAAGCATGTTTGTTTCTAATATTTTACAGAAATTAAAATAAATCTTTACACATACTCCCTAGCGCACCAAGCTTTCTTGCTTTTTCCAGTGACAACGTATCCCGGAAACGGTATATATCACGGTGCACTTTCTTTATTGTCACGCAAAAAGTAACGCTTGGCTACCAGGTCCGACAAGAAACTGAAAATTGTGGTAAAAAACAAATTTCCAGGGTTTTACAGTGGTATGTACTTTCCCACGCTTTACGTCATCATCGTGGTCAAAATGTTGTGGACTCACGAGCCGCTGGAAATCAAATTTTTGACTAGGAAAAAAATAAATAAGTTATTTACCGGCTTTAGGTCGGTCCATATAGGGAAAAACGGCCTCCGGCCTCCGTCAACATTTTCCAGCCCTCGGTCACAGTTTTTCTCTATACGAACCTCCCAGCCGGTAAAGAACATATATTTATTATTAATTTGATTTATTATAATTACTCAAGCGATTCCCGCGCGCTGGCTGGTCGGGACGTTCGTCATATTTAACATTGAAAGGATTGGTGATCGCGCGCGCACTTTATTACGAGAAACTGAAAAAATACACCTAAACCCGAATTTTTTGTCAAAAATTTTAAAAGTCGCTTGAGTAATTATACTAAAATAATTAGTCGCATCAGGCTCCACAAATATCGGCGCCGATATATATAGGGATATTACACGGTGGCGCGAATGACACGAGAAAATAAAACTCATCACAGCTGTTTCTGACTAATCATAGAGTTTGAGCATGCGCATCAAATACCCTCCTTCCAGACCACAACCTCGTCCCCAGGGTCTTCTCGGTCGTTTTTCAAAATGGCGGTTAGCTCAGAGAAGACCCTGGGGGAGCCTGAGTCACATGACCGTTTCGAAACAAAGGACAAACCTCATTCTCATGTCCTCAAACAATAGTCACTTGACTCAGGCTCCCCCAGGGTCTTCTCTGAGCTAACCGCCATTTTGAAAAACGACCGAGAAGACCCTGGGGACGAGCTGGGGAAGACCCTGGGGACGAGGGTCCCTTGGACCCTCCAGACCAACTTTCGGCCGAGTGCGTTCGGTCTCCGTGTGGTGGGAAGAAGAAGGCCTGGTGTTTGACAAGGAAAATCGTGAGGGTTGTCCAATACACTGACAAATTTATGCAAGGCATTTTCTAAAACAATGGAGTGCAATGGAGTGTATTATAGAACGAGGCAATACAAAGGGGGAGAACAATACCATGCATAAATTTGTCAGAGTATTGGACTAGTATGAAAATCGTGGCATTCGCGCGTTCGATTTCAGTTCGAACGGGTTTTAGATGTTGTCAGAGAATTAATCTCACTGTTCGATATGATTTTGTCCTATATTTCTACTGTTAAGGCAATATTTTGTCTTCTCCAAGTACTGGTGTCGATTTCAGCTAGTTCCAGAAGTCGAATTTTCGACAAGAAACTGTGGTGAGAATCCTGAAGTTTTCCCAACAACCTCGCCAACTGTTCTGGAATCTTCAATCTTTCTCCGAGAGATACCGACCAACTTATCCGTGATACGCCGACAGAATTTTCTGCAGGTAATTTTTGAAACTGCTGTACTTTACGTATGCCAATTCAGTATTATCTTCTTGCAAATTTCATGTCATTTAACTTTTTTGTTGTTCCAAACTTCTATCTACAAATTTGCCCTCTGGTCACGCTTTGTTGTGCTGTGGCTTAAGTTATTCTTGTATTTTCAGTTTTTCGACCGTTTAGCTTATTCGCTTATCTTAAAAATTGGAGTTATTGCATGCTTGCAGTGCTTCCCTCCTGATTGTCTTGACTTAGAATTTTTGTAGCAACTTAACCAATTTTAGGGGAAGCTGTGAGAGTATTTCTGAGATAAAATGAATTTTAGAATTGTCATGAAAGTTTATAATTCATTTACAATTGTTTACAGTAATATGGTAGCCAAATCCAAGACCATCTATTTTTGGTATGTAGCCATTAATGTCAATGCAAGTTTCTAGAATTTTTCTTTTCACAGTGTGGGGGAATTTCCACAGAGCAAGGCTCCAATTAATTCCCAAGTATTTGTAGTATGTTAGTGTGGGATTCCCAAGTATTTGTAGTAGGTTAGTGTGTTATGGTGCATTGAGGGTACAGTGTCGACTATTACAGGACTACTTTTCTGCAAAGAAACTCGAGCAGTCGCTGAACAGTCTGAGTTTGATCTTGTATCCACTGCAGACAAAGTGGATTGTTTTCTGGGGGTAACATTATTTTACTGCTATATGAATATGCATGCTGGATGTGATGATAAGGTTAAGCAGGGTCTGAGTTTACATTTACAAATTTATTTGAAAACAAAAATAATTGAATGGAAATTTACCTGTTTTTTAAGTACCCTATATCAGAAATGGTCTCTGGAATAGAGCATATTCCAGATGGCTGTCATAACTCACAATAACTATGCAGTCAATCATATAAATTTTTGTTTAAAATTGGATTTCACTACTGCATCACATGAAATCAGCTCTACACCCGTATGTACTATAATGTACTGACTCATTGTATGCTTCCTTCCAGGTTGCTGGAGCTGTCAGCTACATCCTGCTTCTGCTGATTAAATTGGGCCAGGGACAATATTCATGGAGATAGCAAACACCTTTGTAGACTTTCATAGATAGTGAATACAAACATAATGCCTGCTGCATTTGGATGGGTGGGGGGACATTGAAACTTTCATGGGCCAAATCCTTTCGCCACCCAGCTGTATTTAAATGTTGTTTTTAGATATGGTTCTATAGTGCCATGGCAAGTTATCTAGCCTGAATCAAAGATAAATTGTATGTGTGAGCTAGCCTCTTTTACAGTAAATATATCAAGTCATTATGCACCAAACCAATGAGGACTTTATTGTGATACTAAGGCCACACATGGGCATATTATATTACCCATATCAGTCTTACTGTAGAGACGTAAGCACTTCTAGCCAGGAGGACATACACATTGTAACCCACTGGGATTGGAATCAAGGAGCAATTTTCAATCACTTTGTAATTACTCTTATAGGTTTTATTTGAATTGGGGTAATCACTTTGTGATTGGTTTCACTAAAAGTCATATGAAATAGACCTCCTCGGCTTGGGCGTAATGGTGTCCCATTTCAGATTACGTCGCATTCATTTGAATAATCTCTCTTTGTCTGGGCTGCTTCCATATTCATATATCCTACGGTGTGCAGCAGAAAAACAAAGAAAGAATACTCATGGGAATGCCACGTGATCTGAAATGGGCAAAACAAACAGGAAAGCCAAGGAGGTCTATTCACTCCAACATGTACATTTACATTTCATGGGCATCTAAAACTTATAGATAATTGTGGGAAGATCATCAAAGAATGCATATGGTGTTTTATTTCACTCTCATTATCTTGTGCTTTCTATGCACCATTGGTACTTGATACTAGGCTACCATAGCTGCTGAGCCTAAAATGTACACCATATGTATTGACTGTAATACTGTACAGTCCTACTTCTAAGCCCTAGGCTTAGCCATAGGGGCTACAGCGGGAGTTCTAACATTGACAGGAAAAAGTATACCATGTTTAAGTAGTAACAATATTTACACAGCATTTTGATTATGGCTGTCGTGAATTTTTTTCAGAAACTTGAAATGCCTAAGCACATTAATCCCAATAGTATAATTACAACTGAAGGGGTTCTTAAGGTATGAGTATACCTTTGAAGGGTGTCGCGGGAAAAAAATTCGTATCGCGTCACAATTTACACCACAAACGTCGTTCATATATCATGTTAAAGCTGAAAGGTTGGGCTATCTGATGAATAACTTTGTTTTCATTATATTGTACATTAACATATATTTGTTTAGCTCTAAAGAAAAAAGTACCGACTTTCTTGAAAAAGTTCCAGCTTCTTCTAATTAAATTGCACAGCTCCAAATTGAAGCAAAATGTATTCTTTAGAAGGTGATCTAAAAAAGGGTGTGCGGGATTTTTGATTTTCCTTTCAAAACATATTTTATGCTAATTTTTGTGTTAGCATTGCCAAAAATATCGATTTTGAACCTGTTTTACGTAATATTTCCGCAAATATGTAAAATATCAATAATCCCGCACACCTTTTTCAGATCACCCTCTATGGAATACATTTTGCGGAAATCTGGAGCTTTTAACATTAACTGGAAGTGGCAGGAGCTTTTAAAAAGCAAAAATTGGTACTTTTCCTTTGAAGCACAAAACGACGAAAACGATCCATCAAAGTAACGTTGCATATAAATATGCCACTTAGTAAGAAAGGCCGTTCCACAAGCTTTAAAACGATATATAAATGGCCCTTGTAGTGTAAATAATGATGCGACAGTGATTTTTTTCGCGAAAATTTGACATCCCTCGCGCAAAGGTATACTCATACCTTAATGTAACCAGGGAGGGTTTGATAGGTTTAGCTCATAACTTGGAAGGACTTGTAGGACATTTTGCTTACAGCCAGGAGGGCATACGCATTTTTCATGGTGGGGGGGTTGTAAAAATGCACTACTAGAAAATTTTCATCCAATGTTTTCACTATAATCACAAGGAAAATATAATATTATAGATTTCCTCTGATTTTCACATGCCGTTTAATTGAGCTCTCCTCCTGTTACGGTAGTGATTCCTATAGATGTCTTCCCCTCTAATTTGTCTTTAACAAGTACCGGGGGGGGGGGCGCATTTTTCATGGGGGGGGGGGGGGGGGGGGGGCGTGGGGGCGTAAGTAAAAATGCACCAGGGATTAGGGGGCAGAAATATGTGGAATGTATAGACAATCTCTCAATGAAATATAAGTTGACATTTTATCAATCATCCAAATTTTCATTTAACTCGCTGAGATATTCGGTGCATCTGTGACGCAGATGGCTCGGTTGATTTCCGCACAAGCGACACTACGCATGTAATAAAGTGACGTGTTATTCTATGAAGGCGCTGCATCGTAAGAAAGAAAAAAAATATTTTAGGAAATCCAGTCGGCGTATCATAAATTTTTCAGCTCGCATGTATCCACAAAAGCCTAAATTATATTCTCGATATTAGCGTTGTTTTGAGAAAACTTCAGAACTTCCGAAGGAGCTTGCTTTTTTCTTCCTTGATCAATAGCGCTAAATAGTAACGCGAAATTCTGCGCTCCAAACAAAGTGCGTTCATAATAGTTTCTTTGTCATTATCTGGTCATGTATTTTGCCCACATGAAAGTTTAAAGACTTCCCTCACTGTAGCAATAAAAGAAATACGAGAAAACAGCGTGAAATATTTTTTTACTCGCCTTTTAGTGTCAGCTTCCCTCTAGTCACAAATCAAAACTCCCGCCATCTTGAAATGCCGCTGGTTATTTTAGCCCGCAAACGCTACGCATGCTCAGACTCTAATAACGAAAATCCCGGTCCCGCAACAGCTGTGTCATATCTTCAAGCCACCATGTAATTTTCTTTTTATTATATAGACAAACCAGAAAAAAAAAATTTCCGAATTGATTTCCTAGCACTTGTGTTGACCGAAATCCTCACTAGTGAGGATAATGGAAAATATGTCACTCAGGTCCCGGATGTAGCTTCGTATGAGATCTACATGTCAAGTGGCGTATTTCCTATACAAAACACTCATATTTAAGCAATAAAAGTACTTTCCGCGTGCTCTCTGCTTTCTTACAAGTACGAGGGGGATGTTGGGAGTACTGATCAAAACTTGAAAGGTACGAGCCGAAGGCGAGTGTCTTTCAAGTTTTATCAGTTCGACCAACATTCCCCGAGTGTTTGTAAGAAACCAGAGAGCACGCAGAAAGTATTTTTATTGCTTTTAGAAAATAACCGGCACACGCGCGACAGCGTTCCGTGACAATCGTGTTTCTCAGGTCTCTTACAAACACGCTTTTTAACCAATCAGAATGCGCACATTCACAATACAACATAGGTGTTATTTCTAAAATAATGTTAAATATAGGTTGTATATATAACCCGAATTGCGGCGCCACGGAATTGCTTTATCGAAGTCACCCCTCGCGGGTTTACAGAAAATCTCCTTTATAAGGCCTTTTTCTTTTCAGGTTGTCTACAAGGGAAACTGGCATAACTAGGACTGCAATTCTGAATAAGGTATAGTTCGAATACTTCGTATCGGGAAAATAAGTATATGTTCTTTACCGGTTGGGAGGTCTGTATAGGAAAAAACTGCGCTCGAAAATGTTGACCGAGGCCGGAGGTCAACATCTTCCAGGCCGAGGTCACAGTTTTTTCCCTTTACGGACCGACCTAATAGTCCGGCAGAATGGTGTTTTAATTGTTCACTTTGTGATAAAAGCATGAAATTCGGCACAGTGATAGATTTCCATATGATGAACAATATTAGATATGGACCCCAGCGATGTCTATCCCATAATTGCAATTAAGGAGGGTTTTAACATAAAAACGAGGTTAAGACCGAAAATCATCAATACTTGCCTAATTTTCTATACTGGAAGCAGGAAAACAACTACAAGATAATCGAAGATGTCAAAGGAATAGTGTTAACGGGTGAAGGAAGGTCACGTGACCTGAAAACGAAGCTAAAGCCAAATGAAATGAAAAAAAAATTAAGACTTGCCTTGGTGTATCAGCAAAATGACCATTTTCTATCATGTAAGTTCGTGATTTCCGAAAGTGATGAGAAGACCCTTTCAATGGTCTAAAGTTTAATTTATCAGAAATATATTGGCCAGGAAGTGATTATTTGAATACCAGTGCCGAATACTACAGGGTACCCGAGTTTCATAAAGCTGAGTATTCTAAAAAACAAGATTCTTGGATAGTCACACGACTACTTACGATTACACTGTGATCACAAATGATTGTTTACGGATTTTACAAACACCTGTTGTCTGCCATTAAGTGACGTGTAAATGCACAAACAAGGCTGACTGAAAAAAAAAAACGGTGAAGCATTCAAGTAAAGAAACAATCCACGCACGCTATCTTATTTTGTCTCTTGGTTATATAGCATTTGTGACATAAGATACATGAACATGTAGAAGAAACCCATCGTCATAGCATCGATCGCGATGTCTCTGCTACACAACCTCGCAACAAAGTGCTGCGCTTTTACGTACTTCTGATACTTAGACCGTCCCTTTCAGTCTACGGTACATAGCCATATTTGGCAATACCTTGTTCTGAGCCTCTATCTCATGCAGCGCCATCTTTGAAGCAGAAGCTTTCTATTTTCCAACTTTCTTGCGCCTAATTCATGGTCAGATTGCAACAACTGGTCAACTTATCTCTCTACTAACCTGCAAGTGATGTTAGAGGCCAGCCATAAGGAGGCTGCCTACAATTTTTTCTACAACAGGTGAAAACAAAGTACAATGACAAAAACCGGATCGAGCAAACCGAAAGAGTAGTGAAGTTTAGCATTTTTCTCGGTGCCTTAAAATACTTCAATGAACTCAAGACTTGGAGGTTATCTTTGGTATATATTCAAGAATAATTTACGGAAGTATCAAAAACTTTTACTTATGAGATTTGTGTCAGAGGCGAAAAGTGTAAGTTTTATAGCAAACGGAAGATTTATAATATAATTTCTCAAATTTTGCAGTTTCCTTGAACACATGCGAAACAAAATCGGAAGCATTCTAAGAAGTGAAATTTGGCTGGTACATTGCCTTGGTTTTGTGGATTATTCGGGCGGCAAGGATTTCTTAATTCCGCAGATATTAGCCATTCTTTTTCAAGGAAATATTTGCGGCATAAATAGCTTTGCCATTTTGGAGCCTGAAAAAGTCCGTTCGAATAACATAAAACCGGCCCAATGAATTCTCTCCAAACTTGCTGTGATTAATGCTAGCTACTCAGGGATTAGTGTGAGGGGTGTCATTTTAAAAGTTTAGGTCGCGCAACGCGTCTGATGGCTGCGTATTATAAACAAGGGTGTGGTTATAACGTTGCTATAGCAACTCCGATCACAACAAAATGCACACTACAACAAAGTTCAAACCCTCCAGGGTAACCATGTGAAAGTTCAGACCGGTACAGATTTTTGAGCTTGAACAGCAGGCAAACAAAGTTGGTGGTGGAGAGCAGAAAAAATTGTAGGCAGCCTCCTTAACTGGTTCTGTTTTCGATTATATTCATAATTTCGGAACAAATCGCAGTCGAAGTGACTTCGGTGTCTAATTTCGGCATTGGCGCCAATTCCATACACAACAAGACGTTCGAGAGCTGAAGGAAAAGAGCTGTTTTTATCAGGGTTTCTTCACCGATCTCCAAATCAGGTAAGCCATTTACATTAAGGGTCTTAGTACTTCGATATGTAGGCGATCGGCCTTATGCATTCGTCTTCTTCCATTAATGACAAGGTGTACAAAAATCGGCTTTTGGCGCGAGCATGAATTTTGCGGTTTCAGAATGTCTTTCATATTTTGAATAATATTTCGTCATATTTGTGGAGTTATGATAATCACATACATGTAACATAGTACCCAAGCAATATATAACCAATAGCTAATATGCATTTCTGTCCATTTAAACTAGTTCATATGATATTCAGACCAAACGTTCACAGAACTCATTCACTCGCAGATGCTAAATACGGTGGGTGTTGATTATGCACTAACAATTTCCCAGAGCGACCAAGTTGTTCTTTCAAATTTCTCTTAGCGAAACCAAACTAGTCAGTCTAGCTATGCTCTGAATTTCAGCGTCTAACTCCTTTTATGACGACATGTACAAAAATGCTGAAGTTGAGTAAGCCAAAGTAGGTATCCGGCAAATCGTTGTCTCGATATAACGGTGAAGTTTAACAGCTCAACATAGTTTTCAGGAATTCACTTCACGAGCACGAGATAATTAGACCCTTGTAGTTAATTACCATGTAAAAACTTATTTTCGCTAGTCAACATAGATGAGCGTACGAGCCCATGTTGTTGTTGATGTATTTTTCTAAAAAATCTCCGCTTCTGTGATTTTATCAAAGCGTCGGCCGTTGTCATGGAAAATGGGCTGCATGAGATAGAGGCTCAGAACAAGGTATTGCCAAATATGGCTATGTACCGTAGGCTGTTTTCGCTCCTTACATCCGCATTTCAAAAGTTCTGGAATCGTTTCAACGCCATTCCACAGACCCAGCCCCAATAGTTTGTCGAGAGAAGGAACTCCGGGTAATGCTGCCAGATACCCTCAAATAAATCCTGATTGAAAACAGCTCTCCTTGCCTAGCTGTTGGTGGTATATTTCGTGCGCTGTTGACCGTCATGCATGTGATTATTCGATCGTACGTGATCACGGTGAAACGCTGTAGAATCGGTAGGGCGTGAGTCAGAGCAGGCGAGGATGGCGAGGAGCTTGCAATGTCCGGAACACATTTGTCACTTCATCGTTCACTAACCAACCATTCCACAGAGCTCATTTGCCCGGCGATGACTGATTGTGAAGGCGTGGAATGCCAGGAGAGCCCGCGATTTCTTTTGACCAAGGCGAGAAGCAAAGCTATGCACTCAAGAATACCACAAATGCTGCCCATCGGTATCAACTGTAAGACCGTGGCCTTACACGTTGCACTTACTCTTCGGACATGTTGAGGGTGTTATTCGTTGTTAGGAACAACGTCATGGCTCTACTCATGAAATGTTCTTCAAGCCGCAACTAGCCCCAGGACTCAGCATGTTCACAATGGCCGGCCGCACCATCCAACATCTTCAACATTTTCAACTGCTGCTGCTTTTCTGCTTGGTCTTAGGTCTCACTTTCTGCGATTTAGATCCGGTTCTGAGATCTCAAAATTCACTCCAACACGCGGGAAGGAAGTTTTCATTCTCGTGGCAGAAAAAAGCTTTAATAAATCACCATCACCCACTTAACAGGAAGCCCCGAGTCATTTGCTCGTGGTGGGAAAAGCTGAATTTCCCAAGGCACACCCATATGAAGTGTTCGGAATTCACATGGATAGCTGTGGGAAATCCCAACACTTCTCATTCTTCTACCATGGGAAATTCAGCCTTCCCATGGATTGGTTTCTGCAGAAATTCCCTGTGGATCTTCGCTCAAATAGTGTTTCCAGGAAATCTTCTTTTTTTCAATATAAACCATTGAAAACGGCTTCCCAACAACGACAATCGAGAATTACAAACGTCAAAAAAAAAAGAATGTAGCCACTAAGTTAGCCATTTTGCTATGTATCTAGTGCAGGAATTTGGTGAAAAATTGTTCATTTTAATGGAAAAAGCATGAAACTTGGCAGGGTGATAGAGCGTCCCATGCCGAGCAATTCTGGATGTAGACCCACCCTCGATAAGTATACTTCCAGTTTTCTAGCAGTGGAATTAATTATCATTTAATCTAATAAAATAAAGTGTTACCTTTTGAGTTCAGACACGAAGTTTTGTATCATGACAGAGTATTCAATACCCTACAATTCTACAATACGTAGCACCCCCTGATCATGTACTTCCAGAGTTCCAATATGGAATTCATTATACATAAAATCAGTAACAGAGGGCGTTGCCTTCAAGATACACGCATGTCCATTCGTGTACAAATGGACCATGGTGCAATCGGCAAATTCGCATGTAGACCCACGCCTTAACTCATGCACTTCCAGTTTTATCGAAGTGGAATTAATTATCCTTTAAACTTAACAAACTGACGTATGCCTTTTCTCTTCAGACACTGTATTTTGCATCATGTCAGGGTATTAAAATACCTTACAACTCTACAATACGTAACACCCCCTGATCATGTGCTTCCAGTGTACCAATATGGAATTTATTATCACATAAAATCAGTAACAGAGGGCGTTGCCTTCAAGATACACGCATGTAAATTCTCGTTAAGATGGACAATGGTGCAATGGGCAATTTTGCATGTAGACCCACGCCCTGACACATGCACTTCCAGTTTTATCGAAGTGGCATTAATTTGACTTTAAAGCGGTGTTGGGCTTTCATGTCAGGGTCAAATTCTGTATGTTAAGAGTTATGCATTATTGCATGTTTTGCTATTCATGATCAAGGGGTGTGTGCGTGTGGCTGGGGGGGGGGGGGGGGGGGGTTGAGGTGGCTCTTGATCATGAATACCAATGTCTTACCAAAAGCCTGACACCACTTTTAAGACTAATTAATTCCATTTTGATAAAACTGGAAGTGCATGGGTTCGGGCGTGGGTCTACATGCAAATTTGCCCATTGTACCATGGTGCATTTTCACGTGAATTTCCATGCGTAAATCTTGAAGGCAACGCCCTTTGTTGCTGATTTTATGTGATAATGAATACCATCTTGGTACACTGGAAGTACATGCTCAGGGGGTGTCAAGTATTTTAGAATTGTAGGGTATTGAATACTCTGTCACGATACAAACTTTCGTGTCTGAAATCAAAAGGCAAGCGTCATTTTCTTATAATTTAAAGGATAATTATTTATTCCATTTCGATAAAACTGGAAGTGCATGAGTTCGGGCGTGGGTCTACATGCGAATTTTCCCATTGTACCATGGTACATTTTGACGTGAATTTTCATGCGTGTATCTTGAAGGCAACGCCCTTTGTTTCTGATTTTATGTGATAATGAATACCATCTTGGTACACTGGAAGTACATTATCAGGGGGGTGTCAAGTATTGTAGAATTGTAGGGTATTGCATACTCTGTCATGATACAAAATTTCGTGTCTGACCTCAAAAGGCAACACGTTATTTATTTGTTTAAAGGATAATTAATTCCACTGCTATAAAACTGGAAGTATACGTTATCGAGGGTGGGTCTACATCCAGAATTGCTTAGCATTGGACGCTCTATCATCCTGCCAAGTTTCATGCTTTTTCCATCAAAATGAACAATATACTACTTTTTCTGCACGATATTCCTGCACTAATCAGGCATGACTTCATTTGGCTTAACCTCGTTTTCGTTCAGATAGGTCACGTGACCTTCCTTGTACCACTAAGACCATTATCTTAACATCTTTGATTATCTTTTAGTAGTTGTTTTGTGCTTTGAGCATAACAAACTCGGCAAGTAATGAGGATTTTCGGTCGATGCCTCGTTTTCGTGTTAAAACGCTCCTTAATTGCAATTATGGGATAGATCTCACCGGGGTCCATATCCAATATTGACGAGCACATCGAACTCTATCACTGTGCCAAATTACATGCTTTTATCACAAAGTGAACAATTCATATCAAATTTTGCACCATTCTGCCGGACTACAAAGCCGGTGAATAGCTTACTTATTTTTTCCAACTCTTATTTTTTTTCATGGGTTTCTAATTATTTTTTTCCTAGAGGGCACGGTTACGAAACCTGCAAGAAATTGTTGGCGAAAAGTTTTAAAAGATGTTTCAAGAAACTCTGAGAGAAAGAGAAAAGTATCGATAAGGAATCGCAATTGTATTTTAAAGTATCAAAAGCTCATGATGTAAAAGCGTGAAACGAGCATTGTACTCGACCCACTCCATTTTCCCAAGTGTAGTTATTTTTAGATTTGCCTAATTTACATATTCCGCGAAATCCGGCAACTAAATTCAACTAAATGGTGGCCAAAAATCCCCAAACCTCTTTCTAAACGCCGTCCTTGTGAGGTTTTTCTGTTTCCATTCTATTTAAAACCCATTCCTTGTTTTTATCAATTAAAAGGAACCAATAATAAGTGTCGAGGCGCAAATTTTAAAGAATGTGTTGAAGCCGTCCCTGATCGCTCGAACCGAACTTAGGATATTCGAATCCTATACATAAATGGTTGTCTCCGGTGTCAAATAAAGAACACAGTGGTTTTGGAAAGATATAATATTCATGGAGTAGCTTTGGGGATCTGTACTGTGAGGTTTTTATCATGAAGCGGAACAATTTATGAATGATTCTGACAACAGTGAATATCGGTGCGAGCGAACTTCTACTAAATCCGTAAAAACCTCTTCTTTTGATTCCGAGCTCTCTTCTTCTGATTTTCACGCTTTTACATCATGAGCTTTTGAAAGTATCTATTCTATTAAAATCGCATTGGCAGTGTTCGGGTCACCCCCCGCCAATCAGAGCGCAGCATTTTAGCGCGTTTCCACGGGCAGGCGAAGGTAAAATAAAGGGCCATAAAAAATAAACGCCGTTTTCAAACTCTAAAGATTTCAGAGTCCATTGAAGAGAAATTTGAAATCTCACCTGTAGGCGTGTTTTTGTTGGAAAAGATTAATCTGCAGCGAAGTTCTAATTCATGCGATTTCTTATGCGAGGGACAAAGCCGCTTTCACAGAAACTAAGAAAGAACAGCCAGCACAGCCGAAAACACCATAGACATCTAGGCCTAAATAGTTCTGTTCTGGCATGTGCTGGGATAATTCTAATTCGAAAGCTTTGAGCTGAGAAATAATTTCATTCATAAGTCTAAAACAAACCTTTCGTCTAATAGCGCACGCTAACTCTAAGTGAATATAGGAAATTGCAAAGCCATGAATTTTTCTCTAAATGTAACCGTTTTGCTGGAAAGGGTTTTCTTTGAGTTTTTATTTAAGTTAGTTGGATTTTTTTAAGGCCTTGAGTTCTCTGAATTATTTGATTTGTAAAGAGTTGCCTTTAAAATACCGGCAGAGAAATGAGAGTTTTGTTTCGTGAAACTGAGGCATTTCATCACAATTGTCAACTATCCCGGTTTTGTCGGGAGTCTTAATATTTTTTACCTATCTCCCAGTCTCCCGGGCTTTTAGCAAGATCTCTTGAAAAAAAAAATGTTTTTTGGGGGATCTAGAAGAACTTTTGTAGTTTTTGTAGTTTTCTTTCCCCACTCGAGTTCCCATTCGACTTTGCCATTGAAAAGAAATCAAAACTGCAGTGTTGTTTGCATTTAGCCACAATGCTAGATTCTATTTGTGAACTCTGTCGATTTGATTTTTGATGAGGTTCAAAGTTGTTCAATGTGGCATTTTTGGGGCTTTGTTCAAGCACATACACGACGACTGATTCGCGCGCGTGCGTAATTTTCGCGCCAAAACCGAGGAGACACCACAAGGAGACCATGCATAGCCAAGGCCAAACAACGGCGAAATGCACGTGACGCTTTGTTTGCCCAAACAATACTGTTTTATTTCGGCATGAAGGAGGTATTTCCTAGCCATTGCCCAACACCATCAACAACCCGTAAATTTAAATGCATAGATAATATAACTGTCTGCAAGAGAAAATGACGTCTGTTATCTTTCGTACCCGTCACAGAGTGACGGGTCCTTTTCTGGTTTTAATAAAATTCACAAGAGCCTCGTAAACTCAAAAACAGCAATCACATGATCTGTTTCGGAAATGTAATCAAGTAACTGAGCGTAACTAAACCATACAATCAACTGAAAATCACATACTGAAATCTGTTTGCTTACCGGTGGTTTAAAACTTGTGCCTCTGGAAGATTTTCTGCAAATGTCGGGAATAAGTGATTTTAGCTCACATCACGTGATCTAACAATAGTCAATCAGAAGACAGAGGACGTGCTCAGATCGAATGAACACAAGCAGAACAGCTGGGGATACTCACATTTCACATAGTTGCATTTGTTACATCTTAAAGTCCTCCTGTTGTCTTTCCAGCTTTTGGCATTGGTCAAATCCAGAAGTGTTGTTCGCACTGTGAGATGGCTACAGCAGGTGATGCTTTTTCTGGTTGAGCAGAGCTATTTCAAGGCTGAAGAGGACAAGACCATGTCGGTAAGATTAATTGTCCACATAATGATGATGCTAATTGAGAATACCCGTTAGAAAAGGCCGAGAAAACTGTTATCGTTTAACTGACCGATGGAAGATAGGTAAGGTGTCATTGCAATGCGGCAGCAATAACTTTCAACTTATCAAAACTTTGACGTCATCGCGATAGCATAAGTGGCTCGCCTTTAAAAACATCAGTATTTCGCCGGTGGCGTTTAACCAGTCAGAATGGAATCAGAAGCGGGAAAATATTTTGAAAGAATAATAATCTCCATAAATGGTCAAAGGTCTAGATAACGGGTTTACGAAATATTGACTCTGGTTTCGCGAACAACCTTTGTCGGTTAATTGAAAATGTGACGTGAGCTTAATTTAGGCGATAATGATAACCATTGGAAATGCAACGTTAAGATTTCTGTTCTTCTCGTGCAGGTGCCGCTTTCGAAGGAATTAACAGAGACATGTCAACAGCGATTCATTAGTGCCATGAAGGAACTAGATTCGTCTCATTTTTCACAAGGTTTGATATTAGCTACTTACTAACCTCGTTTGCTCGGGCAGGTACGGAAAAATTCCAGACTGAGGGTTGGAATTTCTGCTTTACGGACCGTGCCTCTTTATATGGCATTTTCAAACAAAGTTAATAAAACAAAAATACTAGGGAGGAAACAAAGCGAAAGTCAAAGTAAACCAGCTGCACGACTTTAATGGTAAACGACCAACATAAGAAACATGCAAAAAGGCATTAAATAAAATGAAAAACAAGTATATTTTAGCTGGAAAACGATGCACGTGAAAAGAAACTACGAAACAATAACAAGCAGGATGATTTGATGGCGAAAGTAGCTACAATGGCGGACAAAAGTTTTGAGACACTTACACCCATTACTCTTCAATTCTACTAAAACCAGAAATGGTTTAGTCCCCCTCCCCTCCCCCCAATGTTGGTCATGGGTGGCAAAAGTTGTGCCGGGGTCCGGAGCTCAGCATTGAAAAGGGGAGGGGGTGAAAACAGGATGGTTTAGCGGGGAGAGGTCTTTTGGACATAGCCGACCAATTTTATGTGTGTGTCTCAACGACTTTTGTCCACCATTGTCTGAAAACATAAATAGAAAAAGGGGTTGCTTTACGCCGTTGTCTCTCAGTAAAGAAATGTAATTTGTTGATGAATCGTTAAATAGAGGACCAGGGATAGTATTTCTGAAAAAAGAAATTCGTTTTAATTTTGTATTGACGTTGTTAAGGCTTAAACATTCCTCTCAGATTGGGAACCCTGTGGTTTCTGCCAGAGACGAGTAAGGGAATTGGGAGCGTGCGTTCTGTCTCTGAACTAAGTGAATACAAAGCATGGAATTGCTGCGTGAATGTTCATCTGATTAAGAGCGACTCTCTGTAAGGACCGAGTGACTTCGTGAAAATGTGGCACAAGGTTGAAAGATTGACCCCCCTCATATTTTATCCAGAGATAGCCTATGGTATGTTAGTAAACGTGATATATTTTTTATGTTAGAAAAATAAAGCAATGTAGAGAAAATTTCGAAAAACCACCGCCGGGTCGTGAAGCTCAAAAATGACTAAAACAGCATGCGATCCTACGGTCAAAAACGGAACTCGCGCGAAGGCGCAAAATAAAACTTGCATTTATTTGCATCGTAATTTCATTTTAGAGGTATCAAAGATTTGAAACCATCCAGTTGTTTAATTATAGCTAACATTTTAAGTTCTTGGCGAGCACTCAAAGAAGGCTGAAATTTCACATCTTGAAAATCTAAAATTTCACTTTATTTTGAAACAATGAAAAATGCAGGCGGTATTATTCAGAATTTATTGAAACTTGGAATTTAACAAGTACTTAAGATATATTTAGCCCGGGTATAAAAATTATACTTGGAAAACATATCTGAGACGAGAACGAGTACACTCAATTTACCGTAATTAAGCCAATTTTCTCGCGGAACTGTAAACAATCTCCTAAGAAAGATCCTGAGAAATCTCACATTTTTCCAGAAAGAAGCCGGAAATATACTAGATTTACAACTTACCATTTATTAGAAACGCCGTGGAGATAAACTACGAGTCGTGTATTTGTACTTTTGCTTTCTTGCCGCCGACATTACGAAGTAAAGAAGTTTTCTCGGCAAACAAAGTCAAAATCTTCCATATGGCGTGTTTTTCCCGCTCACTGCTTACTCTTTCTTGTACAGCTTGTTTGTCGCAATAAAAACTTGTTTGTATATTCAAACTCTAAAGGAGTAATTTCTGAGGTTCAGAAAGACTGTTCAAACGATTTAGCTAGCTATTTCGATCTCTGATTTCTCCGTAGCTAGCTGTAGATAAAGTGCAGTCAACCGACTCATTGGACAAAACGAAGGCAATTAACGTTTGTCACGCAATATTCTCGCACGTGGAAGGGACAGTCCGTTTGTCACAACAAATATCATTTGTTTCTATCATTAAACTCTACCTTGATCTAAAAAATCCTGTGTCCTAAAGAGATCTCTCTTTGAAGAATTCAGGCGCGTGTCTTCTCGTCTGACATTCATGGCAAATAAGATCAAAGGCTCTATGAGCCAACTCATTCATGAATTTGGAGTTAGTGAATGGATAATTTTTCAAATGTTGAAATACTCCCTGGGGGAAGACTCCCCTATTTTTGGGGCAGCCTCTGGTACCTTTTAGGGGGTAAAATTTAGCCTGGGTAGCCTTGAGGCCTGCGCTATTTCCGGTTTTCGCTCACCCCGACTACCTCCCCTTCCCTTTTAGAGCCACTACGCAGGTTAGGTAAAGTTCGAAAACTTAGATAGGTACCTCTTAGAGGCCCTTCTAGCAAATGAAGCAAATCACACTTGTTGGTGGCCTGAATTTCAGACATATTTTCCCTCGTAATATGAAATACAATTAGGAGCACCCCTGCACAAAACATAGGGGAGTCTCCCCCCTAGGAGAATACTGGGGACAGGCATCTGGTCTGTTCTCATCAGTAGCCACATGGAAGATATTGGCAATTCAAGAAAACGTCTCTGATTTTTTCCAAATGTTGTTGTATCCTGCCTTTGAAAGAGACCTCCAGTTGGTTTACCCCTAGCATGGGCATGACAAGCATACACATGACCTCTCAATCCAATAGTGCTTGCAGATTTATTTTTCTTGAATTTTGCTGAAGTATCCAATTATCTTTAAATTGGATAGTGCCCCGGATATTTTGAAATTGGATAGTTTAAGTTTATGTATGAATGCTATATCATTGATAAATAAAAGGACTCCATGCTTGTTCCGTTAAGAAAAAATGAATGCAAAAATTCCTAGAAACACCAATGAAATTGGATTCGGTCTACAGCCTCGTCCAATTTTGGTGTTCCCGATCCTCTTAATTTGTCACTCAATTTTTTTCTTAATTGTTCAGCATGGAGTCCTAATCTTATATAATACTCGAAAATGACAAAATATGAAATGTTACAAGTAAATATTACGTGAAAACCATGATCCACAAGCTTTTTTGAAACCGTAAAATCTATCGCAAGAATTAGGATAACACAAAACAATGCATTTTATCCATGAAAATAGTTGATGCTTTTAAATACCAGTCTCATGTGCTATGTTATCAACCCATCAAAATCAAACATGAAAAGTGCAAAAGTGCCTTCAGAATAAGTGCAAAAGTGCCTTAAATAGAAAATAGATATAATAATAATGAATTGTTTTTTACTTTGCATTAAAACTTCCTACTTTTGTACATACTGTACACACCCGCATTGGGGTGTTTTGTAAGAAATAAAGACTATATCTTGTATCTGTACCCTGTCTGTTATTGACTGGGGGATCTAAAGGAATGTAATTTTTTTATGGTGAGGGTATTCCTTCCTTTGTGACGGACCTGAGAGTGAAGCGACTGACTGTTTCCTAGAATGCACACAAAAAAATCACACAAAATGACAGCATAGAATAATTCAGTGAAAATACATTTATTATGAAAGTAAAGCTTTAAAAAAACACTCTTCATATACAAAAGCAAAAGTGACTAGATTATTTCGTTTTGCAACTAAGAATTATACATGTTAGTCGCAAAATCCCTAGTGAAAAATTTAATCAGATGTGATTCAAGAGTGGAAAAGGCATACCTGCCAACTCTCCCGGTTCACGCGGGAGACTCCCGGTTTAACCCTCAGTCTCCCGGGAAAAAATTGAAACTTTCCATATATTTACTGTATATCTCCCGGGTAAATTTCTTGCGATTTTCTCATACAGTTGTTGTATTTGTGACAAAATCTCCCGGGTTGAGACAAAATCTCCCGGTTTTGGAGTTTTCAGGGTTGGCAGGTATGAAAAGGGCTGCTCTGAAATGCCTTACTTTAATTGACATTGATATAGACATAATTTATTCGGCTCATCTCCAGTGTAAGAACTCACCAGCTGCGTCACAAAGCTTTCTTTGTTTGGTAGAACGAAGGTTCAACCAATCACGATTAAATAGTAACTAAACACAAAGGTGTCCTCAAGGAATGGTTCTTACACTGGAGATGACCCATTTATTAGGGTACCGAAGTAGCTTTAGTCAGCATACATAAATATATTTTTCCATAAAACTATACATTTAAAGCTTTTCTAATTTGAAAGCAATCAAATACATATTTAGCAATTTCTTTTTTGTGTGTTTTGGGAATTTATAAGGGTTTTATAACTTCTAATTCTTCCATTAATTTTCAGAGAAAGATCATTTCGTGTCATAAAGTGGACATTGGGTCAAGAAATGCTCTTCATTTTCCATATATTGACAATGTGGGCAAACCCTCATTTCCGGCATTACATAGTTCTTGCTATAGCGCCCTCTTTCGATTTGTAATATGTGGTTGCTAATGCGCAACTTTGTTAAAGCTCTCCTGCGTTCAATGTGGTCAATCTCTACTAAGGGGGGGGGGGGGGGGGGGGGGGGGGGCAATTTACCTAATCTTTTCCATACACTGTATTTAGGGGGGACAATTTACGTGTATTTTTCTTTTAGTAATTCCAGAGGGGTGGGTGTATGTGCATTCTATCTTTGGGGGAAGAAATGATTTTTTTCTGGAATTACACGTTTGAATCAAGACTAAGATCTGAGTTAACCATGTTGGGTCACCAACTCGGCTACATATCTTTAATACATCCCAAAACATTTCCACAAAGTAATAAGTTTCACTATAAAAGGGATAGCTCCTCTCACCCCAGGAGGAAGAACAATCAGTTATCAATCAGCTGTCAACGAGTCAACATGTCGGAACATTGGTCTTACTGTTAAATTCCAAATTTTATATTCAATTTGCATTTCAATTTGGTATTCATAGTTTCTGGCTTTTTCCACCTAAAACATTTCTATTGATTGCAAAAGGATTTTATACCAAGCTGTTTGCATTCTAAAATAAGAGCAGGTTCAATGCAGAGCAAGAACAACTTATGCAGATGAGTTAGAATATTGACATCATGAATTAATAAAGATTTAGGACCAAACTCATGAGCAAATTACTAATTTGCCAGTTCTCTACACACACCTTTTATCTCTGCAATTAAAATATTTTTTTTCTGATGCGCACCTCTCAGATAACTATTTTTGCAATTTACTTGTTGGTTGCCGTTTTTTGTCTAAAGTGTTTTGATTATGATCGCAAATTCAAGTGCAGAAGTGGGAGAGGAACTATCAACTATCAAATTTATATTGGCTCAAATTGTATATTTTACAGTAGGGTGAAATAGATTTAATCATTCTATCCGAGTAAGTTATAAGGTTACCATTTTTTTTTCAGGAAAAACATTTTTGTAAACTCTATCTTAATTAACTTAAGCTTAACAATAATTATTTCTCCTGTTGTGGACACTATTTAAGCTCCTTAATCCTATAACTTGCCCAAAGTATTAGTAATTACCAACAAATATGGTTCTTGGTATCGCTTGTAAGCATCCTTCTCTAGTGCAAGCTTCCAGTAACTTGTTTTACTTGTTTTTTGGATAATGTGAGAACCTCCTTGTGGAAGATGCCATTTTCTACCAAACCTCCTTTTGACGGATGTCGCTTTACTTTATACATGAAAAATCAGTCTGCTGATGAATCTGCCTCAAATTGGCAAATCTTAATTATACACATACGTAAACGATTGGACATAAATGCAAGATCTCAGTTGGTTCTCCTTGATTCTTAGCCAACACTGACTTTATAAATCAGCAAAATAGTCGTAAAGTAGCGAGAGGACCGTAGGCCGCCATGTTGTTTTCCGACGATTTCCGAAGTTACCTTCCGAAGTAGTCCCGTCGATCACCTCCTTCTGAAGGATGACATCTAGCCACGACCATTTCAAATGTTATTCAAATACTCATTAATTAATCATGACCTAATCAGCCAACCAGAGTTCTCATTTTGTACCACGTGCAGTACCTTGAAATCCTTGAAAGATACTGCAAGTGGAACTTGAAAACTTTTCAAGGTCCAAGGACCTTTTAATATTCATAGTTCAAAGGTCCTTGGATCTAGAAAAAATTTCTAGATCCAAGGACTTTGAACTATGAATATTCATAATTTCAAGGTCCTCACCTCGAAAAGTTTCTACTAGTCATTCTTTGCGCCGTGCAAAGGCAGACCGTAGAAACCACTTCGTGAGAAGACAAAAGTCTTCTCTCTCGAAGAAGTAAAGACTATATGCTTGTGCGCCGCAAAACTCCATGTAGGACAGGCTTTATGGAAACACTCTTGATCTTTTACTTCTGCGCATGACTAGTGACGCATCCAAGTTCATAATTCATAATATTCATAATTTCAAGGCCCTCGCCATCGAAATGTTTTTGTACTACTCAGTCTTTGCGCCGTACAATGGCAGACTGTAGAAACCGTTACGTGAGAACACGGGTCTTCTCTCTAGGAGAAATAGAATACAAAGGACCTTGTTCTAGACTATATGCATGTGCGCCGCCATCTTCCGTGTGGGACAGGCTTTATGGAAACAATCTTGACCTTTTCATTTCTGCGCATGACTAGTGACGTAATTCCAGTTTCAAAAGTAAAAAATAAGATTATATTGATAAATCCTGTTTGGGTAGGGTACAGAGGGGTTGGTGATTGAATATTATGTCACAGGCTATTATCTGAGTATTTCAAATGACTAAAAAATATGAATGGAGATGTTTCAACATTGATCGTTTTCCCTCTGTGTTGGCTAATTAGGTCATGAGTATTTGAAGTAATTTAAAAGCCTCCTATTCGGACTTGACGGGATTTCAAAGCCCACGCAATTAGTTCCTTCGGCTCGGACTGGAACTAATTGCGCGGACTTTGAAATCCCGTCAAGTCCTCATAGTCGGCTTTTAAATATTACATACAGAACTTCTCATTCTTGAAATAACCGACGAGCCAGGCGAAATCATTTTCGCAGAAGTGGCTGTTGTACTTTTGTATCCGTGATTGTGATCCGTTCACTCTCGAGAATTAAGTTTTCAAAAACTTCGCTTGCGGCCGACTTGTATCCGCTGTTAGTTGCCTCTTATAATTCTGTTACATGTGAGTCGGAAGATTGTTTATGTGATGGAATATGATTTGTTGAAGTCATTGCCATTGGGCATATGAATCTGTTTTTCAGCAATGAATCTCCACACGAAAACGCGACTCGTCTGCAGAAATAAATTCTCTGAAACTTCCCAAATGTTTCCTTGTGTACACCCATCATTTCAATTTCCACTCAATCCAGATAGTAGTTAAGTTTATAGAGGTTTTACAGTTCGGTACATCTCCACTAGAGAAAAATTTAGCTTCCTCAACCACAACGAATGTTTTCTCTGTTTGAGGTTTGCTTCGCTTGAATGAAAACTCTGACAGAGCCACGCGCGCTCGTTTTGTAAAATGGCGGGGAAAAAAATGCGTATTGCCCAGGGGTAATACGGTAAAATTCTGCCCGCTGATTAGCCAATCAGAGCGCGCATACTATCGTTGCCGTCTATAGGTTGAACAAATATGGTAACATGAGTATCGTTTGTTGTTTCAGATGTTAGAGATTCCAAGAAATCGGAAACAAATAATGAGTTGCAGTTTTTATTTTTCATTGTTAAACATGTCAAGGTAAGATGCAAGTCAGGATGTTTCAATCTAGTTGAAGTATTTCGATTGTGCTTAGACGATGAAATATTTTTTAAAATACGCCATCGAGGATTCAAGGCGTTGTCTGACGAGCCAATCGGTCGAAGATGAGAAAGTACAACCGGGAAGCATTTGTATAGTTCTGTGCCATACAATCTCCTGTCTCTCTGAAGGGCTGTTTGATTTGCCCTGTGAGTTTTTGGTCCAAAGCTGCGTCTTTAATTGCTATAATTTTTTGGTTATAAAATAGGACTCTCAAAGCGCACCCGTTTTTACCATCAATATTACAGCCGAATTCGATGTATCGCGATGCTCCAATTCCAAGAATCGTTTTTTGTTTGGGCAATGCTGCGCTGTCACTCAAAAATGGGGGTGGGGCTATGCAAATGGAGGCTATTATGCAAAGTGGGTTCCATCGAGGCCCGTCGACTTCATGTTAATTTGCATAGCCCCGCCCCCATTTTTGAGTGACAGCGCAGAATTGCCCAAAGAAAAAAAACGATTCTTGGAATTGGAGCATCGCGATACATCGAATTTGGCTGTAAGTCCCCCCAAACGCCCCAATGAAGCAAACCACGGTCGATCTCTAGGAGAACATCCTCGTGATAACGTGTATCGTATTGGATAGCAAAATACACGAGGTCGACTACATGCTTTAGACGGGATTTCATTTCGAGTTTGCCAAATTCAGACCGCAATAAAATCTGTCCGTAACCAGCAACGAACTGAACGAAATCCTCGAGCGTTAACTCCTCAAACTTTACTTTGGCCTTGACTTGAGGGACTTACCCGAGGTTCGCGACCGACCAATTTTACCACGCTGTCCTCATCTGAACCGCTCTCATCGGTGAGCCGGTTGCGCAAGTCCACAACAGTAGCGGTCTTATCTGACTTGTTAGTCGTTGTCTTTACCCAAGAGACGGGTCAGTAGTAGTTTAAAATTGTTCACCATGGAGATTTACAAGATCCTTGAATCTCATTGCATTTCAGACTCTTCTTGCAAGTAACAAGCTGAAAGTCGTCACCCCTAGCTGGTCAAATGCTGTGAGTTTTAAAGAAATATTATGTATTTGTTGCTTGTTTGTTTGGTTGGTTATTCGTCCTACAAGGATGTCTGTAATATATAGATTTAGCCACTGGCTAAAAGTGGAGCTTTTATATACATGTGTATATCACTATTATAGCGGAACTCCTTGTGCTGAAGGCACGGAGTGGAGCCCCATACGTATCATCAACGTCACATGAGAAAGCAACCCATCCAAGCCAAAACGATACGTTCAGCGGCTTACGAAAACATTGCGGGCTCTTATTTACGCATGCGCACTTGCGTTACTGGCGACCCGTGTACACAGCTAATCACAGTCCGTCTTGGATAGCGGCGCGGTGCTTGGCAGAGGACACGGACCGGAAGTCGCTCCTTCATTTTCCCGCCGAAAAAACTCGCAAAACACGCGCCCGCCCGCGTCGGCTCACTCGAGTCATTCAGAAGAAATTTTTCTTGAGTCAAACTGAGACAAACTCGTGGGTGCGAACCACGCCAAATTTGCTCAAAAGAATTCTCTAATGATTGTCAAAATACTTCGGATTCGATTCCTTCGCCGATATTTCATAATGTTGTTTAGTCATTTTGGAGAAACTATGAGGGAGTTGCAAAATATTCAAAGGCTAGATTGCAGAATACCTGGCCCACGGCGAAGCAAGACTTCGGCGTTCTTCTGAAGAAAAACAACAGTTTCTTTCGTAAAAGCTGCAAAACGACGAGTTCTTCGAATACTCATATGAGATCTACGAACAGGGAGCCAGAACTGGATTGAACAGGATTGACAATAACAGAAAATTAAAATGGTTTAAGCCGAATAATATATTTAGGAAAATTGGCTTTGTGCAAAAGCTTGCCAAGTAAGAATGAATTCAACTCAACACGACGGAGACTTTCGGAGGAAAGAAACGACTTCACTATCAGTTATCGGTAAGCACAAAGCACAATTGCTTCTTATGCTATTTATATTTTAGCTTCCAAGTTTATTGCATTCCTGATGAGAAAATTCTGACTTTACATGTAACTTTTACGTTTTGCTGCTTTAGTTGGCTCCCTCAAGGTTTCTTTTTCTCGGCTAAACTCGAATTATAGTTTTGAGTAAGCTTGACTTTTTGGCCCTGCTTGCCTTATTCTTATGTAAACAGGTCATTTCTGATATTCTAGCCTTGATTTTCCTTTGTCGACTATGATTTGCATGCATTGATAACCGAGACTGCTCGAAATTCCGATGTGACATTGGCGCATTTCTATGTTCGTGACATTAATTGTGTGCCAGTTAGTGAAAGTGTTTCTGTGTTTTTGTGTTCGAGGCAAGAGCCAGCTGCTGTTCGTAACTCTTCTGTTATTTAAACATGGTGTGCAGCGAGACTTGATGTCTCCTTCCGACCGTTTCCGACCGCTGTTGATATACCACATATTTTCATGACGTTTGTGACAGTTTTCAGATTTCTCTGAAATCATCTTACTTCACTGTTCGTCATTACTGTTAACGTTTGGTGTCCCCTTTATTTCGGTGTTTCGTCTTACCATTGACAGGTGGAGTGTTTTTACGGTGTACACTCATCTGGCGTTCGTGACTTTCCCGTCAGGGTATTAAAGAAAGTTTGTTACTGTGTTGGCTATGGGGGCGTGCCGTTTGAATCGCCACCTTTTCAGGATGGTTGTGTGGCGTCTCCGCACTGCATTGCAAACTCTTGCTACGCGTGACTCTGATGGGCGCAGGATCATTATTAATATCAGTTGGTCTTGTGGTCGATCCGTTAATGACGGCATTCCGCGTTCGTCTTTCTGAGACAGGAAGTTGACTTGTGTTCTCTACCGTTGGATGTCATTATGGGGAGCACTACTTTCTATGGGATCAGGATGTCCATTGTATAACCGTGACTTTTGTGGATCGGCAGGATTATTTTGGAATAACTCATATTATTTTAATACTGTGTTCATTATGGGCCTGCGCTGCACTGCACTTGACTTGTCAGCGTTGTACCAGTTGTACAGTCGCGTGTCTTGGATACACTCGTATTTTGACCTTATCGGTGTTTCGATAGCACAGGCCGCCTTTATTGATTAATTTTCCAGTGCTTGGAGAACAGGAACTCGGCCTAAAAGTACTCTTCCTCGAAGGACAGCGAGTTATTGATCATGAATGAAACATTGGTATGGACGACGTGGCGGACCTGTCTTACAAAAAAGTTGCTTAAAACAAAAACAGTGTTTCGTTGGGTACTCATCCTTGTGTATTGTGTCAGAGATGTGCTCCACAGTCGAGTTTTTATTTGCCGGCCTTCTCTACCGACTTGTGTGAGGGTGTCCAATACTCCCAATCAAACCCATTCGCCACTAGACGTTGCCCATTCGGCAAACAGGAAGCCAATTCGAGAATTGGAGCAATCTTGCTTTGCTTGTACTTTTTTTTCTCCATAAATGCAAATTTAACAAAAACGTAATAATTGTATTGAACCTAGTAGGGGCTCTTTCCGTCATAGGAGTTGTGTCCCTTCACAGGGGCGTAGCCAGCACTTATGAGAGGGGGGTTTCCAAATTCAAAAAATAAAAAACTCCACATAGATCTCGGGAAATAACTAGCGTTTGAAGACATTTGCTACATTTTATTGGAGCATTTAGTAGTCAGTCGGTCCAGAACAGAGGCGAGGCGGGGTTCTGCTGCGGGACATTCTATGTGAATGTGTACATGGTTTATATGGTTGCTTTAGAGTCGTCCCTTCACGAGATATTAATTTTTCCAAGCATAGATGACGTCATCGATGACGTTATATCACGTGACCACTTCATTTCGCTTATCTGGTGGCCTAGACTACACTACCCAAGTTTGGTTCTTTAGAGTCTTCCCTTCACGAGATATAATTTTTCAAGCATAGATGACGTCATCGATGACGTCATATCACGTGACCACTTCATTTCGCTCATCTGGTGGTCTAGACTACACTACTAAGTTTGGTTGTCTTAGAGTCTTCCCTTCACGAGATATTCATTTTCAAGCATAGATGACGTCATCGCTGACGTCATATCACGTGACCACTTCATTTCGCTCATCTGGTGGCCTAGACAACACTACCCAAGTTTGGTTCTTTTAGAGTCTTCCCTTCACGAGATATTAATTTTTCAAGCATAGATGACGTCATCGATGACGTCATATCACGTGGCCACTTCATTTCGCTCATCTGGTGGTCTAGACTACACTACCCAAGGTTGGTTGTTTTAGAGTCTTCCCTTCACGTGATATTCATTTTTTAAGCATAGATGACGTCATCGACGACGTCATATCACGTGACCACTTCATTTCGCTCACCTGGTGACCTAGACTACACTACCAAAGTTTGGTTGTCTTAGAGTCTTCCCTTCACGAGATATTCATTTTTCAATCATGATGACGTCATCGATGACGTCACATCACGTGTCCGGGTTACAGCACCCCCCTTGTGGCATAGACAAAATATCCTAAGTATGGTTGTCTTAGCGTGTTCCCTTGAGGAGATATAATTTTTTCTTTGCATACCACAGGGTTCCCATGTGTACACGGACGACGGACGGACCGACGGACGGACGGCGTACGCTATAGGTTTAATACCAGAAAACTAAAGAAAAAATCATATCTCCGAAGGGTAGCTTCTATAGAAGCCAAACTTGGACAAACTTTCAAAGACCATAAGAGGAACTTTATACCAAAGTCACGTGCCCTTACGTCATCAATGACGTCATCAAAAAGATCCATAATGCCCGTGACGTTCAAAAATCAACTCGATAGTATACTATACGTTTTTCTCTTAGGTATGGTGCTCCGCTAGCGCGGGCCTTCGGCCCGCGCTGGAGCTCCGCTATTAGGTCATCATATATTCTACTATTCATGATAAATTCTGGTTGAAATTGCTTTGAAAATCACGAAATTAGAAGAAATTGCCATAAATATTTCTCCAATTGCCTCGAATTGCCCCGAACTGCCTCGAATCGCCCCGATCGGCAATCACTGGAGGGGCCTACAGTTACATTCTAGCTACCAGGCCTCAAATGGTACGCGGGCGGCGAAGCGAGCGCGACATGATGAGGGACGCGTATTCTAAAAGGAGTACAAGGAACATTGTGGGACATCTTTGAGCTACGAAGCTGGCCGGAGACGGTCAACTTCCGTTTTGTTAAATTAGCATTCTGGGGACGAAAACGGAAGTAAAAAAAATACAAGCAAAGCAAGATTGCTCCAATTCTCGAATTGGCTTCCGGTTTGCCGAATGGGCAAAGTCTAGTGTGCGAATGGGCCCGACTGGGAGTATTGGACAAGAAGACTTGTGTGGGCTATTGGCTGATACTAGTTGCTTTCACAAGACGTTCCTCGCATCTTTCTCTATAGTAAAATTCCTTCGAGTTGTTGACCATTGCCGGGGTCGTAACTCTTATAAAACTCTGGGGTCATCGGTGGTTCTGGCTGGTTGTTCGCTACGATCACTCAACGAGGTTGCTTGTGACGGTGTTGACCTCGTGGGTCATCCTGTCGTGACGCATTGTCATCTGCTTACGGGAGATATGCTTCCTCGCGGTATCCTCCCACTTTAAACTAAATTTGGTACATCCAATCACGGTACTGGACGTCCCTCCAGACGGGACTTCACGTCAACCGCTACTCAGCTGGGCGCTACGCGCAACGTTGTGGGCTATTTTGAAGCGAGCGTGACACT
>CM066924.1:10195866-10345524 GCA_033964015.1 Scolanthus callimorphus
TAACTATACGGAAAACGTAATTTTGTATATTCTTTATAATCTATTAGGCATCCAGTGTTTAGAAGTTAATTTAGAGAAATAAATTCGTCACGTGATAAGTGAAAAACCAAGAATATTATTAGTCGGTAACGCCAAAGAATCGTCATTTTATTCATTTCTTTTTGTCATTTATCTGTTTTACTAACCTTGTAGGGGTTCGACTACTCGCAAGTAAAGAACTCCATCAAGATGAAGCGTGACGTTATCTGTTCAATAGAGAAGCAACAGCGTTCAGTAATTGTTTATTGAAACGTTCACATTCACGGTGAGCTCTGTTCACTACCAAGAAATTTACACAAACATGCGAGGGGAATACATAATACAAAATACCTAATGTAATAGCAGACTGTGATGGATTTCAATGGCCATTTCCTTTAAGCTTTGAACATACTTGATCTCATCTATAATAGGGATAAGTATAGCAAGTCCCTGTTGAAAAAAAAGAGATTACATTTGTTTAAAATTCCTGCCCGGGCTGATCTTCATCAATAGGAAAAAAAAAATCAAATTTCGCGCGTGGAGTTTGAGTGTACTTTTTTTTATTTGTTAAAATTTCTTGTTGAACAAGGTTTGACAACCCGACACGTGGTAAATATTTTCCAATGCATGTTCAGCGGTCTGCATCACTGAAAACTTAACTTCGGCAAATGTTGAATGATGTCGAACTCTACGTTGAATTAATGATTTAAAAAAACGGTTAAAAACAAGGTGTACGTCGTGTAAAATGATTCAAATCATTTGTTTAGCTAACTTTCAGCCATTCTTTTCAACTGATTTGAAAATGTTCTAGAACTGCTGAGCATCGCATAAAATATCGCGCCGAGCCCAAGGAAATGCATGAGTCTTTATTTGAGCCTACCTCAATGATACACTCTCGTAATCTAAGGGGCTCAAATATCTTCATGCCTCGCCCTCGTACAGAGGCTGCTAAGCGAGCGTTAACTACAGGGGTGCCGCCACGTGGAATTGCTCAATGTGGAGGTACAAAACAGCTTAATCTGCCTTTTTTTAAATCTGCACTGTCTCTAGCATTGTAATAGTTAGATTTTAGTATTAAATAGTTGTTTTAGATATAGTATAGTGCATAGTATTTCAACGTGTAATGTTTTTTTATATTTTTGGTATAATCGGCTCACTGGAAGAGCATTTAAAAAAAAAATATCTATATAAATATCCTATATTTATATCTATATAAATACTATAATATTATAATTATTATTATATTATTATTATATTATATTATTATATTATTATTATTATTATATTATTATTATTATATTATTATTAATGAAGAGAAAAAGCCGCTCTTCAATGCGGCCATCCCATCTCCCCACCAAGCATGCTGGGGAGGTCACCGTCCTCTTTCTTTGTGTACAGTATATGAGTAGATAATAAATAGATAAATAAAAATAAAAATCGAAATTAAATATAGACGGCTGCCTATTCCAGTTGCACGACTCCTCCGAGGATCTTTCTTAAAGGGTTTCCCCTTCCATTAGGACTGTTCTCTGCATAGAGGCCACTATCCTGGTGGCTCTTCACTGCTCGAGAACAGTCTCTGGACCGCACGCCGCGCCCCCGAACTCCACCGCCCAGACAACCGATGACGACAGGAATCACCTCCACTCTAAACCCTGGTCTTCGTTCTCTGATCTCGTATTGCTAATTGTTGGTACTTTTTAAGTTTCGTCTTTCTCGTTTCCTCTATGTTGCGCTCCATGGGGCATGCCATATCTACCAGGAAGATTCTCTTTTTCATCAACGTCCTCCAGGGTCAAGTCTGGTCGCCTAGCCGTGTTTTTCTTCTTAACCTGTACTCGAAGTCCCAACACAGCTTATATTTGTCACCTTGAGTACATGACCTTTTCTCCATGCGCCTTGCCACGCGTCTTTTGCTGCCAGCAGGTCCTTCTCATGGCCCAGTTGGTGGCCAGCACCATGAGCGCATTATTATGGCGACGAAGATACTCTGTCGCGGTGATGGTCTCGCATCCCGAGAGAAGATGTTCGACGGTCTCGTCCTGTGCGTTACATAGCCTACACAGTCCCTCATCTCCTATCCCTCTCATCGCCTTCCACTTCCGCGTTCCACCATCTGCTCCATCATGTCCATAATACTGGAGGTCTTCTGCGGAGATATGTTCGTCGTTAGCCAGGCGGCGTCTTCACTCTCTTGGGCAGCAAACGCCTGGCTCTGCATGCTCTTTTGTACATACTTGGTAGTCAGCTGTTCCTTATACCGCACCCTTATTGCCTCCTTCAACTCCTTCCAACATCCCGCCCAATCCTTTTCAATCCTCTCTCCATTCCTTTTCACCTCATTCGCTCGAAACTCGACCTCTTCTCCCAGCTCTTGCATCGCCTCCTCTGCCTCTCTTCTTAGGCTCTTGTACTCGTTTTGGAGCTCTCTTCTCCAGGCCACTTGTATCCATTGGCTCGTGCTACATGCCATGTACGTTGCCACCCGCACTTTGGTCTGCTGGTACACTGCACGCAAGCTCTTGAGGCCACGTCCACCGTCTTCCCGCTTCATGTACAACCTCTCGTCGCTCGCTTGTCTCCCCAGCATCCTCTTCTCACGTAGCTTGTTCTGACTAGCATGTCTAGCTCGTATAATTCTTTCAAACTGAATTGGCAACATTCATGGCATAAGCAGCCACTGGTATAACTCTGGTGTTGACTGCCTTACACAAGGTTCTTGTCGTAGAGCTCTAGGTCTGTAAGGCTATCTAGCCTCCTCGACATATCGTCCATTACTACTTTGTAGGACCTTCCCCTTGTCTATTCCATTTTCCTTGCTCAAGTCCAAGAAACTTGTACGTTTCGTCCTTGTCCGGATCAAGGGCCTGAGCCCTGGCCTCAAGTATCTGAGCCCTTCCCCTTGATCATTTCTCCTTGTTTGAACACCACCTCTGCGCACTTCTTCACTCCATATACTGCTCCCGTGTCATGGCTCGCTGTTACGATGATCTCATTGGCTGCTTCCAGTCCTGATGGTTCTGCTGATACACCTTTAGGTCATCTATGAATAGACTGTGGTTCGTTTCGTATGCGCTCTCGCGGTGGCCCCATCTATTATACCCTCTTTGTACCCTCTAACAGCATCATCACCGGGACTTCCGTAAAGCAAAACCCACGGGGGAGTAGCTATCGCCTTGCAGGAATCCACATCTTATACTAATCCACCGCTCTTAATCTTCGTGCCTCCAACATTAAGCTCCAGCCTCGTCTTCCAGCTACACATCAATTTGCGTAGCACCCTGATCACACTCTCAGGGATCCCATCCACTCATAGACCATCAGCATGGAGTCATGATGCACTTTATCATACGCTTTCCTGTAGTCATAGAAGGCCACGCACAGGTCTCTCTTGTGCTCTCTTACTGCGTCCATAATGCACTTGTCAAATAAGCAGCTGGGTCTACGTGCCGAGTACTCCTCAGAGGCACCAAGCTGCCTCGAATCCCAGATACCATTGCGGTCCGCATTCTCTCATGAAATTGCCAAGCAAGCCAGTGAACAACTGTATGAGTATTCAAACAGGTTATTGGTCTATAGTCCTTTCTGGGGAGAGATCTCCGTTTTGGTAGCAGCACCGTTCTTCCAAGCGCTACCCACTCAGGGATGTTGTCTGGGTTGTCGACCCAACCCCCCTAGATTATAGTATAGTGCATAGTATTTCAACGTGTAATGTTTTTTTATATTTTTGGTATAATCGGCTCACTGGAAGAGCATTTAAAAAAAAAATATCTATATAAATATCCTATATTTATATCTATATAAATACTATAATTATTATAATTATTATTATTATTATTATTTTATTATTATATTATTATTATTATTATTATTATTATTATTTTATTATTATTATATTATTATTTATTATTTTATTATTATTATTATTATTATTATTATTATTATTATTATTATTATTATTATTATTATTATATAGTGAAATACGAAAATTCGCTACCCTTTTAAAGAATTATATAATTTGAGCCTCAAACCCTACCCCTTTCGGGCGGAGCATTCCCGTAAATTCGACACGAGGGAGTACCCCCCGGGTAACAAGGACTGTTCCTGAGTAATTTATTTCCTCTGAAATAGGCCGGTTTTCACATGAAAAAATTGCCCTTTGAGTTTTAGGATGTATTTCCCTGCTAGCAAAGGCCTCTTTTCTCTGCATTTCGCTAGCAGGGAAAGGATGTATTGAACGTTGACACCAATTCCAGGTTTAATCTTTTAATGAAGAGATAGCCTGCGTAGCAAGCGTTCCGTGTGTTTTCAGGGAAAAGAAACCCAGAGAAACAGGCGAGAAGTTCGACGAGCGAGTTTTTGGCCGCACGAAAATTTCCTTGTTTTTCTTCCTGTGGGAAGAGCCCGAGTCATAATTTCGGCTGTGTTTTTATTTTTATTTTCTGCTTTCGGACGCGAAACGCAAAAATCTTTGTTCCCCTGCCCGGGCTCGAACTGGCAAGCTTTCGTTCTTAGTAAGTACCACGTCCTCCCAACTCAGCCACAAGCTGATGGAATGCTGGGCACCAAACACACAAATAGGGAGTTGAGAATACTTTGAACCTTTCAAGTGCCAGCACTCCAAGCAGTGACTTCATCACCGCTGGTGACAATAACTTCGCAAGCCATCTAGCTATGAAACTTTTTTATTGCAAATCAATCCATTTACATCAGTGCTATGTTTTTATAGCAGAATATCTGTGCTGACTCTCGTCATGGTACTTCGTGCAGTTTTTCCACAACAAAATATTGAACATTCACCTGAATAATTACTAAATCTCGATATGCTTTTTCCTTGAAAAATTCAAATGTTTCATATCTCCAATGCGTCAAAGTCCTCGTAGCATTCTATTCCATAAACTTTCAGTTTCCACTGCTTTAAATCATTCTGTTTAAATCGAGTCACGGATCAGCGAAGATCTCTGAATGAATTTTTGGAGTGTAATTGCAAATGACATTGCTGCACTGTAGTAGGAAGAATACTTATTTGAATGAATTTTTTCAGTATGTTGGACACAAATTCCAAGAACCACTCCACGTCGATACGAATGAATGTAGATGGTAGAATGTATGTGCCGACTCTCGTCATGGTTCTTGGTTCAGTTTTTCCACAAGAAAGTATGTAATTTTTACCTGAATAATTCTTGCCATAACATTGCTAATTTCAAGATGCAAGCAAACAATACACTTGAAATTTCGATATGCTTTTCTTGGAAAATTCAAATCTTTCATATCTCCAATGCCTCAAAGCTTTCCCTGCTACTTTCCACTGCATTAAATCGAGTTTTGGATCAGCGAATATCTCTGATTGAATTTTTTTTCGAGTGTAAATGTAAATGACTTCGTTACACTGTAGGAAGAGTACTTATTTGAAAGAGATATTTTTTTTCAGTATGTTGGACACAAATTCCAAGAACAACTCCATAGCGATACGAATGAATGTAGATGGTAGAATGTCTGTGCCGACTCTCGTCGTGGTACTTGGTTCAGTTTTTCACAAAAAAGTATTTAATTTTGCCCTGAATAATTATTGCTACAACATTGTCAATTTCGAGATGGCAAATACTACACAGAAATTTCAGCAGAATACACTTTCGTGATGCTTTTTCTGGGTAAATAATATCTTCTACACCTCGAAGCATTACATGTGACTTTCCATTGCTGTTCAAAGTGCCTCGGATCAGCGAGGATCACTGAATGAATGTTTTTCATTCGAAATACAATTAGAAACAACCGCTTGAAGAAAATAAATTTCTTAAATAACTTCGACACGAATTCCAAAAGTCATTCCACTTTTGCTTGAATCCTCCAAGGAAAACTGAATGTATTTGGAATTTCTAGCGTGGTACTTGGTTCAGTTTTCGAGGTATGAGACGTCAAAAATATCCTCTCTCGAATCACATGGCTCATCTTGCGAAAATATCTCAGGAATATTCAGTGAGTTAAGACACGATCCCGGGAAAATGCAAAGCTTCATCATTGTGCTCGATGCAAAGTACGGATGTTCATCAAGATTAGTTGAAGTTTTCAACTTTCCTCGTTTCTCCGATCAGCTAAAATATAATTATAAAACTCCGCTGTCGTTGCCGACACATTTCAAAGAGAATTGCAACTTTAGAGTTTGACTGTGGGGAGGGGGGTTATTTTCTCTTGCTGCGCAAGCGAAATAACAACAGGTCAGCAGCTTCACTGAGGGCTCAGCTCAAGATAAGTTTGCGAAGCGATGTACGGCTGGAATTCCTTGTGATGTGCATTAAAACTTTTTTCTTGGTTGTCTCTACTGGAAAATTGGCCAGACAGAATTGGCCAGAAAATTGGTTGGACATTTGGCGCTTTGACAATGTCTGATGACTGGCAGTAATTTCCAGCTCTGGGAAGGGTAATTGCTTTTCAAAATAGAGGAAAAGGCATGAAAGTTATGACCCTGAGTTTGCCTTTGCAACTTTGCGCCCAACTCACAGTTGGGTGCATTTTGAATTTCGAGTGAGTCACCTAAAGCATTACCAAACAAATTCAGGAAGACCTAACACTGTACAGGATGGAGTATACTCACAGGATTTAGAATTCTGTAAAATTTACCAAATCTTTCAATGATCCAAGCTTCTTGTTGAGGTACAAATTTGACAACCTAAAAAAAATGCACATAATTGTAATAATTAATGTGAATATTTTTCTGGAGGTTTTTTTCTCTTATTCTGTGATTCCAGAAAAATAATGTCATGGAATGGGGTTGAGATATAAACACCCCTCACCCCAATTGAATTTCCTGTGACAAAATACATAATACCAGTGCAGTGATTGTATTGGAAGTTAGCAAACTGTAATCAATGGTTAATAAAGTTAGACCTAAAAATTGTTATAAGAAATATTTTTCAACAAAAATTGTTAAAGGCCCATCACCAACTGACAACCTTCGCAGGATAATTAGCCAATCAGAACAGAAAAAAATGGATCATTTTGAAAACAACAGAAATCAAAGGGTGAAATTGTGGATACCGTTTATCAACGTTTGGCTGCCTGGTGATGAGGTCATCAATGACGCTATACCACGTGACCTTGGTGTTGCATCTCCCATGCTCGAAGACAACTTTACCCAAGTTTGGCCACCTAGCATTGCTCCATTCTCAGATGTCAATTTCTTCTAGTTTTAATGACGTCATCTATGACATTATGCCATGTGACTTTGGTGCTGGACTTCCGTTGTCATGAAGATAACTTTGTCCAAGTTTGGTCACCTAGCGATGTACCATTCTCGAGGTTTAATTTTTTTAGTTTAGATGATGTCATGAGCTAACACTTAAGGATACAGTGCACCTTCAGGGACAACTTTTTGCAAAAAATTTTTTTGCGTGCATTCGATTTAGAGATTGTTTAACTAAGTATTAGAAGAAGAAAAATATTTTTTCCCTTAAAGCGAACAAGATATTTGTAATGAGTAGCCTTATATGGGAGTCACGCCATCACGTGACTATCACTATGTCAGCTGTTGTGTAATCTTAATAAATGAATTTGAATGATCTTGTCGTAGCCTGTAGTCCTGTGCTGTCGACTATAAACATTACATGGTACCAGGAGCTGGAAGTCCAGGGCGACGATCATGGAGAAAATCAAGCCTCCATCAGAACTCGATATGGACAGTCGGAACTTGGCAGAAGCGTGGAGAGAGTGGGCTGCGAGTTGGGAACTCTATGAGATCTCAAGTGGTCTCAAAGACAAGGAAGAGAAGGTTCAAGTGGCCACGCTATACAGCGTAATAGGGCTGAAAGCCCGACGAGTATTGAAAACACTACCCGGATACCTGAGGCATTAGCAAGTAGAAAGGTTAAGGACACCCTGAAGGCGTTACAAGATTACTGTATGCCCCGTACAAATGTCACTTACGAAAGGTGTATTTTTCGTACAACAACACAGGGGGAAAGACCATTTGATGCATTCTTAACCGAGTTAAGAAAAGGCCACGCTGTGTGAATTTGGAGAGATAAAGGCTTCCCTCATACGTGACCAAATCGTGATCGGCACAAATAGCCCTGCATTGAGAGAGCGACTTCTTCGAGAACCAGATCTAAACCTCACGAAAGCAGTAAATCTGTGCCGAGCGTCAGAACAGGCAATTGCGCAACGGACGGAGTAAACTGCGGGGGCGGGCGGGGCGCGCGGTGCGCGGGGTAGGTGGGGTGCAGTTGTGAGGGGGAGGTGGAGGGGGTGGGATGCGGAATGCAAGGGAGAGCGCCAACGACGTCATCAAAACTATAAAAATCAATATCTTGAGAACGGAACAACGTCGGATGACCAAACTTGGGTAAAGTTATCTTTGGGGCAAGGGGGGCACACCAACAGGGTCACGTGGTATGACGTCATCAATGACTAGAAAAATCAATATCTCGAGAACGGAACAACGCCAGGTGACCAAACTTGGGTAAAGTTACCTTTGAGGCAAGGGGGGCACACCAACAGGGTCACGTGGTATGGCGTCATCAATGACGTCATCAAAACAAGAAAAATCAATATCTCCAGAACGGAACAACGCCAGGTGACCAAACTTGGGTAAAATTATGTTCAGTTTGACAATGAAAAAAAGGTGCACTTAGTTAAAACAACATATTAATATGTTCGAAAATTCGAAAACTAGCAAACTGGATTTTCATGTTAAGCGGTCCACATATGTGATTATGTTTTTTTTTAAATCATGATTTTCACGGCTTTGTGCAATAACGCAAAGCCACCCAAGGCTTAATATTAAAGATATATCAAGAAAACATCATTGGAGACATTATTTAGCCCCCAAACCACCCGCATCCCATTGGTGGTTATAATGATGTATTGCTGTCGTCGTGCCACGTGACCTCGTTCCATTCTCGAGATATTGATTTTTTTAGTTCTGTTGATGACACCATACCACGTGACCCTGTTGGTGTGTCCCCCTTGCTCCGAAGATAACTTTACCAAAGTTTGGTCATCCGACGTTCTTCCGTTCTCGAGATATTGATTTTTATAGTTTTGATGACGTCGTTGGCGCTCCCCCTTGCATTCCGCATCCCACCCCCTCCACCTCCCCCTCACAACTGTACCCCGCACCCCGCGCCCGCGCCCCGCAGTTTAAACAAATCTAAGGAACCACCACTTTATGTCAGTAAAGATAGTATGTAAGATAGCTCCATGGAAAGTGAACATGTTGAAATCACTCCAGAGGAGCCACGTAGATCTAGTCGTGCCAAATCAGCACCAGTCTGGCACAAAGACTATGTCATGGACTCATAGTTCATTTATATCTCACACTTTATTACATTGTTTTGTTAACTTAACTTGAGAGGGGGATGTATGTAATGAGTAGCCTTATATGGGAGTCACGCCATCACGTGACTATCACTATGTAAGCCTGTTGTGTAATCTTAATAAATGAATTTGAATGATCTTGTCATAGCCTGTAGTCCTGTAGTCCTGTGCTGTCGACTATAAACATTACAATATTTAGGAAAAACGAAAAAGTAGCAAGGATCAATAAAGCTCACGAGGCGCGATAGTCTCTTAATCCTGTTTACTCTAGTGTGTCACTCGAGGCCGACATACGGGCACTATTTATGTTGTGCGAAATGCGAGAGCTTCATTCAAGCCATTTTGTAGCTAGTCGTCACGCCCAGAAGAAGTAAGCAATATTTGCCAATGTATCGTTCGAGAAAAAAGCATGGTCCACACAACCAAAAGAAAAAGAAGTTAGGAACCCCAGAGAACTAAAGGAGCTTTAGCTTTGGTTCTTCTAGCGGACTTTGAAGGTGCATCAGACTTCACAGACTTTCACTTCATAGTTTTAGACTTCGCGGCTCGCACTGTAGTTTTTTTAATAGTTTGTTTTACCGCACGCTTTGGTGGTTGAGGAGGCTTCGCCATTCTCGAAAGCAGTCGACTACAACCTCATTCAGCGCACGAAACTGCGGCGAAATCATGAACTTGCATGAAAATGAGTTTTGGCTGTGAAGCTACTTCTACCATCATGCGATTGGCTCAAGACGTGACAAACCTATACTTCGATTAGGTGTGAATGTCAATCACTGTCGTTGAAGGTGTCTGCGCTGAATTTCTTTAGCCTCGCGTTTCTCAAAGAAATTATCAGAGCTGTTTATGACTATTCTTTTGAGTTTTAGGTCAGGTTCCACTTGTTCAATCTCAATGAAATTTGGCAGGCTGCTAGAATAGGAATCTATGCCCAACTTCTGAAGGAAAGTTGGAAAGAAAAGAACGTCTTTCACGCGCGGAAAAAAGTCTTTGCCGCCATATTCGATAGATAGGGAATGCTTCCCAGTTTGTACTTGTCCCTTCTAAGACAGAATCTCCATAATTTTCTACTGATTTTGACTGTTAGTTCAATCACGTATCAGGTTCAACTTTGTACAATCACACATTGAGAGTAATACAAAGAAAATTATTTGTAAGAATAAGTGATTTTATGCTTTTCATCTGTTATTATGTAATAAGAAAGATAAGTCTTAAAATTGTGCACTATAATCTCGACATAAGGCAATAGAAGTACGCTCACCTCCCCTGACGGGAGCACATTTTGTCATGGTGGCGTTTGTGTATGACGTAACAAGTTTGCGTGTGTCATGATTTGGGCCACCATTTTGTTTTCGCCTCTGGAGGTGCCAAGAAGGAGTTACCCTCTGCCTCCCCTTTTTCTCCACCATGACTGATGTGTTTGTATTTTTTCTCATTGTAACTGGTAATGTTTGAGTTACCCTTTTTTGTGCCTCCGCCTTTGCGTGGTAGGAAATACATTGTCACTTTTTAACTATTTAAGAATGAAGTTGATATTAAAACGGCTACATGCACAGATATAGCCATATTTATACCAAATTGGTGTCTGTCCTCTCTAGCCCCGCAAACAGAGCTCAGCAGCAATAGCAAAAACCTGTTTGGGAATTGTGTCATTCAAAGAAAAGGCATAAAGGATGTTGGCGATACGGGATAAGTTGAGCTTGCATCGACGCGCAACTTTTGCCAAAACCTGCAACTTTCCCTAACATATCTAATGAAATCCCGGAACAAAACGGTATAGTTTAATAAACGTTTCTCAAAAATGGTACATATAATATGCATGTTGAATAATATGTTTAGAGTTTCTCTATGGGTTTTTCCTAAGCCTCAAATAATATTCGAAGATCCGCAAAAAGTAACAACTAGGCTTTCCAAGCTTGGTCTAGCTCATTCCAATGTGTTTTCCTATTGGTTATATTTGGAAAAATTGTTTTAGAAAGCGATTGAAAATGTGTGTTGCAAGTGAATAGCTTCCACACTTCATTTGAAATGTCTATTCCCCATTTCACGATCGAATGGCGAAAGTCTCAAGTTTTTCCATGATAATATCATCAGATTCTTTGCCCCTACAATTCAAATCTTACAAAATAGCCAATTAGCTACCGTATTTACCTGTATATAAGACGCACTTTTTTCACTCCAAAATGACCTTCAAAATTGGGGTGCGTCTTATACACGGAACATCACTTTTGGGAATTTGCATAACAACAAATACAAAAAGATCCTTTACAAATTTGGTGATTCATGGTTGTGTGGTTCAGTTGCACATAATAAAGCTAGAATTTCGATCCGTGAAACCTGCCAGCAGGCGTTGGAGGCTGTTTTTATTGCCAAAATCACGGAGGTCGTAGTCGCGAGCGCCATTTTGGATTTTGTCACTCGGCCCAGGAAGCACGTCCAAAAATCCAAGATGGCGCTTGTCGACACTCGCAGGATTTTTGCGATAAAATCAGCCTGTAAACGCCTGCTACAATGCATAGAAATATTAGCACAACTACTTAAATTTTGCATGAAATCGTGTGTAGCACAAGATTTATCTCAAACAAACAAAATAAAATGAAGAAACGGTCGGAATATTTTACTCATTTTACGTCATTTTCCACTTACTGCCAGTCTATTTCTCTTGAGATTTATTTATGGAAGTGCTGCTTGCATGCAATACAAATTGAAAATCTTTAGAAATTGATTTTTTTTGCCAAAATGACCTCAAAATTCAAGGTGCGTCTTATATACGGGTGCGTCTTATATACGGGTAAATACGGTACTAGTTACACCAGTACACGCTAAAAATGTAGAGCTCATATTCAGTGGATGTTGTGAATGCCGGTGTTATTTTTTCTTCAAAATCAAACTATCATGCTCTGTATTAATATTCTGAAACAAGATTATGCGCTTTTTGTGTTTTCTTTACTTTGCAAATTTAATAAATTCCCACAACAATCCCCGCAACTTTTGCCTTTTTCTCCGCAATGTTTCCCTCTCACAAATTTTTACTTTTTCTCGCAATAATAAACAAGGTGGTGATTATTTGGATTCCGGAGGAGGAGGGGGAAGTTGAAATTTCTGAATGGGAGGTTGTTTAACCTGCCCGGAATTCTATATGCATGGGGGGGGGGGGGGGATAAACTATTTTGGAAATTCTGGATGCATGGGGGGGTCTAAAACTAGTGCCGTCCGTGGGGGGGTACCTGTATTTTCTGGAATTGCTCATTATCACTTAAATGAAAGCTCTTACACCTATGTCTCCTTCTCTATATCTGCTTATTTCACTAGTGGAAAGCCGGCTTTGGCTTGACGAATGTGTAATAAATTGAATTGAATTTAAATGGTTTCTAGACGAGCACCACCAACCGAAAAATGGGAGTCCCCTCCCCCCGGGCTGATAAAATTTAGCAATGCAAATAATAACATATTTTTACAACTAATATATAGATTTAGGCAATGCCTAAAAGCGGAACTCCAATCATACACACCCCACGTCTTACTCACAGGGAGCTCACCTTTACAGTTTAAATTAAGAAAATTCATGTTACCATTATATGGCAATGATAGTATTAGCACGTTCTGATATGCTAACAAGTCGCAGTTCACGACCGATAAAAGATCTCCTTGAAATAAAAATGAAAAATTAGATTTTCAGCGAAATCCACAACAAAGAATACTTGACATAGTATTTGTCTCATTGTACTAACTAAATCTAACATGTGACAAAGGAAAATCAAGGCTAGAATATCAGAAGTGACCTGTTTACATAAGAATAAGGAAAAGCAGGGCCAAAAAGTCAAGCTTACTCAAAACTATAATTTGAGTTTAGCCGGAGAAAAAGAAACCTTGAGGGAGCCAACTAAAGCAGCAAAACGTAAAAGTTACATGACTGTAAAGTCAGAATTTTCTCATCAGGAATGCAATAAACTTGGAAGCTAAAGATATAAATAGCATAAGAAGCAATTTTAAGCTTTGTGCTTACCGATAACTGATAGTGAAGTCGTTTCTTTCCTCCGAAAGTCTCCGTCGTGTTGAGTTGAATTCATTCTTACTTGGCAAGCTTTTGCACAAAGCCAATTTTCCTAAATATATTATTCGGCTAAAAGAAGAACATGTCGTTTGAAGCTTTTACGAAAGAAACTGTTGTTTTCTTCAGAAGAACGCCAAAGTCTTGCTTCGCCGTGGGCGGGTATTCTGCAATCTACTAGCCTTTGAATCTTTTGCAACTCCCTCATAGTTTCTCCAAAATGACTAAACAACATTGTGAACCCTATCGGCGAAGGAATCGAATCCGAAGTATTTTGACAATCATTAGAGAATTCTTTTGAGCAAATTTGGCATGGTTCGCACCCACGAGTTTGTCTCAGTTTGAGTGAGCCGACGCGGGCGCGTGTTTTGTGAGTTTTTTCGGCGGGAAAATGAAGGAGCGACTTCCGGTCCATGTCCTCTGCCAAGCGCCTCAAAGCACTGTGGCGCTGTGCTGGAGGACAAAATGATGCATGCGCTCAGTGATCCAAGACGGACTGTGATTGGCTGTGTACACGGGTCGCCACTAACGCAAGTGCGCATGCGTAAATAAGAGCCCGCAATGTTTTCGTAAGCCGCTGAACGTATCGTTTTGGCTTGGATGGGTTGCTTTCTAGCTCATGTGATGTTGAATGATACGTATGGGGCTCCACTCCGTAACTTCGGCACGGGGAGTTCCGCTATTAACATTATCATAATTTACAAAAACAAATCTAAGAGATGCAAACACTGTTTGTGTGAACTTACTGTATTCACAGGCAAAGGCTTCTTTTTCCTGTACGTCGGGTAACCATAGGACGCCAAGGCTCTCCTGCACACCATCAGCGGATCAGAATTCTATAAATAATCGCAAATCGGGCGCAGATCATTGTCAAAACACCTTATTGATATAGAAAACCTGCTATAGTTGAGCGATGTGACTTGCCTTACCTTAGCTAATCTCCCTACTGATAGTCGCCTAAAAATGGAAGACAACATTTTATACTTCTTTCAGTTGCACATGTGTGCAATGAGCCCGCGTTACAGGAGCTCAGAGGCGCTGCCAACCTCGTCCCCAGAGTCTTCTCGGTCGCGGTTAGAAACGACCGAGAAGACCCTGGGGACGAGGCTAATCCGACTGCGTGCGCATTTTTACTCTTCTCCCGCTGTTTATACCGGCAGGCTCAAGGCACATGGATTGCAACAACAACGAGGAACATCAAATAGACTAATTTCAATCGTCGACAGTGAGACTTTGCATAAATTTGTACTAAAAATGAAAAAAGAGGAATTGACGTCGGATGAGAAGGGGCTGTCTTATTACTGGGACTTGGCGTCAATGGATGAATCCGTGCGACTAAAAGCAGCTCGAGGGCTTGTCGATTACCTGGCCAAAGCTCAGGAGGAGCACGTGGTAATGGTAAACTTGCAGGATGTTTCAAATACTTAATTGCAGGATGTTTCAAATACTTAACCATTATCCTGCGAGATTGCGCAGAATATCGTCTGATACATAGCCGACGAGGGACGCAGTCCCGAGTTGGCTAAATCAGACGATATTCTGCAATAATGGTTTTATTATTCAGCACATCGATAGCACAAAAACCCCTGAAAAACATTACTTTTGTGTATTATTTTGAGCTCAACACATCATATTTCCCTCAGAGACGGATATCGCAGGATATCTGTCATGTACAGAAGACAGCTATTGGGTTCCAATGACCATATTTGTGCAGTGCACACAGATATTACAAGTTTGCAATTTTACATGCAACAAACTTATGACAACATCCCATGGATGGGTTTCTGCAGAATTTTCCTGTGAAAAAATCCTGTGTGACTGGTTTTATTCAGGACAGAAAATTATTACAAATCAGATATCTGGAAAGAAAGTTATTTCTCATTTTGTTACAGGGAGATTGGGATGAAAAAAGTTTATCGCCAGAGCTTGAGTACAGCCTTAAGAGGCTGACGAAAGGCTTGGCATCTTGCAGAAAGGGGGCTCGCCAGGGCTTTGCCACTGTGTTAACTGAAGTCCTGCGCCAGTTTGAATTTATAGAAGCCCAAAATGTACTAGAATTGTTGGCCAACAATCTACAAGTGACAGGCAATGCTAAGAGCCAAGAAGAAAGAGATGCATACATTGGTCATATTTTTGGGTTGATGGCCATAGTCCGAGCCCAAGACTTGGATGCTATGAAAAAGGTAGAAGTGCATGGGGCGGCAGGTACAAAACGCAGGTCAATGGTCACAGGTCACATCCCTCCCACCCACGCCCGTTGAAGATCGCATTCAACCTTTTCGGCTTAATGGACACATGTGGGATGTGGATGTGTGTGAACCGCTGACTTGACGATTTTCAATTTTTTTTTACATGCCATCAATCTTCCTTGAGTGTTCTGTGCATCCTGGTATGACTCTCCATCGGTTAACCGTTCAGAACAATTCTGTCCAATAGACGCGCAAATTTTCCCTTCTAATAATGGTGTTTTAGAAGGAAAATCTGACCACGCGCTCGGGAATGTAAAACTGTTCTCATGACGGAATGTTTTTGCTATCAGTTATCGCTATTTATAGCGATCACTTAGATTACTTCTTAACTGCGATGATCATTTACTTGTTTACCATTCGTCTTTTGGATGAGACAATAAACCGGGTCCCATCTCGCCCTTATTACTCTATCCAGAAGTACGTTAAAAAAAACACCCTCGGTGTCTGTGCTTATGAATGCTTGGCTGCCAGTAGCGCTGTTGAGACTCAGCGCAATTCAGCTTACAAGCAGCATGTCTGGGGAGTCCGTCTCAAACATTTACATTTTTTTATTCATACACTGCAGTTCTAACCATTAATTAGAATCCATTTGGGGCAGAGAGATTTGAAGTCCACGCTTTTTTCGTTCAATTTGGAATATACTGCATTTGTGTTTTTTTTTTCAAAAAGCTCTCGGCCTCACCGTCGACAGTTCAATACAAATTGAATGGGAAAGTTGTATGTCTCGAACCCAGAGCTCCCCGGCTCGTATCCTCGCGGGGGAGGCTCTGGTGACAGCCACTCAGACGCATGCGCATGATTTGATACAGTGTTGTTGAGAGAAACAACTTTCTGCACATGCCCCAACATTCAAAATGGGCCAATCTGCGACGGCCCTCAAATGGATGTCCCCACAGCCTCCCTTGCAAGCAGACGAGCCGGGGAGCTCTGGGTACGAGAATGATGTCGTACTACACAAATGCCATTCGATGAGGTGTTTCCATATAGTAAATGGGCAGATTAATTGCGGCTGCAGCACAGTAATCGCACCAGGCATTAAGGAAAAGCTCTGGAAGAATGGAAAAAGTACGCATGGAAAAGTATGGAAAAGTAACATTTTTCTATATCAGAATTAATATAATTTTAATTACATTTTTGAATATTGTAAATTCTAGATATATTGTATTTTTTAGTCCAAACGCCCCTTGTGGAAATCAGCTGAGGTTGTCGGGGCAAGTGTGTTTAAATAAAGTGTTTACTACTACGACGTACTACTACTACTACGCCAAAACATGCCACTACGTTAGGAGATAATAAGTGAACAAAATAGGATAGGACAGGACCACAGCTGTATACCGTAATTGAATAAATGCAAAGCACTCGAACAAGTAAGATGACATGCGTACACAAAAAATAGAAAATCGTCAAGTCAGCGGTTCACTCACATCCACATCCCACATGTGTCCATTGACACGAAAAGGCTGAATGCGATCTTCAACGGGCGTGGGCGGGAGGGATGTGACCTGCGTTTTGTACCTGCCGTGCATGGGCAGGTACAGGTACCCAAATCGGAAATTCCAGGGGGGTGGGGGGTCATTTCTGAACACCCTTCCGGGGGGGGGGGGGATGGATATTTTCTGGAACCACACAATGAAGATAAAAGTAACACATTATCTTTGGGATAATATAAAATGTTCCTGGAGAGTCAACTTTTTACCCCTCCCCTTTGAAGTTTCCAAGCGCCAGACACACACACTCTCCTAACACGAATTTCCAGGCACAGGCCCCAGAAGGAATAAAATAATTCTGGGGCACAGACAAAAATGCCCACCCTTTAAAAAGTTCAATACTCGGCCCCCTTATTAGACAGCTTCCATTGATTTTGGATGTTGCCAAAACCCGGTATGGTTTCAGCATAATACTTGCGGGAAATTCTTCATTGATCCACAGGGAGTCTGAGAACTTCAGATCATGTTACTGCTTCCAATATGGTGCCCAGCGCACGGAAAATGACACTGTAACAAAGTTTCTTTGCCAACATATTTCGTTTGATCAACAAAACAGAGACAGAATGCAATTAAAGGCATACAAAGGAGATTATCGCTGGAAGAAAGTGGTTTACTGAGGTCTGGAAAAGCTACAAATCGCCCATCGGGAAAAGTCAGTAATTCAGCTGTCGGTGTCTCGGTTGTCACATCACTGCCTGGCAAGAAAGCAGCTAAAGTTTAGTTATGGTACACTTTAAGAAATCATCCATCCAGAGTTCCTTTTTAAGGCATCTTAGTTTTCTGTCTTTCCTTTCTAGTAATCTTATGTTTCGCATCTTAGCTTTCTATGGAATCTGTGTTTTTGATCTTCGCTTTCTAGTTATCTTAGGTTTTCATCTGTGTTTTCTAGAAGATTTTATTTTTCGTCTTAACTTTCTACAATTGTAGATCTGCGTTTTCTAGATCTGCGTTTTATTTCTTCATTCTTTGTTCTTCGCTTTCTAGACACCCGAAGTGCATGTACTGTAACCTTGAATCATTGATGACATATTATTCACTATGCAATTGTGTTCTTGGGCCGCTAGTATAGTAATGTGTAGTTCCAGAAATTATCCATACCCCCCTACATGAGGTCATCCATTGTTATTGATTTGCCAACCAGTGACTGACAAAGCACACTAGTCAAATTCTGGAGTAAGTTATTCAAAAAGTATCACTATAGTGGGTGTCGAATAAGCCCTTTGGTAACTGCTTCATAGCAATGAGAAAGTACCATTATGGTCCTTATACACTCGTTCTCAGTCAACTGTGCATTCATGAATTTGTTTCACATGCCGCAACTGGTTTTCATTGGATGTCAATCAAACTCTGTTTCTATTACATTTCTAAGCAAATCTCGCCCCCCAAGCCAGACCAATGTCTCAATTTTGACTTTGCTTGCACAAGTCACCTCTAGTGCATGTCTAGGAAGTATAGTCACTGTCACCTCTAGTGAGGATAGTAGTCAACTATAGTGAGAATAGTCCTCTCTAGTGACTATTGCATTGAATAATTGCTCTTTGTCTTTTTTCACATAAAGAAAGACACTTGTGAGTGGCTGTTGCATGTGGTAGAAACCTTAAGGCAGTTAACCGAAAGGAAAAGCTACCTCCAAGAATTGGGAATTAAAGCAATTGTAGATGTTCTAACTTTGGTAAGTGCTTTTATCCCTTATTATTTTTTTTACTTGCTCACCAACACCAAGGTCAACAATTTTTATTCATTCAGAGACAAAAAATGCAATAAACACACTACCTGAGGTAGCAAATGTTAATCTCGGCAGGCAGTGTGGGGTAACCCTGATACTAAAAAAAAAACTAGCATTACAATGGTACTGGTACATATGTATTACTTACAGTTACAGTTACGTAAGAGTTACAAAAAAGTAGGGTGTATGGAAAACGCAGACCTGAAAAACGAAGACCCAAGACCTGAAACCCAGGAAAAACGCAGACCCGGAAAAACGCAGACCCAGGAAAAGCACAGACCCGGAAAAACGCAGACCCAGGAAAAACGCAGACCCCATACAAAACGACGAATGAGTATGTTTTAGCTCACCTCAGTCGCGATGCCCTCAGCGTCTTGATTTTCTTCCAATTTGAATGCCTATTTAAGTCACCATCTACTGCTCTATTCTCTCCAACTCTCGTTAAGACACATGTACTTTTTTTTGTTAAATATTCCAGGAAATGTGAGGGAATATGTAGGCATACACAGCTTCGTTTTCCTTGGGCGCCATTTTGAATGATAAACAGGTACACAGGAACCCCATAAATAACTCTTATTTATGACAAATAGAAAAGACCGCCAGCCCCCAAAATGGAGAAAAAACTTTCTTTTGTGCAAAGTAAATAACTGTTCTCCTTGCTTAGAAATATATGTAAACTCCTTATTCTAATTGTTGCTTGAGGGGGCAGAATTTACATGAAAATGCGGAGTTGGGCTTCCTTTGCTATAGGCCATGTTTATGGGGTTCCTGTGTAACTGTTTATCATTCAAAATGGCGCCCAAGGAAAACGAAGCTGTGCGTCTACATATTCCCTCACATTTTACTGGAATATTTAACAACAGAAAAGCACATGGGTCTTAACGAGAGTTGGAGATAATAGAGCAGCAGATGGTGACTTAATAGGCGTTCAAATTGGAAGAAAACCAAGATGGCGAGGGCATCGCGAGGTGAGCCAAAACATACTCCGACATTCGTCGTTTTTTCCGGGTCTGTGTTTTTCCTGGGTCTGCGTTTTTCCTGGGTCTCAGGTCTCGGGTCTTCGTTTTTCAGGTCTGCGTTTTCCATACACCCCAAAAAAGTAACAGAAAATAATATAAAATTAATTTTTGACATGAAAGAAAAACGTATCTGTAGCTCTGCTATGCTTTGTAATTAGACCAAGGCTGAAGCAAATCCATTTTTCCTGCCTCAGGTATCATTTAAAGTGTTTGCAAAATATGTGGAGCCAGTAATTAAGGACTACATTTACTCTGGATGGAAAGGAGCAACTCCTGCATCATTGCTGATTGCTCTTGCTGCCGAGAAGCAATTCAAGGTATGTTTACTTTAAGTTTTATTTCTTATTATTAGCAAAGCAGTATTTTAACAAACAACTTGACTATGAGATCTAGTTTACTATGAATCATTCAATAGAGATGAGATGACTATTTGACTCATAGAAAAAAAGTAATTGTTTTAGTAGAAACCCACTAGCATACTACCTTTGATTTGCTGCTAAAACGTATTTACTTCAATGGTTTTGGAGAGTTTAACAGTAGATTGTTTGCTGCTCACTAGGAGTCTTCTATGAGTCAATAGATATGTAGTTAACAAGGCATGTAGCCTTATTTGTTTAGTAGAAACCTACAGTACTAGCATACTACCTTCGATTTGTTGCTAAAACGTATTTATTTCAATGACTTTAGTAAGTTAAACTTAAGCATTTTCGCTATTCACACTATCTATGACATGATAGATAGTGCGTATCAGAGCCAATCAGATTGCAGGATTTGTTATAGTATGCGAGTAGGTTTCTAGTAATAAGCTACATGTATATGTATTGTATGCTATACAGTTACAAAAGTATCCCAGGGATTAAACGTAACCCAAAATAGGCAAGGACAAAACGCTCACCCCGGATCCATGGACTCCTAGTCCATGGACCCCCTGGCGGACTAGTCGCCAAAAGCAATTTTTAGATGAACAAACAAATATTTTAATCATCTGTATTATAATATTTTAAGCCATTTGAAAAGGCTCCGAGGTGGAAAACCTGTTGAGCTAACTACTGCTGTGGATGTGCCATCACTCACAGGGTTGCAAGCTGGTGTTAGTTTTTTTTTTAAATCGATGAGAGTAGAGAAGCTGCCATACAGACATTTTCTTTATTAGCGGGGAGATGCTGTCTTCCATGCAGTTTGGCATTGCTTTACAAACAGATAAATCTTTAGTGAATGAAAGCTTGAATATTTAGAACATTTCATTTAACAGGAACTGCCCATTTAAGTTGACTTAGTTTTGTTTTTATTTTAGCACGGTTGGTCCAGCGTTACGGCGTTGGGTCTCTCACCGGGTTGTGATCCGGGTTCGACTCCTGGCCGGGACAGAGGAAATTTTCTTTCTGTTCGGGTCTCGGTCGAAACTGGTTCATATTGTGAGTTGAACTTTGTTCTACTGTGTTTCACGTCTTTCGGATGAGACAATAAACCGAGGTCCCGTCTCGCCTTTCTACCCTACCCAGTTCCAGGGGGGACGTTAAAGAACCACTGGGGACGTAACAAACCCTCTGGCAGTGACCACCCTCAGTGTCTGTGCTTAAGACCGCTTGGCTGCCAGTGGCGCCGTTGAGACCCAACGCAATTCAGCTTACGAGCTGCGAGTTTGGGGAGTCGGTCGCACATACGTTTTTATTTTATTTTATTACAATTTGTAGCTCAAACCCGGGCAAATGTTGTTGTTTTAGGCTTAGCAAGAAAGTGGTCTTGCTAAGCTCCATGTCTCTTTGCACGGACGTGCCTAGGGAAGCCATTCAAGTGTGCGCGCCAAGAAAAAACTCTGTGATGAGCTGCTTGCTGCTTAAGCCCTGGCTAAACTAGGACACATGTAGCATGAAACATTGTAGCCGGAAACATGTTTCCTTCATGTTTCCCAGTTTAGCCACACGAGAAACATTGTCGCGCATGACAAAATTTGTAACTGGGACACAAAGAAATGTTTCTTTGCAAGACAAGAAACATTTGATGTGTCCGAGACACACCCGTGCGATGTTTCCTAGTTTAGCCACTCAAGGAAACATGCACCCTGCACTTTTCGATTCCCAGTTGGGACTGGTGTTTGGTGGACGTCAATCAAGACTTTCGACCTAGCCACGGGCCCACAAGCTAGCAAAATATTGCCGACCGCGCTTTTTAGGTTTAATAAAGCTTGGTTGGTCACATTTTGCTAGCCCGTAGGCCCGTGGCTAGGTCGAAAGTTTTGATTGACGTCCACCAAACACCAGTCGCGACTCGAAAACAAAAAGCGCAGGGTGCATGTGTGACTGAAAACGAGTGTTAAACTGAAGTCGATGTTTCGGGGTTTTGAGATCATTAAATCGTTAGGCAATCATGGTGCTCAAAACCCACTAAAAGGGGTGATTTCAAAAGTCAATGAACGTTTTTTGGAAGTAAATCCCCATCAAAGATTGACTTTGAAGCTTCAAATACATTTAAACTGGAATTTCCAAAAGGGGTGGGGGGTTAACTGCCGAAAAAAAAATTCCAGATGGTTAGCAAACCGCATTTCTCGTACCGAGTCGAAAACGCGCCAAGTTTTGCGTGAATGTTTTTTTTTTTAAGTTTTGAGTAATGTTTTTTCATAGTCGTAATTTTACTGGAATAGTTCAGCAGGGAAAGGGTGGGGTTGATGAATAATAACAATAGTTAATAGATCTATTAGTATTCTGTAAATATTTATAGAATACTAATATCGATATTAGCATTCTATGTAAGGGTTAGAGAATGCTAATAGATCTATTAATTGTCATTATTTATCAACCCCACCCATTCACTGCTGAACTATTCCAGTAAAATTACGACTATGAAAAAAACATTACTCAAAACTTTAAGCAAGAAAAGCATTTGGCAAAACAAATGTTACAACAATTAGGCTAGTTGGTTTGACAACAATAATAAACTGTATAAGAATAAGTTCAAGAACGGCTGCAAGCAGACTAGTGTTCATTTGACCAGAAAGCTGTCTTATTATATAAAACTAACAGCATTAAAAAAGACGCATTTTCAATAAATAACCAGAGAGTCTGACTCAGTTGAACTGCTTTCCCTCCACTGCCTTCCAACAATTTCTTGACCTCGTCTTGTTCACTTGCTCCATTGTTGTATCTTTTCCAATCCCTCTGCGTGCAATGCTTTCGAAACCAGTTTGGAAACCTTAAACACATGGAAATAGTTCGATATTTAATGTATTTGCTGCGACGTTAGGAGCAGGAACATATTCGCTACACGAAGGATGAGATTTGCAGGGGCGCGATTTGCATAACACGATTTTATTCGAGTCGCGTGTTTCAACCGGCTGGACGGCTTTTCAGCCTCACAATCACGATGACACATTTTGCGATGGGGGGTGTAGACAGGAAATAGCACTCGTCCAGCGGTACATTTCCGCTGTTGTTGCCGGTTTTACTGCATTTTTAAGCAATAAAAGTGCTTTCCGCGTGCTCTCTGCTTTCTTACAAACACGAGGGGGATGTTGGGAGAACTGATCAAAACTTGAAAGACACGAGCCGGAGGCGAGTGTCTTTCAAGTTTTATCAGTTCGACCAACATTCCCCGAGTGTTTGTAAGAAACCAGAGAGCACGCAGAAAGTATTTTTATTGCTTTTAGAAAATAACATACACACGCGCGACATCGTTGCGTGACAATCGTGTTTCTCAGGTCTCTTACAAACACGCTTTTTAACCAATCAGAATGCGCACATTCACATTACAACATAGGTGTTATTTTCTAAATGCCTTTCAAGGTACGCCTGCGACCATGTAAATGTTCACAACGATGAGATATACGTTTATTTTACCTATTTGTGTCAATTTGTGGTGTGCTGTTTGCAAGATAAGCGCTATTTTCACGAATAAGTTTAGTTTCATTCAGTGTTTGTTTATAATGCAGTCGCGTGGCAAAGTGACATATCAGATTAGCCGATTGTCTTGTGTTCGAAAAAGCTGAAGCTGAAATGTAATTTCTGCTAATAGCTTTACGGTGAATATCAATGTTGAAGATGAAACCAGATATCGCCGATCTCAGTGTATAGAATTTCTACAGTCAGTAAACACATGTTTATTGTAATTCCTCGGTTATAACTGTTTGCCGATGCAAACGTTTCTCACTCACCATTATGTGTAAATGGTCTCAGACTTTACTTGAAAGGCCCAAAATGCAGTAGCCTGCGTTGACAGCCGAACTAACCTGGGTTGAGTCCGACCCAGGTTAGTTCGGCTGTCAACGCAGGCTAAAAATGCAGTAAAACACCGCAACAAAGGCGTCAGTCGATGAATGAAAAATTAGCATTACGACGCCAACAAGATGACTCAGTCGCTTATTTTTAAAAAATAAGACCAATGTCATGTAGATTGTAAAATCGCGTTCGCAGCATTTTACTTTCAATTGAAACCGCTAGTTTACATTTAATTTAACAACAAGTCTGATAAAGCAAAGTCGCTATATACTCAGAATAAAACTAACCTTCATTTCTTGCTCGATTGTTGTCTCAAAAAGCTCGACCATATAGTTCGCATCTCCTGTTACTCGTATCGGTACGAATGCCTCCAACTGCTGTCCTGCCGTGTTTTAGACTTTCGGAAAGTCCCATCCCGACACACGATTTTGAAGAGCAGAGAAAGCGACTTGTGACAAGTTTGGCGTACCAAAAGCGCTACGCTGCATTTTTTTTTACAGTACTTAGCATCGACTGAATAAATTTCATTGCACAACTTTCGGCTAAAGTTGATAACAAAAGCCAGGTTATTATTTTGTGTATTACATCATTTACAACAAAAGGCCTATTCATTGTCATCAATAAAACAAAAGAATCCTAAAAACCTTTTCAACTGAATGAATTCATCCTGCCTTGGATTTTCAATAGTACTTCAAAAGGAAACAAACAAAGAATTTTCATACAAATCGGCCGCTCATATTGTAAATAGTTTGTATACATGGTGATATGGGGGGCTATTCCGATCGTCCGATGGACCATCAGACTCCGATGGAAAGAGGGTAATGTAAGACGGAAATGTGCATATCATTATGGGCACTTGTACCATAAACATGTTCATATGGGGGGCTATTCCGATCGTCCGGAGTCGGAAAAGTAGCAGACGTCTTAGCCGTCGGACGAAGAGACGACTAAATCAAGACGACCTTGCAGTAAATTGCGTAGCTTATTTTAAAACTAGACACTTTTTTTTTCAGAATTCACTTTTATCAAGAGAACTATATACGCTTAGCTAGTTTCCTGCAGTCGTCAGTGGTCAACGAATTTATACTTGACGTCGACCTTAACGAAAAAGTTAAGGCCGTCTGGACGGCTTAGCCGTCTCCTAATAGTATTTAGTAAGGCCAATGATATCAAGACTCTACCGCGCACCACGGTGCCAGTGATCATAGTATCTTCGTTTTAAATAATTCATCATTCGACCACTACGGCACCGCGGACCACAGTGCCAGTGATTAGAGTATCTTCGTTCTTAAATAATTGATCTTTCGACCGCAGCACCGCGGACCACAGTGCCAGTGATCAGAGCATCTTCGTTCTTAAAAAAAAAATCGTATTTGCGACCACGGCACCGCAGACCAGCACATGAAATACCAAATTGTTATTTTTGCCCCCGCAGGGTTTTGGCCCAGAGGCCAAAACCCGAGGAGGCATTATAGAATCCCCCGCGTAAAGAGAAAATATAAGGGTATATGGTACATATGCCAGAAAAAATCTCGATTCGTCGGAGCAGGGCCCGCAAAAGGTCTTGGGTAAGGTTTATGATTGGATGATCAGATCACGTGACTCGCAAAGGGCCCGCAAAAGGTCTTGGGTAACGTTTATGATTGGATGACCAGATCACGTGACTCGCAGCGTGGGTTTGAGACCTCTACTGTTGTCACTGGCGGACAATAAAAATTCTAAACATCACAACAAACTGGTCGTGACATTTAATAAATCACCAAAAACTCTAAGGAGACGCTCAGCCGAAGTCAGTCAGTGCAATCCATAGTTCAGAATTAGCAAATGTTGAGCTGCTGTGGCTGTGTAGTCTAGAGAAAAACTTGAATGTTCAAAAAGCTAAGAGCTCTAAACCTCATAATAGTAGTAAAGCATTCAAAATGGTTGCTATTGTGCTTAACAATAGGTCAACTCTATAAAATCCTCTCTAGCTTTCGCTACGAAAGAATGTGATAATTTACCGACAAGATTTACATTTCATAAGTTCACAAAAACTCAGAAAGAGGACTTTAGAATTATTATTTTTTGCATCAGCACAAGGGAGAAGTAGGCGTTTTTGTCTTCTTCCGATGTGTGCGCTGTCTGCTGTGTAATGGTTGCCGCTAAAGAGTCGTTTTGGAATTGTGACACAATAGTTTTCAGAAGAGTTTTCGGTATTTCGCTAGAGTTTCGTAAGAGTTTTGACGGCTTTTAGTACTTTTGGTTAGAATTGTTTGTAGAGTTTCGGCTTAAACTCCGACAAGCTGATAACGGTGGGTTCGCGTGTTGTCTGAAACAGCTGTAAAAATGTTAATTGAATACTTATTACATCTGCAGTTTAAAAAGCACGGGGGCAGCTCTAGTGAGAACTATTACTAGTACAGTACTTGAGTAAAACCTAAAATTCGAACATGGAGCACACGGCTGTTCTTAAAAGATGCCCCCTGATATTAAGCCCTGTCACATTTTCCTAATTCTTAAAACATGCACTCAAATCAGAGAAGTATCATCCCATAACAATGGCCAGCAAAGGCTAACAATATTGCTATGGAACACTCCAGACAGACATTTCCGTCTTTCGGTCGGCATCGGATGGTCCATCAAACGATCAGACTCCGTCGGACGATCGGAATAGAGCCCCATATGAACATGTATACGGTACAATATTTCTAAGTACCCATAATGATATGCACGTTTCCGATGGACATTAACCTCTTTCCGTCAGAGTCTGATGGTCCATCGGACGATCGGAATAGCCCCCATATGAACATGTATACGGTGGAATCTTTCTAAGTACCCATAATGATATGCACGTTTCCGATGGACATTAACCTCTTTCCGTCAGAGTCTGATGGTCCATAGGACTCCATCGGACGATCGGAATAGCCCCCCATATGAACATGTATACGGTGGAATATTTCTAAGTACCCATAATGATATGCACGTTTCCGTCGGACATTAACCTCTTTCCGTCGGAGTCTGATGGTCCATCGGACTCCATCGGACGATCGGAATAGCCCCCCATATGAACATGTATACGGTGGAATTTTTTCTATACCAAGTGTTTAAAATGTGATACCAATTTCGTGGTTTCCTTTCGTAGTACGTGGTTCATATCCTTTATCCATTTGCATCTATCCGATGGAACACCATCAAACTCGTTGGAATCTGATTGAGTGTATGGGACAACCAATTTTTGGGTAGTTTCTTGGTGTTACGGAGCACCAAGATGGTGTCCTCACTCACATTCTCACTGCACCACATGCATCCCTTTTCTCGTAGCATATGTTACAGAGCACCAACATGGCGTATCGTAGTTCAAATGCGTTAATCAATACCAGCAGCGAATGCCACTCAGTTTTGTCGGCAATGACAAACCGACAAAATGGTCAGACACTTATCCCAGGCACGTAGCTACTGCAAAGAGGACCGACAAACCGACAAAATAGATTTTGTCAGTTTTGTCGGCACTGACAAACCGACAAAATGGTTAGACACTTATATCAGACACGTAGCTTATTGCAAAGAGGACTGACAAACCGACAAAATAGACTTCGTCAGTTTGTCAGCACTGACAAACCGACAAAATGGTCAAACACTTATATCAGACGCGTAGCTATTGCAAAGAGGACTGACAAACCGACAAACCGACAAAATAGATTCTGTCAGTTTTGTCAGCACTGACAAACCGACAAAATGGTTAGACACTTATATCAGACACGCAGCTATTGCAAGAGGACTGACAAACCGATAAAATAGATTTTGTCAGCACTGACAAACCGACAAAATGGTCAAACACTTATATCAGACGCGTAGCTATTGCAAAGAGGACTGACAAACCGACAAACCGACAAAATAGATTTTGTCAGTTTTGTCAGCACTGACAAACCGACAAAATGGTTAGACACTTATATCAGACACGTAGCTACTGCAAAGAGGACTGACAAAATTTTGTCAGTTTTGTCAGCACTGACAAACCGACAAAATGGTTAGACACCTATATCAGACACGCAGCTATTGCAAGAGGACTGACAAACCGACAAACTAGACAAAATAATCAAACACTTATCTCAGACACGCAGCTATTGCAAAAGATGACTGACAAATCGACAAACACTTCGGCTGGCACAAACAACTTGAATATCAGCAGCTTTTGACGTTATTGAGCCAATATTTTCACTGAGCCAGCTTATTCTATGACCTTAAATCTGTATTTGTGTGAGGTTTGCTTATTTAGATCCAGACTTTTCTCCGGAAAATTTACACCAATTCAAATCGCTTTCAAATCATAAATGGAACTGATCACGTGACTGACGAGAGCTAATGGCAGCCTCTGGGGAGCCTCAAATCGTGACAGACGGAGAAAAAGAAAAATAGTACCCTATGGGTACAGTAGTCTTCGGCACTTTTATTACTGATCTGTTCGGACGATCTTATTGTTTCATTCTTACTATTGAAACTAACCAAGTAAGAATTAGACAACAAGCTTCCAAATGTTATGGAAAACGAGGCTACAATAGCATGGCAGAAGCTAGTGTAAACTAATTTAAAGTTAACAACAATAGAAAAAATAAAAGCACAAGTTAAATCCGTTAAATTGTCATATATCTTTAATATGCTTATTACGTTCAACTACATATTGTTGCTTTTTTGTTCACATTGTCCTTTCCAATGAATGCATCAGTTGAGAATTCTTTGTTCTAAATAAGCAATTTCAAAATAATAAAATCTGCACCTCTTTACAACTCTTCCCAGTAGACCGTTAGTATACCTCAAACGAGATGTTTTGTCAAAATCAATTCCAGAAATACAAAGAACCAATTGATATTAGTCAGAAACCGAAGTTTCAGCATAAAACCTCTAACCTGACGCAAATGGCAGCGAGTTGAATTTTCAAGATATTACTCAGAATGTATTGGTTTTGGGCCACGTGACCCAGTTAGTGCAAGTGGCTGTGGCGCTTATTTAATTTCCCGGCCTTTCACCGAGCACAAATCTACTTAAAACTGTACATAACAAATTGACCGCAGTCATTACCGAATAGCTTCATTTTCGATCGCAATGCTCAAAAAAGGGATACGGAGGGTTTTCGGGGGAGGTGCTTATTAATTTCTTGGGTCAAGGTGCGGCGCTTATTCGAGAGCGGTGCGTATTGGCAAAGCTTGTATTGGCCTGCATCTCGTTTGCTCCGGGTTTACTGCGGTTTTCATAATACTGAGAACTCTGCACCAACGAATTCATTGTGTCTTCAAAGCGTTCCCTGGAAATCAAACGTCTTAGCAACGGTAGCTTTTACAAACCCTGTGAGCGGCGTTTGCGATTGCTAAGTGTTGTGCGATCAAAGGCTAACACATGGTTTGAATGTTGCTCCACAATTATGAAAACCGTTCAGTGTCAGTTCATTTGTATTAGGAGTGGCTGATGGTAATAAAAGAGTGAAACACAGAGGTCATTTAATAGTGAATATTATTCTGCATAGAATACTGCTGCAGTAATAACCAACAGTAACCTCACAGCCCCTGTTATTTTGTGTTTTCTGAGTTCAGATGGACTCTGAGGCTTTCAAAAATGCCTGGACGCATATTCCATTGATGGCACCGGAAAACAATATACATCTGTCCAAAGTGTTGCAGGTATAGTAAATAGCATGGTTTAAGTAGTGTAGGTTAGTGTTACATAACGGGTTTTAGCAGTTAGTGTTTAACAGAGAGCAAACTTGTTTTTAGCAATTATGTTAAACAGAGAACAAACTTGTATGGCATTGACATTGGTATTTAGAAAAGTTCTTGAAAATTAGTCAAAATTTCGGAAATGAAAAATGATCTTCGGGAAAAATGGAAGCTGGGTTAGGTTTACAAACGACCCTTCACCTCGCAACCTTTTTTACCCCAAACTCAAGAGGTTTGGATAATCAGATTACGCAGGGTCGGGGTCATGGCCTACCCTGTGGCCTACTATGGCACATATCAATGAAAATGTGATGACGTCATCGATCACGTGATTTTACAAAACTGCTTATAACTCCGCCAATTTTTATAGTAAGACCGTCAAACTTTGTCAACATCCCCTCTGGCACAGTGCCAATTGGCACACATCAATCACAATGCGATGACGTCATCGATCACGTGATTTCACAAAACTGCTCATAACTCCGCGAATTTGTAGAATACGGCCATCAAACTTTGACAACATCCCCTCGGGCACTCTGTAATTATCACATATCAATCAAAATGTGATGACGTCATAGATCTTATGATTTCACAAAACAGGCAGCAACCCAGGCCCTGAGAATTGTCATAAAGTTTCGGCTCATTGGCTTACAATTTAGAAATAGTAAAAAGCATGGTCTTTGTTAAAAGCAACGCTTCACAATAGACGGGCTCGCGCTCTTAGGTGCATCAAAGATAATCACGGAAAGATGGCGGAAATAATTCACAATCGTACGCGAAATGGAAGCTGAAAATCATCACTCAAAAGACACTCGCCAATCAAAACATTTTAAATGGGTTTCATGTCCATAGCTGTTCGAGTGAGTTTAAGTTTGTAAACATAATTTTCATACCTTTTATGGCCGTCCAAATTCACAAGGATTGTTGGAAAAAAAGTTTCTTCGTGATCACAAATGCTTATCAATCCGCAACTATGAACTTGAAATTAATATTGTCACTTCATAACACTTAATATAGTGAAAAGATGGGTATTTATGACTTCTAGTCAGGATTCAACACTTGTCTATTGATGAAGGAAGTTTGTTCACATTGACCAAAAGGACGTCCTATTTTCTGTGAAGCAATAGAACGAGGAGCATCACAGTATATCTATGCCTCTATCACAGTATATCTATGCCTTTATTGTTTCACAGACAATAGGACGTTCTTTTGGTCAATGTGAACACGAGTGCAAACCCTTTACCTGTGTGCCTAAGAACCACATTGCCTTGTTTTTAACAGAGGTGGGGTGGGGGGGGGGGGGGGGGGATATGCCGCACGGATCACGAGTGCAAAAAGTGAAAAATCACGAGTCACGGATGTCGAAAGTTAGCTTCCACGGATCACGAAATTGGATCAATTGACTGATTACAAACAGGCCTGATAGTTTGTCATGGTTAACGCTATAAGTATCTGAACGAAGTATCCTCAAGATCAAAATGCGCGTGACTTTGACAAACAATGTGACCATTGATATTTTTGACATTGATTTTTGACGTTGATATTGGCCAGGCGCTATGACTCGCCTCACTGCTTGACGAGGAGTGGCGCATCTCAACTTGAATACCACGGACAATCACAAAATACCACAAAAATCACAAATAACCATTTTATCAGCTCAAATCACGACTCTCGAGCATTTCAAAACGACTTTCATGGGTCACGCCACGATTCTTGTGCACGGAAACGAAAATAGGTTGATCACGGTTCACGAAAATACCCTGAACGCCCCTGTTTTTAACGAAATAAAGGTGTCGCGCATGTCTCCCAGGTAGTCAATATGTGATTGGCTTTGGGATTTACGTGCGTATTCAAACTATTGCGCTATTCAAAGCCATGAAGCTTGGCTTTGCTCAACTCCAAATAAATGGGTTGCTCAAAAGTAATTGTCTGATTGACTTTTTGTTTCATTTTAATACAGGTGTCAACGGTAGTTCATCCTAAAATTCACTGTGTTTGGGGCGAGATTTTGGCCCAGGTATCTTACAAGCAGTGTTCAGACTTTAATGCGTTCTGGACGGCAGTTATTGATGGTAAGAGTACAACAGTAAAGATGTTGAATGTGGCTTTGTCAAATGCGAGCTGCATTTCCAGTAGCAAGTCGTTAGTATTGTTTTGTCAGAGAAACTAAAAGAACATCGAGGTGGATTAAGTGACTAACAATGAACAATTATGTCCACCCTACTTATCCTATTGATTCCTGGCAATATTTGAAAATGATGAGCTAAAATACTTCAGATACTGGGAGCACGGCTACGAGGCAAATGGAACCTCAAACGCTAGACAATCTGATACATTTGGATGATCTGAGGTCTCTGTATAGGTATTCTAGAAAAAGCGTGTAAAGTTAATTAAATTATTGAAAATGAGCGTCGGGCAATACAAAGAATGGTCTATTGAAACCTAGGGAAACAGTTGACGCGTCATTTGAGGTTTTAGAAATATACTTTAGGACTCTATGAAATGAATTGCAGGAGAAAAAAAAGGCAAATTTGGATTTTTAATTCTTATTAAATCTATGATGGACTAGGACTGTGAGCTGTTCTTTAGTCTGGGTACGAATGTCTACATACATATAATGTCCAAGGACCATTTCTCATCCGCGTCAGTCCGCGTACATTATTCGTCGAAAACCCAGTGAGCTGAGAAGGAGTTTATTTTTTATATCCCAACAACTTCACAGAAGTTTGCTGAGAGTGTGAAAACTACCAAATGTCTGACTTCCGAAAACTAACTTGTGAAAATGTTCCTTATAAAAAAACAATGCAGCTGTTAATTGATATTCTTACACAAATATATTTATTTTAATTTCCTTACCTTCTCCACCCAAACCATGTCTCTCAGCACCCTTCCACATCTACCCTCATATTAGCCGAAGCCACACTAGAGACGAGTTTTCCGTCTGAGACGAGTTTCTCGTCTCTCGTTTCCTGTCTAGTCGCGGAAAACAGTCGGTATATTCGCGGGCCGATTTATGGAATATAGAAAAAAGTAAAATAAAATCATGGTTTTAAAATATATATTTGTGTTTGACATTACAGACGGGCTTTTTCAATCCACCCATGAGAGAAAATACCTTGGATTCCAAGTGGTGTCCAAGATTTTGCCAGATCTAAAAGCACATCAGGTATAGTACTCTCTTAACGGTCCATATGGTGAGAATTAAGGTAAATTATTATATGGCAACCTCTACTTGCGATCAAATGGCGCAAAGACAATTCCAGTCATGGCTCAAAAAACGGTCCGGAAAATCCCGTAGCTCTGATAAAATCACAAAATAAGAGAAGCTGCAAAAGACGCCGTCCACTAAAAAAGAGAAAATCATTAAGTGAGGTCACTGAGAATTTCTAGCGAAATAGGTTTTAGTGTACGCGGTTATAAAATCAATTTACAAGCACTTCACTTTATTTACGTTACAAATACTCTACAAACACACATTCCCATCGATCTGGGCGCGTACGCTTGAGCGCTTTACCGACAACGTTCCTCGACAAAGGTGTACAACAAATAGTGCTTACACAACGTTACACATGCTGGACTTTATACAAATAGGGCGTGTTTTTGTTGGAAAAGATTCACCTTGGCCAAAGTTCTAATTCAAGCAATTTCTTAAGCGAGGGACAAAGCCGCAATCGCCGCCATGTTGAAAATCTCCAAAAGAAACTAAAAAAGAAGGTCTCGGTTCGCGCAGCCGAAAGCACCAAAGACATTGGAACCTAAATGGTTCTCTTACAGATTACATACAGGAATGTGCAGGGATAATTCTAACTGGAAAGATTTGAGCTGAGAAAAATTTTCATTCAAGTTTCAACAAACGTACACTACCTTGCTTCCCTCAGAGCACGCGCTAAGTCGAAATGACACATTTACAAAACAAAGTCCGTGAAAGTCATGAATAATATTCTTTAAGTATAAATCCTGACGGCTCTATCGCAAAACGAAGGACACAATGCCGAAGAGAATTCGAAGGAGGAAATCCCTCCAGTGGGCATGTTTTTGTTGGAAAAGATTCACTTTGGGCTAAGTTCTAATTCAAGCTATTTTTTAAGCGAGGGATAAAGCCGAAAGAATATAAATAATATAAATTAAAAAACATTCTTAGTCCTTAGACCATTTTTACTTGACCTGTTTCTTCTCTTCCCTCGCTGAGATATGATAAACATACAAACAATTCCGAAGTCAAATTGCGCTTTCGATTTTCACGGGTTCTTTGACCGATTTGAGAGACGGACACACGCGTGATTTTTGTCGCACCAATCAGGGAGACCAGTGCAAAAAAAAATCCTTTTGGGCTCACTTCATTTATTTCCGCATGGTGGGACGGGGTACTCATGCTGATGGGAGGTTATTAGTAATGTAAATCCAGCAGTTTATGGAAGGGGAAAATCATGAACCCCTCCCCACATCCATATGGCCATTGTGATTTTTCCCCCGTTTTTTTCTTAAACAGAGAACACTTTAAGTAAAATAAATTTCCCTCTTACACTCCGTGAATTTTTCACGGGCATCAGCTAGTCTTGTATATAATACGTGATGTGGGCGGGGTGAAGGTCAAACTGTTGGCAGAGAAACCACGCCATTTTCTTGCAAACTTGGGGAACTGTGTTTTAGGAAACATTTTATTCGAAAATGATAAAGTGGACAGAAGATCTAATTCAAGCGTTTTCGTAAGCGAGAAGATCGAGTTCGCAAAGGCGCCATTTTAAGTCTACAGAAACCAAAAAATAAACAATTCCTCGCAGGCGAAAGCAACAAAGACGTCCAAACCTACAAGATTCTCTCACAAATAACACAGTAATGTTCAGGCAAAAGTCGTTTTTCCAAAAAGATTAGAGTGGACAATATATCCCATTCAAAGGTTTGGCGCGTTGCACGAAGCCGCGCGCCATTCTTATAAATAAACACTAGGTTCACAAACAACAGTCGTTTGACAGCCTTTTGAGCCCGGTATAAAACTTTCGAAATCTATACTAAACACAGGGATGTTGGAGTCGAAAAAACGAAGTTCAGAAACCTGATCAGAAGGAGAAAATCTCACCAGTGTGCATGTTTTATGTTGGAAAAGGGTCGCCTTGAGCTAAGTTCTAATTGAAGCGATTTCTTATGCGAGGCACAAAGCCGCCATGTTTGAGTCTCCCATGAGAGTAGTATGTATAGTGGAGCGAGTACAGCAACCACGTGGTATTGGATTGAGTACAGCAACCACGTGGCGCGCCGTCACGGGTGTGGATTGAGTACAGCAACCACGTTGGAGGCGATTGAGTACAGCACTTTTTACACTAGAAATAGTTGGATTGAGTACAGCAATTGGATTGAGTACAGCAACCACGTGGTATTGGATTGAGTACAGCAACCACGTGGTTGTGGATTGATTATCTATAAAAGCTGGGGTGAGAGATGTGAGGAACTCAGTTGCCAGAGGTTGTGCGTAGAGTAATAAAGTGTTTTTGTGATTACGAAGCAAAGCAAGTAGGAAACATGTACAAGTGTGGTTGTCCGTTGGAATATTCGAAGAAGGTGATTGGTTGTCATTTTTACTTTACGGAATCGGACGCTAAAGCTGTACGAGAAGCCATCCCTGAAGGCACGTCATTGAGTGTGTTTCCAACGTGTGACTTGATTTGTCGCGTTGGTGTCGGAAGCGAGATTGGAACGAAGGTCGTGTGTATTTTGCTTGTGACGTCCGTGCTCCAAATCCCAAGTGTCATTTGTTTGTTTGGGCTGAGGAACCTCAGAAGAACGGAAAGAAAGTAGAAGTATAGAGTCCGAAGCAAGAGCAGAAAAAAAAGCAAAAGTTAGATGACGATGAGCAAGCGGAAATGGATGTGTTGGATTCGTATTCGATCATGGAACTATTGGACGAATTTGTAGTAGCCATGATATGGGAATGCATGCATCGTCAAAGGAATGTGGACCGTGAAGGATGCAAAGTGGACCATCCCTGTCAGAATCGTCATCAGTGTTTGAAGTTAAGCGGTAACGACCTGTGGCTAGAGTATTGCAAAGTGGTACGTGATATGTTTCGCAATTCACCGATCCCTATCTGACTATAGCTCCGCCCACTCATAGCAACGCATAGCAACGGACAGCCTCGGACATTATTCCAATATGGCGGCCGCTGGTGGTACATCTCTCTGTATTTTGCCAAGAGATTTCGGCTTAAATTTCTTCGGTTCAAGAGGTTTAACAAGAAGATCGAAAGAAAGAGGGTATAATTACTTTCTTGATTCTTACATACACGATGTTAGTTTAGAAAAAGTCAACGACAATCGCATAGTAATTACATGTAATTGCTACCGCTCGATGTGGAAAAGTCTTTCTGCACACAAGATTAACTTGGAGATTGCATCTAAAGATCGCAAAATTATCGACGGCCGGTGCTCATGTAGAGCAGGGTAAGAGTTCTGCTTTTAGTCACAATTGCGTTCGGAGGATCCAACAATAATTTAAACAGGTTTTACAATTTTTGATTGCAGCTTGTCTGGAACTTGTTCTCATGTGTTGGGCTTGTGCTACACACTCATTCACTATCAACAGCTGGGCCTGAAGGAAGTCCCAGCTCGTTTGTTGTGCACTAGTTTGCCTCAGCAGTGGCACAAACCCTGTGGTGCGAAGATAAAGCCCCGATCAGTCGTTAACATGATATTAGCCAAAGCTAAGGGACAGAGCATACGGAAAAGAAGACCTGTCGTAACCAAACCTACCAAACAAAGGTACTTTATTTCACCACCAGCAGATTTCGGGTTGCAGGGATTTTCTACAACGTTTATTCCAAACTGTCTCGTAATTTTAGCAGAATCTAAAATAAGCTTAATACATCAAATAATGCGTGGGAATTTCTTTGGGGGCTAATTATAATATCCACCAATAAGTTTTATGCCCCACACAATGTTAATAATTTATAAAGTACTATAAATAAAATCTCATCTTATCAACAGGCTACTAGCACCTGGGAAAGACGAAATAAAAATATTAAAGAACAGCTTAAAGGGCAGTGCACTGGAGTATCTCTTGCAAGATGATGAGCCCCTGGTCACAACTGTATTTGGGGATGTGCAAGCTGGATCTTCATTAATTTACCAGGTACCAATATCCCCAGATATCCCCCCAGCCCATATCCACGCCCCCCTGAGTAACAGCATCAAGTTATTTTCTGATTATTAAGGCATTTTACACTATTTTTTTTATTTCCAGGCTGCAGTGTATAAGGAACCAAAAAGTGCAGGCAACATGAAATGTGGAGATGTGAAATTTCCCCAGAAGAGGCAGTAAAATTAGAGCAAGCAACAGTTCAGCAGTCAGACTGCCAGTTGTGGTACAAAGAAAGAAAAAACCGGATTACAGCCTCACCTATGGAAAAAATCACGAGGGAGAAGCAAAGGGTGAATATGCATCTAAAAACACTAATGTTCATATACATGATTGTGGTTTGGTCGTAAATCCATGCTTTAGCTTTTTAGGGCATCACCGGATGGTAAAGTTTGTGAGAAAGAAGTTCCTGGCATTCTGGAAGTGAAGTGCCCATATTCAGCACGAAACATGACTCTAAAGGAAGCTACTGAAACTTGCACAGTTATTTTAAATATATATGCAAGATCTTTAATGTGAAAACCATTCCTCAGTCTGCATAAAACCATAAAAAGTTGGTCTTTCAAATCAAGTGCCTTGCATAACCCTGATTTCTCTTGATACTGAACTGGGTTCTCATTTGCATTGGGTACAAGGTAATGAAATAAAACTAAAAAGGCTTCATTACTCAAACCAGTATAGTATGTCAACAAGTTTTTCACCCTTGACTTGTTAACATTTTCAGCACTAAAGGCTTCACATTTTGCTCTTAACATCAGTTTCCTATTAGTTGCCTGAACCTGTATTAGTTTTTGTCTAGCAACTGCAACCTGTCTTCTGGATTTTTCTTCACATAAAATTGCTGATGATAGTTGCTGCTGCAGAGTCTTCTGGGATGCATCTCTCTCTTCAAGTTTCTGTTTCAGTCTTTGAATTTCGTCTTCAAGATGAGCAATTTGACAAGCAGTGGCTATAACATTCAACCCACAGGCGTCATAGGCTGTTTCTATAAAACAAAATCAAATGAGATTATCCTGGGGGGACTCCATATTTTGAAACAGGGGTGCTTGTCCTATCCCTTAGGGTACACAATGTGCTTCTCAAAGGGGTGTTGAAAGTCAGTCTTATCCCTTTGGGGAGTCTCAGACCAATTCTGACTTCAGAACTGATTGTACTTGACTGCTGTCTCTAAACATATTTCCAATGACAGTAAAATTGATGAAAACTCCAAAATTAACTTACTTTATTTGCAATGACCATACCAATTTTGCTATCTTTTAGGGGTAAATTTGCTGATGACCACGCCCGATTTGCTATCCCTTAGGGTTAAAATAAATTTTCCTGGCAAGCACCCCCTTCTAAACATATTATTTTTCTTTCTTAGCTGCGGTTATGCCTTTGCGATATCATTGCCAGGTAACTACAACAACAACAGCAACAAATACTTCCTAACTAGATGTTCTCTGCCAATTTCACTTGATAGTTTCTTTATGCACATACCCTGAGTAGAAGAAGGCTGATCAGTTGGAATAGAGTTCACTGGAGCACTCTTCTCATGAGTAGAAGTGTCTTCGATGAACTCAGGAGATCTCTCCTGGAGAGGAATTTGTGCAGCTTGCGTTGCATCATTGCTTCGATGTGGTCGTTTGTGTAGGTGTTTAGAAGTGCTGCTGATTGCATTGCGAAAATATAATATATTTCACATAAGAATGGCAGCACACAGGAGCTAGAGTGTAAGTATAGAGACAGTAAAAAACATTTAAGAAACGTTTCCATTGAGTTTACCTATAGACCCCTTAAAAAGCCTCCCCCCTGGATGGATGCCCCCCCCCCCCCCTGAAAAGCTTATAGTGTTTTGAAAAAGTAAAAAATGAACCTGAACAAAAAAAAGATGGCTAAAAGAACTGGAATTTTGAACGATGCAAGTGCTATTGATTTAATATTTGGGACAAAATGTGTTTCAAGAAAATACCCATCACAGAATGAAATTGAAGAATTGTCTTATTTGATACTTCAATGTACGTTTCAAAGGCAACTCCCTGGATTGATCGCTTCTGTGGATTTTTCCTTCCCTTTCGCACTGGCGTCCCATCAGCTGGAATAGGGTAAGGATACTGCTCAGTGGGTTTTCCGTGTACAAAGTGCTGGAAAATATCAGTGAAGGTCATGTAAACGTAGGGTTATTGCAAATTGCAACATTTTGAAATCGTAACATTTCCAAATCAATCATGATTGAAACAAGAGTAGCTCGAATCAACAACACACTTCTAATTCTTTGGCTCACCTTTTCTTTTAGCCTATTGATCCGCTTTATCACGGCTGCAATCCCACTATTTTTTTCCTCTGGGAAGCTAAGCGGTAACAGTTCAAAAGGGGAGTTTCGAAACTATATCGATGGACGAGTGTTATCTTACGGGAGGGGTTTCATGGTTTGTGAACCCTTCCTCGTACAGTTTTCAAACTGATAATTATGAAGGAATCTGAAAGAATCTTACCTTTGAGCAGACATAAGTGTCTTTGTTGATGCTGTTGATGGTAAATGTTTTCCGGTCACAACACCAAATCCAGTACAAACAGTCATCAAAGCGAGTTTTCGGTTTGGGAAAAGGTATAAATTGAACACTTGGGTCATTTTTTCTCGTGTCTGACGAGCAAACGCCATAACAGCAATGCTTAACCATTGCCCAGAGGAATAACAAATGTCAACGTTTTGATTTTGAAATATAATTTTTCGGAACGAACGTCTTGCACCTGTTGGACACTGAAAAGGCGCGAGAAGAACGCGGAGGAAGAATGTCCGACAAGATGGCGGCGATCCTAAACCGGAAATAACTCTTTGTAAACACGAGCTCTGATTGGTTAAAAATTGGATCGCATTGTTTGTTGATTGACGGGAGGGATCGGTGAATTCCATGGAGAAGGTCTGGGAAGGAGTGCAAAAGTTGTCGGCTGGCATTAAAGTAACGATTCAAGAGAATTGGCGTCGCTACATCGAAGGCGAATTGGAATTCCTTGGCGAAATGAAAGCAAAGGAACTGTTTAGCGAGTTATTTACTCCTCACACGACTGCTATTGCGAAAGCAGCCGAGGTATTGAAGTGTATGTATTGAAGTGTTTCAGGACGATTAAGAACAATGAACAAATAAACATTTTTTTATTAAGTATAAGTTGTAATACAAAGAAGTATCAATAAAAGTGTTCTTCTCAAATGTTGTTGTTTTTTATCGACGTAATACGCGATTAAACATAGTGTTCATTATAGTAGAGAGACGTTCATGTCGATGGCGACGACGACGTGGAACACCCATCAGAGGATAATCAGAATTCATGAATAATGCTTGAGATGCAAGTATGGCGAATACAATGTCAAACGTTCCATCGTCAATGTCAAAAGCAATGGTTGCAATATCTATAAAGAGATAGAAAAGAAAAGTCTCAGTTCAGAGAGAGAGAAGAGTTCTCACTTCAGAGATGGCTTTAAGTCTGATACCCCATTTGGATGCTGGTTGTGCATGTGTATAGATAGGCCGAGCATGTAGACGTAGACTTGTCACGGGGATTCTGACATGAAGCACTTTATAATAAGTTAGTTGCCATAGCCCATCAGATGATGAGGGGATTAACCGATACTTCTATATTCCGACAACACCTACTGTACCTCCACGCTTTTTACTTGATGATGGGCATGAAACAGCTAGTGATGTTAATGATCTTGTTGACCTGTTCAGTCTATCTCCTTCCCGATTGAGAAGCTGTCCGATCTTGCTTGCTCTACGATGCGTAGGTCCACGTTAATTGTGGTTCAATTTTGCCATAAAGGAACTGAGGAGGAGATGGAATGGTAGCGAGTTTAGAATCCACCCCAATTACATCATCTCGTTTCCTGCTCCAGCTCTGAAGAATCCCATGAAGATGAAGATGAGTATAGTTCGAGTACGTGATCGGGATAATCTTTGTGCTGCACGTGCTTTTGCGATTGGAATCGCTTTCCATACCGGATCAAAACGGGATTATAGGTAGTCATGTATCGCCCATGGCAAAGAAACAGCGATAATCTCACTCAACGTAAAAAAGCGAAAGAGTTGCATCGACAGGCATGCGTACCTGAAGGAGAGTGTGGTCTTGAAGAACTGAAAATGTTCCAAACGTATTTGGCTCCAGAAGGGATTAGGCTCTACGTCGTGTCCAGAGAACATATGAACGCCTTTATTTGGCAAGGTGATTTGGAAGATCCTGCACATCATTTGTACTTGTACCTTGAAGAAGGCCATTACCATTTTATCACTAGCATGAAAGGTCTCCTGGGTAAAAGCTACTTCTGCACCCAATGTAACATGGGATACTCAAGTCATGACAAGCACAAATGCATTGACCTATGTTATTCCTGTGGTGAAGGGAACTGTTCTCCTGCGAGTGCACCAGAAGATGAAAATGGTACCATACGATGGAACTGGCAACAATGTACCGATTGTCGTCGTCGCTTCCGTACCCAGCAATGTTTTGACAACCATCGTCGCGTGAAAAAGCATGGACCCGCGAATAATGAAAAGGAATGGTCGCGGTGTCAAAAGTTACACAAGTGTGAAGAATGTGGTGATATGGTGGATGTCTTAGACAAGAGACGGCAAGACAAACCTCACAAGTGTGGCGAATACGTGTGCCACGTCTGCAAAAAGATGGTTGACAAAGATCACTTACGTTATGTTCCCATCTTTGCTTGGATACGGTTTCAACCGTCATATACACTCAATAAACCGTAGGCCATGTGCACGATGTTGATACCCAATTCAAAACAGCCTGCGAGCCGAGACAATATATTTAATATTTTCCCATAGTGTGAATATTAAAGGCCCATTTTCAGCATGCAAATAGTTCTATTGCTGATGCATATTTTTATGTAAAACATTTGGCCATATATAGAAAATAGTGAGAAAAGTAGGCGTTTTTAGTCCCAGAAATGAAACAGTCAGCGTTACAATTTCTAGACAAAAAATCTAAAAAGTTAAATATTTCATTCCTGCTTCGTGTTTAGAAGAAATGGTACCACTCGCTGAGATAATAATAATAATAATAACTATTTTTAAAATACGCATTTTGCTGAACGCCTCAATGCGCTTACATTTCAAAGAACTAAAACTACATTTCAAGAACTATAAAATTATATATGCATAAGATATAAAAATGGCATAAAAAGATTAAAAAGTATAAAAAATAAAATGGGTGGGAGTATACATTAGGAAAATCAGTTGATACACATGAACTATAGATAAACACAAAGTGGTTAGTTTGATGGGACCTTTGATACTAATGTGTAAAAAAAGCGAAAATGTAGCGTGAGAACGATGTCAGCTTTATGCTACCGATTGCTGTACGCCAAATTTCATACCGCTATGAACTTTTTTCAGCAAAGCAGATAAAGAAAAAAAAAACACGGTGATAAGGTGCAAATGAATTGTTGTTTCAAATTCTGTACGTATTATCCTGGGACCACGTTTCAGTTCTGTACAAAAATGTCAAAACTAGCGTGAGAAAGGGTTTGCGTTGGGTTTGGCGTTCAGTTTTTAAATGGTATCCGTAGCGTTGCAATCTGGCGTTGCACTATCGCATTGCGATTGTTTAATTTTAGCGTTGCGTTTTAAGCGTTTTTTTGGCGTTGCATTCAGCGTTGCATTTACGCGTTGCGATTGCTTGGAGTGTTTTTTATTTGGCGTTGCGTTTAACGTTGCATTTAGTTTTCATTGATTTCAGCGTTGCATTTTTATGATTGCCTTTGTAAAATGAAAGACAAATGCACAACGCTTACTTGAATCAAGGCAACGAAAAAAGTAGGACAGCAAAACAGGTCAAAGAAATATTATGAAAAGAAAAAAACAACAAATAATCGAAAAAAGGAAGCTTTTTTGTACCCCTTCAGCAGAATTGTCTGTATCAAAAAATAGGAGAGCAGACATAACTTTTAGAGCAATGGTATTAATAGAGAAAAGGGTTATGTGGTGTATGAAGCAGAATGAGACCCTCACTTTTGATAATGTGGTGGCTCTTAAAAGAGCCGTTTATTGGATGCACTCTCAATGCACGAGCCCTTAAAGACGATCTATCTCCTCTAACTCCGAGATAACAGTGCTCTGATAATTTGTCATTGACTTGAGTATTGCTTTGATGTCGTAAATGAATTCTCTGGAAGAAAGTACAACCAACATTTCTTGCGTGTTCACATTTTCTTGACAGGCCCATTCCAACACGCGTAAATATGGCAAGAGGCTGGGCAGTCTTTCTTGTACATAATTTATAAAGTTTAGCTCATCGAAACATACAAGTCTCTCATCCGAAAGTTCTGACATCTCTGATTCTTCGAATTCACCACAATGTGATAAGTAAGCTTATAGTCAATCAAAACGGTTAAAAAAGAAGTCGCCTTCAACAACAATGATAAAATGCAACGAAAACGCAACACTAAAATACAACGCACCAATACAACGGTAAAAGATAACGCTCATTTAAAAAAAATGCAACGTTTAATTCGACGTTCAAATGCAACGGCAAAAGGCAACGCTAATTTAAATGTAACGCTAAAATGCAATGCGAAAATGCAATGCTAAAATGCCACGCTAAAATGCAACGCTAAAATGCAGCACTAAAATGCAATGCTAAAATGCAACATTAAATACATGCTAAAAGACGCAACGGTCGCAACTGATTTTCGGGTGTAACGCAGTTGGGTACCAACATCGTGCACATGGCCGTACCGTCGTCGTTTTCCACGCAATCGTGTGGTGGTGCAAGGTATCGACGAACAATGGCAAGCGGATTTGTGTGACATGCAAGCGTACAGAGCCAAAAATAATGGCTACAACTACATTTTAACCGTCATTGACGTGTTAAGGTTACTGAGAACCTTCGCGCACGTCCTCGGAAAAACAATCATACTCGTCCTTAGTTTAACCAAAACATGTCAACCTATATATCGTTGGAAAGCTTATAGAATGGACTAGCGGGCTATGGCAAAAAGAAGCAACTTTTTAGTAAATATACTTTTTATGAAGGTTTTATAAACAATTTCAGTGTGACATTTTCAAGAGCTATCGCTGCAGAACTGCTTGCCCTTGACTCTCAAGAAACACATTGTTTTAATCCTTAAAGGTGTTTCTCAAAAACCGTGTCTGCGTTTTTTTAAATTTTGTTTAGTTCAAAAGTTAAGAATTTTTTACATTTTTAGAGCGTGAAAATTCTATAAAATTTGACCTTGGAAATTTAAAAGTTCCATAACTTTTAAACTAAGCAAAATTAAAACGTTAAAACATGGATGTGGCGATGGTTCACCTACAATTAAACACGACGTTACATTGACGTGCTTCCGCAACTGATGCACAATTACAATCATTCGTATCATCGAAGCATTCGTCGTGCTCCTGTTGACGTCACGTTAGCCAATGCTCAAGACGTGTGGCATACCTTGTACCAGAAGAAGAAGAAGACCAAGGCTAAGAAGAGGAAGCCAAAACCTAAATTTCAAGTGAAAGATTTAGTACGTATTAGCAAGGTCAAACACGTGTTTGCAAAAAGCTATTTACCGAACTGGACGGAAGAAGTGTTTACGATTGCTTATCGGATGACGGCATGGGAGTCCTATGCGTATCGACTACGCGAATACGATGGTGCGTTGTTGGAAGGACAATTTTATGAACAAGAATTGCAAAAAGTCAGCATGGATGAACAAAAAGTTGTCTTTCGTATCGACAAAATTGCCAAGAGCCGTGGGAAAGGACGTCAAGAAGAGTACTTGGTTCATTGGCGTTGCTGGCCTGATAAGTACGACAGTTGGATCTTAGCTAGTCAAGTGCATAAAATCGTCTGAGATACCATCAAGGACATCAAATGCATCAGGATGTCTACTCGATCTGACCTGGTGATTACGCTGGCAAGCAATGCTATCGAAGATGCTCTGCCCAACAACAAAACAGGCGATTTTACCATACGAACCAAATATCCTATCGATGTGCTTGAAGGATCATGGGAAATGACGCTTACCAACATCATCTATTCCCATACGTGGAGTTTGCTGCGTGAAGAAGATCTTGACCTGTGGATCCTTACCACCAAGGATTCAGACAAAAGCAATATATGGATAAAATACAAGTTACCCAAAGGAAAGTACAACAACGTGCAAGATGTTGTGAAAGGCATGAAGAACGTTGCCAATCGTTTTAAAGCGGATGAAGCCAAACGAAGAGCAAGACCAGGCGAATCAGACAAAACGAATAAATTTGAATTTGAGTGTACTCATCTATCCACGATTAGCATGGGCCTCAGGATTTCACACGGCAAGACCAATCACACTCAATATACTCGAGAAACCTCTAGAGTTTGAAAAGGGTACTGTTAGCACTATTAGACTTACTACTGATAACGTTGGAGATTGGTATGCGATTATAGCGGATAGATAGCCTTCACCTCATGCCTTCGAGTTCGTGAAGATGTACATCCGTTCCAAAGCTTTTACGTGTACACAGACATTGTGGACTCGCATATTGTGATGGGAAGTGACGCCAACAACTTATTACGTACCTTTGTTCCTGAAGGAAAACCTGGATTCCCTGTGGAACGAAACTTTCTCAATCCTTACTACTTGCCACTACCGTACTCAAATCATCAACAAGATCCGTGTCATTTCAGGCGCCGTACAGGTGACACTACATTTGCGTCGTGTGCGATTTGCCTAGAAGAACTGGAATATGGTGTGGTACAACGATATGTTGAATATGGCTCGCGGTGCTTTAGGATCTCTACCACCACTACAGAAAGGAAAGGGGCCCTTTATCTATGTTCCACCTCGTCTACAAAAAGGAAATGGAGTGTTCCGTGGACGCCCTGTACCACAAGTAGGTTATGGACCTTTCCGTGGGTACCCTGTGCCAGCACAAATGGGATTTGGTATAGGTGGTGTCGGAGGCGTATTACGTTCCATTGGAAGAGACTTTGTTCCTTACTTGCCTTCTGGTGGACTCGCTACCCAAGGTCTACGTAAACAACAAGGGGGTGGTGCTTGTCAACCCCTAAAACGTCGTCGTCGTCGTCAGCCTAAGACCGTCATGACTAAACGTCGTCGGTGTCATACCAAGGACATTTTTGATTAAGGAAAAACAGTTATAAAAGACTTGGACATGGATTAATTCTAATCAGTTGGACATCACCTCAACTACTGTCAAGAGCTCCTCAACATGAGTGTTCATTCAGATTCGCTTGCTGCTGCCAATCTAGGCATGGACTTGTTTATGGTACCACCAACAGATGTGGCTGTGACATCAGGCCGCTACGTTGAGTATTCACCCACGGACAAAGGGGCCAAGTACTATAAGTTCATCATTCGTAGGGGTCCTACAATGATTGATTTGAAAAAGAGTCATTTCCGTGTCGTGGCCAATATCACCAAAGCTGATGGTACTTCTGCAATTGAAGCAGCCACTAAAGTGGAACCTGTCAATAACTTTCTTCACTCAATGATCCGAAGTGACTGTGAAATTGAACGATCAAGCCGTCACCTTGCAAACCGACGCGTATGCGTATCGTGCCTTCATCGAGACGTTGTTGAATTATCCTAGAGAAGCTCAAGAATCGTATCTGGAATGTGCCATGTGGAAAAAAGACAGTGGCACCATGGATCAATTTAATCCTGGAGCCACAGGCGCTAATAAGAATCCAGGGTTAAAGGCACGTGCAGAACGTATTAAAACCGGTCAAAAAGTGTGCATAGAAGGCCCCTTGTGTTGTGATCTCTTTCATTCCGGACGCTACCTTCTGGACGACAAAAATCAAGTTTGATATGCATCATACGTCCTTCTCTCTGATGTCGGCACCGAAAAGATCGTCATCGAGGACTTTATCCTACGCATGTATCACGTGAACCCTGCCCCTAACGTCAAGTTAAACCATCGTGAACTCATGACAGGATCTAATGCACGTACTGCCAAGTACCCTGTGACGTCAGCCATTGTGAAGACCCTACAAATTGGTAATGGATCCTTGACCCATTATGAAGGAGACTTGTTCCAAGGACTCGTTCCTAAACGTATGATTTTAGGGATGGTAGAGAATGCTGCCTACAATGGCGACAAGGGGAAGAATCCATTCAATTTCCAAATGTTTACCTTGTCTACAATCAAAGTAACCGTGGATGGACAAGAGACCCCCTATGGAACACTGTCTACCATTGATGACAAGGATATAGATACACCTATTTCAATTAACGTTGCTCTGCAAAACGTAAAACCATGAACCATGCATCATAATGAAGACGCTATTTCTCGTATTTTCCTCGAGTTTGGCAAACCAAACTAAACTAAAACCACCCCATGGCACTTTGTTTACTACTTTGAGACACACTTTGGCGTGAACCGCTTCGTTTTAGGCAGGAATTACCATTTCGACTTATGAACCATGGTTCATGGTTTTACGTTTTGCAGAGCAACGTTAAGGTATGAGTATACCTTTGCGTGAGGGATGTGAATTTTTTGCGAAAAAAATCACTGTCGCGTCATTATTTACACTACAAGGGCCATTTATATATCGTTTTAAAGCTTATGGAACGGCCTTACTTACTACGTGGTATATTTCTATGCAACGTTACTTTGATAGATCGTTTTTGTCGTTTTGTGCTTCAAACGAAAAGTACCAATTTTTGCTTTTTAAGAGCTCCTGCCACTTCCAGTTAATGTTAAAAGCTCCAGATTTCCGCAAGCTCCAGATTTCCTTAGGGGGCGATTTGAAAAAGGTGTGCGGGATTATTGATATTTTACGTATTTGCAGAAATATCACGTAAAACAGGTTGGAAATCGATATTTTTGGCAATGCTAACACAAAAATTAGCATAGAATTTGTTTTGAAAGGAAAATCAAAAATCCCGCACACCTTTTTTTAGATCGCCTTCTAAAGAATAGATTTTGCTTAAATTTGGAGCTGTGCAATTTAATTGGAAGAAGCTGGAACTTTTTAAAGAAAGTTGGTACTTTTTTCTTTAGAGCTAAAAAAATGATGTTCATGTACAATATAATGAAAACAAAACCATTCATCAGATAGACCAACCTTTTAGCTTTAAAATGATATATGAACGACGCTTGTGGTGTAAATTGTGACGCGATACGAATTTTTTTCCCGCAACACCCCTCAAAGGTATACTCATACCTTAATTGAAACAGGTGTATGTACCACATGTTGTTCGATAACGTGTGTGGTAACTACCGGGGCCAAGGACTCAACCTTGCGTTTGACGAGTTCAAGGAAGGTTATGCATTGTTTGCCTACGACTTTACAACAGCAGGCAATGCCTCGTCAGGGTACTTCCAACCTCAATATAAAGGCAACCGACCTGCCACCGCCCAAGTGAACACCATTGTCATCTACGGCGAGTTCAACAACACCATCGAGGTGGACCAATTAGGCCAAGTGATTTACGACATTCAAGGATGAACACGGATCAGTTGGAACTGCTAGTACACAACGATCCAAAGTTAAACCCTGTGTTTGGTGGCGTGTTTCCATCGGATTTGCTACCTACTAAAGTACCATTTCCCAATCAAGCCCACTTCATGAACGTGGATCCAAGCGATCGTCCAGGATCTCATTGGTTAGCCGTGTACTTTACACCTAAGACGTATGGTCATAGTGTATGGTCAAGCCATTGCGAAATTTTGCAAGTTACGTCCACAACTTGTGTACAACTCTCGTAGGATTCAAGCCATGGACTCTGACGTATGTGGACAACATTGTTTGTTCTTCTTGTGGAACCCTGTACGTGGCAAACATCATGGAACGGTAGTTGCTATGTTTACACCTAATTTACAATGGAACGATCAGAATGTTCGCACCTTTGTGCGTGATCGATTTTTACGACAACGACAAGTACCTTGTAATCCTAAGCGTCGTCGTCAATGCGCTCTTGTTCAGCGCTCTTTGTTACGTATGTTAAAGTTATAATAAAATTGATGTTTCATCACCAATGTTGTTGTTGTTGTTGTTAGGTATATAGTAAGGTGTAGGTTAAGGCAAAGGTCCATATGGTATCTAGACGTCTGCTTTGACGATCGTCGTTTTCGTTGTCCATGTAGCATTTTGGTAGAATCGGGTAAAACCACGTTTACACACCAATTGCTTCAACAAGTAGCTCATGCGTTTAACAAACAATTTCGAAAAATTATGTATTGTTACGGAGAATTGCAACCGTTGTTTACGTCTATTCAACAAAAACTGGGTGTGACATTTCATCAAGGACTCCCAGACAACGTCACCGACTTGGTTGGTCCTCACGATACTCCAAGCCTCTTGGTGATGGACGATTAAATGGATCAAATGGATCGTGTGGTACGCGTGTTTACACAGGAATCCCATCGTCACAACATCACCACGTTGTTTTTAACACAGAACTTGTTTCCGCCCAATAAGCACGCACTTACCATTTCGCTCAACACGCATTACATCGTGTTGTTCAAGAATCCAAGAGATCGTTTAGGCGTACAGATGTTAGCCCAACAAGCGTTTCCTGGACGTGTTCCTTACGTGATGGATGCCTTTCGTCAAGCCACCGAAGAAATACATGTTGGATTTTTTTAATCCAATGACACCAGAACAATGTCGTTTACGATCCCATATTCTTCCTAAACAGTTTCCCATGTACGTCTCCACTGATGGATAGATCTATAAAGAGTAGGAGACGATCCAGGATCACTTCATTTGTGTACAACCATTCTCCATGGCAAGAACTCGAGGTGGTGCTAATGCAGGACAACGTGCTTTAGCTGCGTGGGATCAAAGACTTGGTTTAGCAACAACGCCTGCTGGTCGTGGTCGTGCACGTCTTCCAGCAAGTACACGAGCCAATCGAGGACGTGGAACTGTTAGCGTTGTTGGTGGAACACCACGACCCCAACGCCCCATTGGAAGAAAATCACCACCTGCAAGTTATCGTTCCCCAACGTTAACACCTGCTGCTCGTGCTGCCTTATCTGCTTTAAGTGGTAGCAGAAGCAGTAGCAGCGGTGGTAGCAACCAAAGGAGTAGTACTCCAAGTTCAACAAGTCCTTTAGTTGGCCCTCGATTCCAACGATTGATGGTTGCTATAAGTCAAGATGCTCGACGTACCACAGCTGCTGCTGCTAAAAGAAGACAAAATGCTATTGCTGCCATTTCCACTCCACCACCTCTAATCTCTCCAATTGGTACTTCAAGACGAAGTGGTTGTTCTGCTAGCAGTGCTAGAAGAAGTCTTTTTAGTACTACTCCAAGTCCAGCTGCTGCTGCTTCTGGTGGTAGACGAAGTAGCGGAAGTAGTAGACGAAGTAGTGGTAGACGAAGTAGTGGAACTAGTAGACGAAGTGGTGGAAGCAGTAGACAAAGTAGTGGAAGCAGTAGACGAAGTAGTGGAAGCAGTAGACGACGTGGTGGTGCCAGTGGTGGTGTAGTAGTGGTGGTAGCAGCATTCCTCGTGGACGACCCGGAAGACGAGTGCCAAGAGGACGACGACGTCCACGAGGACCAACACGAACCGTTACAGATACGAAAACCGTGAATACCACTTACAGGGATGGACGTCCACCTTCCGTTGTACGCAATTCGCGTCCTCGTAGTTCATAAATACCCGTGTCGTATGTGGAACATCATCAGTTCATGATGTCTCAGCGACTGAGAAAGAACGCAGATGGCTATGTGCACAGAGTTGATACCCAAGCGTGTAACATGCGTGTTTCAGTGCACGGTCAGCCCGGTCTTACACGCTCTTACACGGTCATGCGTGTTTCGTCTGTTTAGCCGGATCCGGTGCGGGTTCAACCGTGCACGGTCTTTAAAGATACTAATCACAAGATATGCGCTAACCGTGTTTTGAAAAGGCTAAAAATAAATGTGAATGTTTCAATAAAGTTTGCTCTTTCTCGAGAGCGTGCACGCACCGTGTTTGTAAGAGAAACTACAAATTTTAACATGTTGAATCCGGCTTTGTTAACCTACTTCGTATTTGTTTTTATAATTTCTGCATCATATTCAGCTATCTGGCAACTAAATCACGAGCCTTATAAAATTCGAATGAATCTTCCTGATAACGTGCTCCTTCGTGTTACATATGAGCCTTCTTCCTTATGCGTACGATAAACGCTTTCTCTTGTTTGTAAACAATGGAAATATGTTGCATGTAGTAGAACGGTTTGCTTGTGAACGCATAGCCTGCGTTGATGGCGGTTTTGTGTGTTTTCCGAGACTGGGTGAAATCTTCGCTCTTGCCGATAAAATTGAGAGCGAGATCGTCGATAAATGGCCGCGCGAATATTAGCAGCGAGAGGGAAGATTGTTATTTTAACCATGTTTGATAAATGGCAGCGCGAAGAACGGGGCCGAAAAAGCGTCGGATGTCTGTTTTTTTTCATGTTGTTCGTGGCTTTTGTGTCCTGGAAATTTTTGTTTTAAAAAGGTCGCGAAACTGCAAATACATGGATGCCAGCAGACGCGTTTTACAACATTGAAAGGTCACGTCCCGGGTCACGTTCGAGATTAAACACATATCGCCTTCTTCTTTATCTGCTTTAGACTGCGTAAAACAAGAGCGCCGATGGCTATGGGTTGAATGCCGAACAACGGACTGCAAGCAGTCTACCGTCACGTAGAAAACTCTACCATAAATCGGACAGGAAATGGCAGGAAAACACGAAAATACTGTATAAAAGGGCACCAGTGTACTTCCGTCACGTTCTTATCCCTCGGGTGTTTTTTTGACAAAGAAATTGCCTTTATCATTTCACGTTTTTGCATCTGATAGTTTTTCCGTTCTCACTCAATCGTTTTGTAGTCAGTATGATTCGAGGACGCTTCGAATATATAGCCCTAAGCACGTCATAGCGTACACACTGTCCAAAATATAAATTACTTAACACGCTTTTGTATGTCTGTATTTATTCAGTCCGCATGAGTAGCACAGTGTTAAGATACAAATGCCCGCTCGACCCGGCTAGACCGTGTAAAAAACACGGCAAGAAATGCGCTCCCGTCGTATTGTAAAAAAACACGGTAAGAAATTCAATCCTTTCATAACACCGTGTTCTAGACCGTGTAAAATGCACGGTAAGCAATCCACTCCTTTGATAACACAGTGTTCTAGACCGTGTAAAAAGCACGGCATTGACGTCCTGTGCTGTTTGTAGCGGGCAGATTGAGCGTGTTTCATTTTTTTTCGAGTGCGTTGGCTGCCTTGTTGGTGGACAGCTTGGTCTGACTCTTTAAAACCAAACATTTTATGATTAAAAATGGCTTCAAGGAAAGAACAACATTGAAGTTCGATTGGAAATTTCATGTCGAACACATTTGCCGGTAAGTTTCTGTGATTTGGTGTTAAGAAAGTATTTCTTTAGGTCTACTTGTTGTTAGTACAACAGTCAGCGGACAATGTTGTTTGTAGGTCTAAATGTTCGTGCCGTTGCTAAACGGGATTTCCCCGGCGATCAAAAACCTTGCAATAGAGTTTTTCTGTATCCTCTGTGCTAAGGTGTGAAAGACAGAGGGTCTGTGCTATTATGCAAATGCATCGATCTTTTGTTCGCTTAATTGTGGTGAACTATTGTGATCACTCGTGCATAACTTCTTGATTCTCGGATTCCAAGAAAAAAATTCGAGCAAGCCTCTGACCTAGAAAAAAAATATCGCGCAAGCAAAGCTGGTGGCGAAAAAGAATCGAACAAGCTCACTATCAAACTCTCTCCTGATTACTATTTTTTAGGGAACCTGATGACTTTATAAGTAGAGTGTTTTTTTGGTCGGCTCGCGATGCGCGCTTGCCAAGTGTCTTAGCTTTCTGTTCAAAATTGAAGTAAATTTACTGTCAGGAAATGGTAAATAAAGGTTTACTTACTTTCAACTGATACGTCCAAAATCGCAGCAGCTTCGCGCGCATAAAAGGAGGATTTTGTGGTGTAGTATTTACAAACTAAAATTGTACTGGGCTATGGTTAATAATTGGAAAGTTTCCGTGACGTGTTTTTTTTTCAGTTACTCCATTTCTTCAGCGTGATTTTCGTCTCAAAGAAGTAAGAATTTCACTAACCTCGTTAGTTTTCAACATCGCGACGAGCTTCGAGAAACCATACAAGTAAACTACTCAGTTGGTCAGCCCTCGTTCGTAAATGTGTGGCCCCTCGTGGACCCATCACTGCCTGGTAGCTTCTGGAATATAGCCAAGCCTTTGTTTAGTTAAAAGGAAAATGAAACTTTACAAAGCGGTCCGGTGACCAAAAACCCGAACTGTTCCGGATGCTATAAATTTCGCGAAATGCTAACATAACAGGAGAGCTTGAAATCGTACTTTACTAAAGTGATCAATTGTCGTTTTGACGGCGAAATTAAATTTAAGTAATTCTCAAACCCTAAAAAGACAAATACAAGAAAAAAATCTAGCACAGTCACATTCTAGGGTAAAAAATCGAGCAGCAAAACTGGACGCGAAAAAATGTCGAGCCCAAAAAAATTTGCCACTCCCCCATCAAATATTAATGGTCCGTCCCACACGCGGCGGAAGAGTTGATCATGAATAACAGAAAGACCAAGAAGACAGAAAACGCAGATCCTATGAATAATGAAGTTTCGGAAGAATTATGCGATATCCAGCCACCAGGCCCAAGCCGAGATTCCGTCATCACTACACTCGACTCTATTTACCCAGTTGACGGGTCTAATCATGCACCGTACGTAGCGAATTACAACAAGAGAAAACCCGACGCCATCCTTTGTTTTTAAATTCTGAACGGCTCATGGTAAGACAGGAGGCTGAACGTAGGATTGAAAGTCATGTTCCTGTTTAGTTGAAGGGCGCGGACTAAACATGTACCCGCCACTGTGACAAGACACTTTACAGATAAAATTTACAGATACAATTTACAGATAAAATTAATGTAACGTAACATAATATACTTTGATTTTCTAGAAATAAAATTCTTTGCCTTTTGCCTGTTTTCACGTTACAGGACTGGCGCAAACCTTTCCGTGTGCGCGTTATTAACGTACGGTGCCTATTTGTAAGGGCGACTACAACATATGAAACAAACACGCAAACTGCTTCTGTAATCAAAATCTTCCCGCTCTTAAGTCGAGGAACGCTGCGATGAATTGGAATATGTCCTATGCGATTTTCTACATGTTAGTTTCGCTCGTCCCGATTCTATGTTAGCGAGCGAGACACAAGTGCATGCCGCCCTCTAGGACGCTTGAAAGGCGCCAAAAGTGGTTGGATAGCAGGATATCCGCCATTTGCTAGAAGATAAGCATCTCGGGGGGAAAGGGAGCTGCAGGTGGAAGCCCATCGGAGGTAGAAGCCCGAATGTCCCGCATCAGTTGCGTGCCCGAGAAAAGCACCTCTCACAAACCTAAAATAACCGTCATTGTCCACGACAGCGTTAAAGTCGAGGAAGTGAATCCTCGATCTCGCCTGTAGAACAATCCCTGTAACTCACCCTGGGGGCGGTTTATCTGAATTGCGACCGTCCAGACAGCATTGGGAAACTGTTCAAATTCGTTTCTCTGCCTTTCCCATCCATTTTCGTCTATCCATCTACGTACCGATGAAAATAATGTTGGTATCAAATGGGGATGATCGCGTAGATCGTATCGCTGACATTACTGAGTAATATGCCAAATTGCTGGCTGCAATTCCTTAGCCACAAGAAGCAGAGTAAAACTCTATCATGAAAACAAAGCGAATATGGTCTTGTGCGTCTTACACGCCTTCTAGGATTCAGTGACAGTGGGTCCCATACGCGCGCCTCGACATCTACTCTTATTCGTTGTATAATTCGCGATAAGCTTCCGGGAGTTTCTCCTGTCAAGAGCCAAAAATTGCCAGGGCGAGCAACTAGCACATTCCAGACACCCCCCTATTTGAGGGCGGGGGTGCCCGTCGGGAACTTAGTTGATTTACACCCCTAAAAAGGAGTCCCTAAAAGTACCAACAAGACGTATTTTACCTCGTAATTTTCTCTCGTATGTTTTACGACGGAAAATACGTCTGAAACTCAGGCTACCAACAAGTGTGATTTGCTAGAACGGACCTCTAACAGGTACCTATCTGGAGAAAATAGAAGAAAAATAGAACCCGCTCCGGGTTCCAGACACTTGGCTGTCGAATTTTCCATGCATTCTCGTCGTAACTTCGACTTAAAATTGAATGTGCACTGGCAGGCTGAGTTGTGCAAGGAGACGAATAACACGCTGTAAAATGGCTAGAACCAATGATATGTATCGGTGGCGCAGGTGGAGGAGGAACATTTCGGTGGATGTTTTCTGAAGTCTTCCACAAGAAAATAGTATCGAAAAAAGAAAATTAGGAACTGGTGGAATCATGTCTTTTTGTTATCTCGCCGCCGCACATTGAATAATGATTTTAACGCTTGGAAGTTTAATTACTTGTTACACCAATTAGCTCCATTCAAAATATGTTAATGTGCTCAGTCACTGAATCACAGAGGCCTCTGAAAAACAGAGGATACAGAAAAACTCTAATGAAAAGAGCACCAAATGTCGATTCTAAAAAGCATAAAAACATAAGATAAAGCAAAGACAGTCTTTTGTTATTTAGTAGTTGTGGAGTGGTAATATTAACAATGTTACGCCATATGCGAGTATTTTAAGATACTTAACCATTCCAGCTCACAATAATCGCTAAATTTCTTATACTGGTACACAAATTATTTATAGCAAAAACGTTTTACGTGTATAACCTTATATCATTAATATTATCCAAATTGTGAAAGTTATAGAGCTATATTTATAAGAAAATGACTTATTATTAGTCACGCTACTCCACTCGTGCCTTTGGGTGTCACATCAGCAAAAGGTGGTGGAGCTCATCGTATGGCTATGGTTCCTGATTATTTAGTAAACATGCTGCGTACCAAGCAAAAAGTGGAAACGGCACCCCAATACCGTGTACTGGCACGACTCGATTGAGAAATGCAAGCCATCTTGAATGACATTCACTTCCTCCTGATGTCAAAGTACAACGTTACGATCAGATTTTACAACGGTACAATCGGTTGGCAAGACAAGTAAAAGACACTAAACCATTGTCTTTAAAAAGAATCCAACAACAACAAGATGATGACATTGAAGAAGCAGGAGAATTGGTTTTACCTTCCCCTCCTTCCAAGACATCTGCTACTCCAAAAACTAGTGCAAAGAAAAGTCGTTTACCTACACCACCACCCGGGACACCACGAAGACGCTCCATTAGTTTACCAAGAAGAAAGCCTCGTCCCCTCCGAGAATGGCAACCGTTTTAAGAAAAAAGAGACAATGTTTTTTATGCTCTCAACTTTTATTCATAGTTCAAAGGCCCTTGGACCTTGAAAAGTTTTCAAGTCCCGCTTGCAGTATCTTCCTGGGATTTCAAGGTTCTGCACGTGGTACAAAATGAGAGCTCTGGTTGGCTGATTAGGTCAAGAATAATTAATGAGTATTTGAATTACATTTCAAGAACAAGTTACAAGAAGAAGAAGAAGTTTATAACAGTAACTTAAATGTCCTTGTATTAAAAAACTTATTAATAATAAAAAAGAGTTATTACACTTTGTATCGTATTTGCTTGAGCCATTTTTAGAAAACGGCCACTTCTACACGTGGACAAAAGAGAATCCACATCTTGTAGATGACACATCGAACAAAAAGTTCATATCATCCTCTTGAGCATAGGTCTTGAACAGATCTTCGAACTTGGGACATCCATAGTCCTCCAAATTTACATTGGGAATGTTGAGTTTGTCCAACAGTCGTTTCTCATGACACCCTCCCTTGTAGGCGATAGTTCCATTTGACTTAAAGTCATGTTTATACCATTCCTGGACAACTTTCTCAAGGTCTGTGTGCGGCCGAGAGTTCTTCCACGCAAAGTCGACGCGCAATCGATGTATCATGTACGCTTTTTTTGCGCCTGCAAAGTCTTTGGCGTCTTTCAGCTCCTTGAATTTTGTAGGGAAGACGAAATGCTGCCCCTTGACTTGTTCGTTATCAAATATTATGCCTGCCTCTTTGCACCAGAACTCTTTCTTGACGAAATGCCCATCAAAGTCTATAATAGCCTTGATGTCCTCTAACGTATTCACTGCGCAATCAAAGCAGTGGTGGTTCTTCTCGGTGTTCTTTCACCCGGCTGGGTAAATTGTTGTCATCATCTTGATACGTAATTGGTTGTGCTTGCGAGAATAAAATTGAGAATCCCAGCCCTACGCCCAGAGTTGTCCCAAGCGCTGTCCCGAATGCTTTTCCTAAAGCCACTAAGAAACTGTCCATTTATCAAAATCTTCTTCTTCTTCTAACTTCTTCTTCTTCTTGTAACTTCTATCCGTGTCGTGAGCAAAGGCGAAAGTGAAGATGACCGGCTTCTGCGCACTCTTTATATACACTTTCTGACGTCATTAACATTCTCAAATCTGATTGGTGGATTTCGATCCATGGTAAAAAAATGTGGGTTCATCTGTTTCCTCGGTGGTAAACCCTATAAAAATATGGGGGAGATGGGTGGGTATCTCCCCCACCCTTAATCGTTATAATCATGATACCATCGATGTATTATGGATCAACAGTCTATTCCTATGAGGGGAGAGGGGTGGGTATCTCCCTCGCCCTTTATCGTTATAATCATGATACCATCGATGTATAATGGATCGATAATCTATTCCTATGGGGGAGTGGGGTGGGTATCTCTCCCATTGGTGGTGACGTTAACCATGAGGATTGAGTGGATCGAAATCCTCCAATCAGAGTTCAGTATTTTGATGACGTCAGCCAGAAAGTATATATAAAGAGCGCGCGCGCCACCAATCCCTCGGTTTGTTTAGTTAGGCCGTTGACCAGTGAAGACCCCCTCAACAACAATAAACTATGGAGAACAGTGTAATGTGTGTAATATGTCAGGAAGAAGAAGACGACCTAATAGAAATGACAGAATGTTGGAAGGCACCTTGTCACTTTCGGTGTTTACAGCAATGGCATGCCCGATGCCCAAGAAATAATCCAAGCTGCCCACACTGCCGCGGCAAACAAACTAGGCGGGAAACCAAAATTCAGATAGACGATGATGATGATACTGCTGCTGCTGCTAATGATGTGTCTTTCGAGGAACAATGAGAAATACAAGAGGAACAAGTACAGATCCTAAGAGCCGAATTGGCTGCGCTCCACGACGCATTGCATGCGCCAATGAATGATGATGACAACGACTCTGGATATGATGGTGCTTTTAACCCTTCAAGACATTATTATGGACCGAATGATCCTCGTCCTATTCTGATGATGATGATGATGACCCTTGTCCTACCCTAGACTCTGATGATGATCCTCGTCTAATCAACCCTACCACAGAACAGGACTCTGATGATGATAGTATGATGACACCTATGTGGGAATAACAGCAGCCAGTAGCGGGGAACTTTATAGACTATTTAAATGAGCACGAAGAGGATGGGATGGGACCATTAGATTCCTTGCTTCATTACATAGAGGAACGACAAGAACTTGAAGATCCTAATTTTTTACCAGCTCAACCAAATGTTAATCAATGGAAAAATTTCCAAAAGAACATTTAGTTATTTTTTCTTTTATACACTGTTCTGCATAGTTTGTTGTTGTTGTAAAACAAAAGTTGGAAACAAAGTTGTTGTTACTTTAAAATACAATGTGTCTTTATTGAACTCTTGCGCACGCAATACAAAGCATCATAATAATAAAAGGGGTGATAAGTAGGACTCATAAGTCCTCCCCCTTACAATAATTATAGTCTCGAAGAAGGGGGGAGATGGGTGGGTATCTCCCCCTCTCATCATTTAAAACAGTCCATCAATAGGGCGTCTTCGAAAATCCATCTCGACAGGATAGATGTATTCACTCTTTGTCCACGATGTGGCCGTCGTGAGTGTACAAGTTCTTCCTGAAGGTTTCCATCGCGACGCATGAGATACGCTTTCCGTGGCTCTGCATACTGGCTGTCAAACGTCTTGAGCGTATCCACGATCAGAAGTCGGTACTTGGTTGAGTGAGAAAACCCAAAGAGGCTGAGTATACAATGCGATTAAGAATAGTATGCCCCCCACCCCACCCCCCTGCTACATCATCGTACACGTAGACCACATCCTTCATAGATTCGCACAAGTATCGTCCCCAGTTCTCCTTGGTCACTTTACTCCATTCCACTTTCTTTTTGGGGGGCAGTGATGGTTGTGGTACAAAACCACCAAAGGAGGAAGTGGTGGTGGTGGCTGGAGGTGGTGATGGTGTAATCCCGCCCGTGAAGGAAAAGTCGACACGTGCTTTGTCGACGATCGTACGTGATAACGTAGAAAGATACAACCCACGATCATCCATTCCCTCGGCGTCCTCTTTTCCAGATTTGGTCAGCGGTATTTTTACCTTCTCTTTCTCCTCCTTCCCTCTAAAGTGACAGCGCCACTCCTCCAACTTGACACGAAGCATATTGTGCGATTGGGACATCAACGCTGTTAACGTGTCCATACCGGCGCGACGAGTTGAGCTGGTATTGCATACAACGCGACAACCCAATCGATGTAACTCTTTCATTAGTCCTGGCACAATCATGCGAGGAGATATAGCCTTTTTCAGGTGCTGTTTGAGCTCTAGTGAGAACTCATCCCACAACAACACTTCTTTGTCATCCCCCTTAGGTCATCCCCCGTAGGTCATCCATGATCCATACTCTGGATTAACGCCGTGACGTTTCTGGTACGCTTCTTTCCACAAGGAATACGCCAAATTATCACACACCTCATAAAAGATCCCTGTCACCAACTGACTCATCACAGTCTCGCCGCTCCTCGTCCAACTCTGATTGTATGTGCGCATCTTGTTTTGCTGTAACTCTTTCAGTTTAAGACGCTCCCGTACAGCCATCGCTTCGGCTGCACTTCCAAGCATGCTTTTAAACTGTTCTCCAACTTTAAGGATCTCGTACGTATTCTCATTTATACCACCATCAACGTGCTCCACAGTCATACCGCCATATTCATCCCCCACGTAACACACAGCTGACTTGGCCAACTTCACCACTTCTTTCCACAAATCCGCTGCCATAAAAGGAATGTCCCTAATCTCTTCTTCTCCTCCTCCTTCTTCCTCCTTCACTTTTCTAACTTTCTTACAGTACACTTTCTCAGCCGTTTCGCCTTGACGTATGGCCCATCGCGTCACGTAATCAGCTAAACGGTACAGGTACAACGTACGATCCCCATAATACATGTCCTGAGCATGCCATTTCTTTGCTTGGCCCGTCAAGGATTTTTTCTCTTCCTCCACGTTCACTGGCTGAACACACAGGAACTCAAGCTTTGACACAACGTTCTTGATGCATCGATGACAAGATAAACCATGAAGACTTCCCGCCGATACAAAATCGGCAAGAAACACTTCGCCGAGCAAAATCACATAATCTTTTGGCTTCAACTTGCTTGTCAACAAGAATGGACATCCAATGCTCGCATTATGATAATGTTCAAAATAGCACATCAAACTTCGAGTAAAATGCTGCATCTCCCATTGCAGCTTCCATTCTTGCTCAAATTGATCCCTTTCGAATAATGGCATCTTGAATTTGAGTTCCTCACATCTCACACACCCAGCTTGTATAGATAATCAACCACGTGGTTGCTGTACTCAATCCAATACCACGTGGTTGCTGTGATGTACTCAATCCAACCATTTATAGTGTAAAAAGTGCTGTACTCAATCCACACCCATGACGGCGCGCCACGTGGTTGCTGTACTCAATCGCACCCCATTTTACACGTGGTTGCTGTACTCAATCCAATAGCACGTGGTTGCTGTACTCGCTCCACTATACATTCTACTCATGAGAAACTAAAAAAGAACTCAGTTCGTACAGCCGTAAGCACCATAGACATCCAGACCCAAATGGTTCTGTTACAGATTGCTTACAGTTATTTGCAGGGATAATTTTAATTCAAAAGCTTTGACCTGAGAATAATTTTTATTCATGTTGGAAAAAACGTACACCACTACCTTGTTTTGCAGAGCGCGTGCTAAATGGAAAAAGCACCAGAAGCAAATCATATTCTATGTCCGTTGTGAGTTTTTTCCATTTGTTTTAAGAAAATAATAAGTAAGATAAATTTCCCCTTTGCACTCCGTGAATTTTTCACGGGCATATAGTTATTATAGATTATGGAAACATTCGCTATTTATAGTCACGATTGAGTGGGTTATAGATCGAATTTACTGAATATTTGCCGTTTATCCAAGACTGTGCTGACTTCCGAACTCTGGGGGAATGCTTTTGGAATCTGTGGGAAGTTCAAAATCATTGGCGTCAGGATAAGGCGCATGGATACATTGATTCCAGGGCCTTGAGATGGTGATTTGCCTGATGAGCTCTCCATCCGTTTTATGCAGGCGATGTTTGCTGGTGCTGAACATTGTGTATGTTTACATTGTAGGTTCCTGCTGTATTTAACAAAACATGATGCGAAGTTTTATAAACAACTTGTCATCGAGTCAGAGCTATCTCCACAGCGCAGCCAAGCAGTTGGTAGGTAGTATTTTTATGGCGATTTGTGTCCCCCCCCCCCAAAAAAAAGGTGATTTCGAAAAACGGTCCTAAATAATAGGTCATAAAGTCTCATAGAATACGTTTGAGACAATAAATAAATTTGTAATCAGTAGCGTTGTTTACAGCTTAAACGCCCAAGATTCCTTAAAATATTTTTTCTTGTGGTGCATTTTATTACACAAGTCGTATTAAGGTCTCTGTAAACCCGTGAGGGGTGTCTTCGGAAAAAAATTCTCGTCGCGACGCAATTTATGCTATGATAATCAGCTATATATCATTTTAAAGCTAAAAGATTGCTCTATCTTATGAAGTTGTTTAGTTTATCGAAGTTTAAATTTTTCTTGTATTCTAAGACCCCGAACTAAAAACTACCTTGTTTACTTGAGAAGCTCCAGACCAGTAGCGGTTTGTTGCACAATTTCACACTATGTCGGATTTTAGTCTCGGAGAAATGAACTGCAAAACCGTGTCAGCGATTTTCGATATTTTGCATTTTTACGAAAATATCAGGTCGCGAAGCTGTGGCCGCAAAATTTATCATAAAATATTTTTCAAGTAAAAAACAAAAATTCCCTCACACGGTTTTTTAGTTGTTATCAGTTTCTAACGACACAGAAAATTTGACGCCGATATTTTAAGTTGTGTGGGGACAGGAGCTTCGTGAAGGTGAAAAATTGACCTAAAATTAAAGTGCTAGAAAAAGCGTGTAAAGTTAATTAATTTACAGAAAATGAGTGGCGGGCAATATAAAAAGATTGGGCAATTGAAGTCTAGGAAAACAGTTCATGCGTCATTTGAGGGTTTAGAAATATACTTTAGGACTGCATCAAATGAATTTCGGGAAAAAAGCCATATGATGGATTTTTACATTTTTTACCTTTCACGAGACCTTAAGACTAGAAGTCGAATCTGACTCACTCGGAAAAGAGACGAATCGGAGGCCGCGAATGGGAATCTAACGTAGTGTATAATCACTCGATAATAGTACCGGCTTGGTATTTACTTCCGAAACGGTATAGATATTGTCAAGGCAGCGAAATAAGATTTAGAGGCAGTTCTTTTTTTTATCACAAAAGGGAGGGACATCGGGGAGTATAAGTTTTACGCAACAAACAAAACTAAACAAATGACTAGTTACACAAAAAACAAGCCTCACAAATCATTTACTACTGCATTCACACATAGTTTAGTAGAGGGGAATGGTTAGGAAAGGCGGCCGACTTCAAAGGAACCAAACAATAACGCCTCGGTGATGTTGAACATGCGTGTCACGTGACCATGACCCTGCACAAGATGTCGCGTGCTTACAAAACAACATGGAGGACGACGAGGGATTAGCGATTATTTCGGACGATTTTGACCTCTTTCTGGACTTCATGGAAGACACAGAAGACATAGAACAGCACTTTGAAGAAGCTACAACCGAGGTAACCCAGAAAACGTGTTTGGTCAGGCTTTTTAGTGCAAGAATCTGCCCACGTTAACACCGAAACCTTGAGCTTGACTCGGGGCAGAAACGATTTCGCAAAGGTACCTATCGCATCGAACTTTTTGTGCTCCTACCAAACGTTTGGCCCAAAACAGCTCACAGTTATCGACGTTAATTGATATATTTCATATTTACGTGAGTTTGATGTAATTGTAAGTAATATTTTGGAAACAGTAGGCCCGAGTAGGACATTTTCCAGCAACGAAACGTTATACTACTTATAATTACAACTTCTCCCACTGCAGACAACATTAAGTTAACAACAACTTGCTTGTTCTAGGCTCAGGCAGGTCGTATGAGCTGTGATCTATGCAGTAAGACATTCAAGAGCAAAGGTGGTCTGAAAAGGCACAAGACGGTAAAGCATAGAAATCAGGAGGCAGACGGAGAGTCCACAAATGAACATCAGTTTACAACCGATACTTTGGATACATTGGTGAAAGAAGCAAAAGGAAAGCTTGTCAGCTCTCGGCTTTACCCCAAGAGCACCAGGGACGAACTTGGCTCATCTAATTTTATCACGCTTACAGAACATTCGACTGAGTTCATTGAAATTCAACGTATGTACTTGGTATTGCTACGAAATGGAAATGCTGAGAAATTTTTTTCTAATTTCTATGCTACCATAGCAAGAAATGCCAGTCAATATTTTGAAGGACTGTCAAGGAAGACTGCAACTTTGTTATCGACTAAAGTTGCTGATCAAATGCTTGTGCATTCCCAAGAAAAACAAACTGCAAAAGAGCAAGCTACTCGAGAAGCTCTGTCGCAAAAAGAAACTGCTGGTCTCCAATATCTTGGTGGATATGTTCTACATAAACTGCAAAACAAGATGGTCAACTGTAAGCACAGAGAATCTCCAGAAATTCAACAAGCCATATCATTACTAAGAGCTGGCAAGGGAGATAGTTCTCCGAAGAGTAATCAGAAGCTCATAGGCTGTCTGAATCGGGGAGTTATGGACGATAACAGCGAGTGCCCAAAAGCTATTCGTGTGGGTAGAGCATGTTTTCAGAACGTACACAACAAAGCCTGTATTAGCGGAGCTCCAGCGCGGGCCACCATACCTAAGGGAAAAACGTATAGTATACTATCGAGTTGATTTTTGAACGTCACGGGCATTATGGATCATTTTGATGACGTCATTGATGACGAGTGGGCACGTGACTTTGGTGTAGAGTTCCTCTTATGGTCTTTGAAAGTTTGTCCAAGTTTGGCTTCTATTGAAGTTTCCTTTCGGGAGATATGATTTTTTCTTTATTTTTCTGGTATTAAACCTATAGCGTACGCCGTCCGGTGTCCGGTGTCCGTCCGTGTACACATGGGAACCCTGTGGTACGCAAAGAAAAAAAATATATATCCTCAAGGGAACATGCTAAGACAACCATACTTGGGATATTTTGTCTATACCACAAGGGGGGTGCTGTAACACGGACACGTGATGTGACGTCCTCGATGACGTCATCAATGATTGAAAAATTAATATCTCGTGAAGGGAATACTCTAAAGCAACCAAACTTGGGTAGTGTAGTCTAGGTCACCAGATGAACGAAATGAAGTGGTCACGTGATGTGACGTCATCGATGACGTCATCTATGCTTTAAAAATTTAGTATCTCGTTAAGGGAAGACTCTAAAACAACCAAACTTGGGTAGTGTAGTCTAGGTCACCAGATGAGCGAAATGAAGTGGTCACGTGATGTGAAGTCATCGATGACGTCATCTAGGCTTGAAAAATTAATATCTCGTGAAGGGAAGACTCTAAAACAACCAAACTTTGGTAGTGTAGTCTAGATCATCAGATCAGCGAAATGAAGTGGTCACGTGATGTGACGTCATCGATGACGTCATCTATGCTTGAAAAATTCATATCTCGTGAAGGGAAGACTCTAAAGCAACCAAACTTGGGTAGTGTAGTCTAGGTCACCAGATGAGCGAAATGAAGTGGTCACGTGATGTGACGTCATCGATGACGTCATCTATGCTTGAAAAAATTAATATCTCGTTAAGGGAAGACTCTAAAACAACCACACTTTGGTAGTGTAGTCTAGATCATCAGATCAGCGAAATGAAGTGGTCACGTGATGTGACGTCATCGATTACGTCATCTATGCTTGAAAAATTAATATCTTGTGAAGGGAAGACTCTAAAACAACCAAACTTTTGTAGTGTTCTAGGTCACCAGATGAGCAAAATGAAGTGGTCAGGTGATATGACGTCATCGACGACGCCATCTATGCTGGAAAAAATATTCTCTTTATTGCACTTTTGAATCATTCCACTTGGAGCAACATACCGAAGAAAACACTGTTGTACACATATCAAGAGACATTTTTTTCTTAAAAAGCCTATAAATATAAACCATGTACACATGGGGATCCCTTTCATTCGCACAGAAAATTTTATAAGCGGGAGCTCCGCTTTTAGCCAGTGGCTAAATCTATATATTACTAAGTATTGACATAACTGGAATCATAGGGGAGAGCCTATGTGATTGTGAGGCTGTTGCTGCATTTAATAACATGTCTTCCGAGTCTGAACTGCTGTGATCAGCAAAACTGTTAGCAAGGATCTTTTCCACAGTATTGTGAGATTATATGTACGGGTTCGTTCATTTTCCTTTGCAAAGGATGTTGTCCAGAAATTTAAGTTGAAGGGGAAGCATGACAAAACAAAAGCACTTCGCAAGGAAATCAAGAGAGCTGTTGTTGACCATGAAAGCAAAAGGCAGTCTTAACACTTCATGACTATATTCTGAACATGTTTCCTCAACCACAAGTTAAATGACATTTGTATTTACAAAGTCAGATATTAGATTTTTTTTGTAAACAAGGGAGTTCTTCCTAGATATACATTTGCAGTGTAACAATGCAAAAAGATCGTGAATGGCAGCATTGATTTGGCCAAATGTTAACATTTAAGCCTGATGTATTTATGCTTATCACATCACCAAGGACCTTTTTGCATAAGCAGCCTTCATAAATTTCATATATTAACATTTTATAGTTTTTGCAACAAAAGTGTTGTTTTATTTATTGAACCTTGTACTGTATCAATTTTGTAAAAACAAAACTGCCCTGTTGATCTAGGCTTTTTGTAACTTTGTCATGTATTTTTGAGAGATTACACGAACTAATAGTGTTAATACAATCTCAATATATTATTATTATTATTATTATTATTATTATTATACTATAAAAATGTCTGTCTTCAACTTTGATTGCAAATTAAATCAGATTGAAATCCAGACTTCTGTAAATTACTGGTAATTAGTTTGCAGGCTATTACAAGACTAGAAAACTCCACCATTATGCTATTTATCCTAGAGTGGAAACAGTAAACTTGTGAAAATTGGATATTTACACAATTAACTTTAACACCCAGATAAACAATTTTCCAAATATTTCTACAATTTAGAAATTGGTGTAAATTGTGTAAATATCCAATTTTAATAGTGTTCCACAGAATAACTGTTTGCGCCCTACCGGTGAATATCACCCTAACAGTCAAACAGAGAAATTGTTGTATTAGTCCATTATTTCTTGCCCTTTTTGCAAAGGGGCTCATCAGAGACATTCACCCATGCTTTACATTTGTCCTTGCGTCCACGGGTGTTCCCAGACTGACATGAGATTGTACGCTGCATTCTAATGGTGTTGTCATTGTAGCCAAAGGTTCTGATGTCTGGATTGTCACTTCTCCTTCCAAGTTTCCTTTGGTTTCCAAAATACTCCTCAACAGGATCTTGGCAGAACCTCTCAGTCAAAACAAAGTCCACACCTTCCTGCAACAGGAACTTTGTAGCCTCTATCACAGAATATGTGGTCATTCTTAGGCCCTGGTATGTTTGCCAAGAAAGGAACATCTTACTCCTGGCATTCTGTGTGAAGTTCCCAGGCCGAGAATCTGTGCTTTGCTTCCAGTCATGCAGGTAACCTAGGTAAGTGTTCTCTAGCCACTCGAATCTGGGATCATCAATAGAGGTGTAGGGAGCGAGATATGGCTTCCTTTTTCTTTCATGCTCAGTTCTACTCCGCACATTCAAGCAGTCAAAGAAATTGTCCATCATTTCACACAATTTAACAGTTGCTGCTGTGTCAGGAGAACCATAAGCCTTCATTACAGCTGCCATTGTGAGGACTTGCGCAGCAAGATTTACACGCATGACAGAATAACTGGAAGGGTGGATGTGATCATATGAGATCTTTGGCAGGAGCTTCAAGCCATTCTCAACATCCTCATGGTAGAGCTGGGCCACATGCTGCCATACAAGATACAGTACTCCATTCCACATGTATCTGAAAACAGCAAAATAATATCACAAATTAGCTTTTAAATTAGCTTTTTTGGGAGCAGTGTGGGGATGGCGCAAATTCATAGTGACAAGAAAATGATAAAAGAGAATTTCTACTTAAAATTACATAAGTTACCTTGTACATTTTCCGGAGCCAGAGTGATGTAAACAAGTCCTTGTGGTCTTCACAAGGTGGGGTGGGGTGCATCTGAGAAGAAGTATATGTACCGGTGTGGTGCATAAAGGTTGATGGTGCGGTGACACACATCCTTGCCAGAATCACCATCTACATCCTTGTGCATCTGATAGAACCTGAAAGTAATAACAACATAAACAAGGTTTTAGTTTTAGTTTGTGTCCAGATCCTGTATTATGCCAATTAGGGAACTGCGGTTATGAATTTAATCTTAGTCAATCAGGTTTAGACATATCGGTACAACAAATTCTGATTTAAAGGAGCCGAGGCATCCTACCCATAATGCACTGCTTTTTATGGCATTTTTACTGCCGTCCAACTTAGAGAATCAAGTAAAGCTTTATTATTTTGTGACATTCTGCCTACCATACATGAAAAGTGTCTGATTACATTGAATAATGAACATAAAAGCAATGCATTATGGGTAGGCTGCCTAGGCTCCTTAAATGTGGCTCTTTGTTGATTCCTTTCTGTACAAAAGTATGGGTACAGTGTTTAACACAATACTGTGGATAAATTAAAGCAACTATTTTAACTTTAAATTAGATTACTTTGTCCCCTCTACTAAATGCTGTTGTCACATTTTGTTGTAGTTAACATTTCACTGCAATTTTGTTATGTTAAATAACCATAATATCGTCTTTTCCAAAATATGTTTTTTTCCTGTGAAGCATTTATTTAGATATTATTACCTTCGATTTGGCGATGCTCCATCTGAGGTTGCTGCAATAACCCACAGGTTGCAGGTTATTTCCAAAATGGAAACTGCCTCCCAGAAGAGTGGCATCAATTGGAATGCTGTTATACCAGTAGTAGCAAAGTAACACATGCAAAACTTGAGCTCAGTACAAATTCCCCGGATGAGGAAAGCTAGTGCATGTGTTGCCACTTCATCTGCCTTGTTTAGAACTGCAAAGTTGATATCTGGATCTCCAAGGTCAACATATCCAATAAGCTCTCCTGTCACTTCGTCAAACACAAGATTTGACATCACTTTCATTTCATCAAACAACAGTATGATATATCTCTGCACATCGAAGTACTCTTCTGTCAAGGACTTCAGTTCCTCTATAACCCCTTCATTGAAACCTGTGGAGGGCCTTATGTAATTCCGATAGTCCCTGAGAGTCCTCTGACTTGGTAGAACTAAAATCCTGCTCTTCCGCAGTTCCTCATAGCAGGATGGTGACTTAGAATAAAGCGAAAGACAGTAACGAATCACCATTAGGTGGTACTTGACACCAGTCGGAGTGCTATTAGCCAACTTCTTTTGCTGCTGCCAGAAGAGATCCATGAATGGTGTCATTTCTTTAGATGTCTGAGCCCCAATGATTGTGCAAATGTCATGGCTCAGTTCATGATCAATCTCAACGCTTGACTTCGTAATCTCTGATTTCATCTCTTCTATCTGGCGCTCAATCAGCACATCGCAGCCTCTGTTTTTGGAGGGTAAGCTTTAACCTTTCAGGTGTAGTGTTAGACACAGGTGCCTTAGGGTGCGCTGGCTCAGATAGCCGTCGCTGTTTAGCTCTTATTTTCAGTGAAGTGGCATGAGAGTATTGCTCGCAGTCCTCACACAATTCCTCATCTGGTAGGCAAAGAAGCGAGCACCCATAGCTACGCCAGTACTGTTTTCGAGGAAACCATTCCATTGGCTCACTATCATCAATACAGCCAAAAGGATCCATTTTGATCGGAATCACATGGGACACAACAGAAGCATCAAGTTCTTTTGGGGCACTGGTTCCAGGGCACACACAGTAGCAGCCAATGATCTTGATAAGTTGTGATGCTGTAATGTTCTGGACAGATCTTAAATTGTTAACATATAGTTCATGATAAAGTAAAAACACCCCAAACACAGAAATGGCAAACCCAAGGCTATCATCAATAATTATCTCAAGTTCAGGGATCACTAAATCGTTTCTGAATTTTCTCAGCACAATTCTGTCCGTCAGTATCTCAGTAGCATACCCTGCAACAGATTTGAGTGATGGCAATCGTTGGCAAACGTCTTTAAAGTCTCTGTAGTTCTTCTTGTCACTGACTTGGGCGTCTTTTACAATTTCTTTTGCTGGTCGCGGGGCTGGCTTTTCAGTCTCGTGACTTTTTTTGGGCATATTCAGCACCGGCAGGGCGCCAAACATCGGCTTCTTTTTCGTCATTTTCTCGGTAATAACTGGAATAAAGTATGAAGAACAACACTATGAGAGCCGATTTTACTTAATGGCACGAACCATGCGAACGGAAGATAAAACAACTAGCAATTCCGATCATTTCACACTCGCGCGAAGACAGCTGTGTACGGATACACTCAACCACCTGTTGACACGGAATAAACATTAGCTTTTTTGCGCAGCATTTACTTACATATCTCGATCTCCTCGGGTCGAAAATGCCTTTCGCATGTATATACTCGATCGCTGTCCAGTAACCTCTTGAAATTGTGGTCTCTCTGTTGATCCCTGGTCTTCGACAACTCCGAAACCCACGCTTCCCGCCATTGTTTATATTTGTGATTTCTCGCTGCTGGGAGCTTAAACAAGCCGATTCCTTTGGTTCTCCGACACGATCCGCAATCAACGACTGAACAGTTCTCTCCAGGCATCTTATATCTTCATTCCTTATAGTAATCTTAAACCTTTCTGACTTTAAAAGCAAGGAAAAGCGCTCTAAACTGCAGTAAACAACTTCGAGTTCTGAACTTTAGACTAAACTTTTTGTACGCTTGATCGCACACGACTTGTGCAGGGTTATTGTCACGTGATCTCGCAAAACTCAAACAATGACATCGCGCCTTTGAAGTCGGCCGCCTTCCTAACCATTCCCCTCTACTAACTATGGTTCACACTACAAACAAGTTTGAGATAAATCAGGGTTTTTCATGGGTAATAAGATGTTTATATACAGCATTTTTTTCCTAGAGGGCACGGTAACGAATTCCGCATCTGATTGGTTCTTAGAGCGAGTGCGCGGGCAACATTTTGCCCTAGGTCACGGTAACCATTTGCGCGCGCTTGTTTTCATGGAAAAAAGTTATTTACCGGCTTTAGGTCGGTCCATATAGGGAAAAACGGCCTCCGGCCTCCGTCAACATTTTCCAGCCCTCGGTCACAGTTTTTCCGATACGGACGTCCCAGCCGTAAATAACACATATGTGTTTTTTCCGGCACGAAATGGCTGCGTAGAAAGCTTTAGCAAAAATACAAATTCTGACAATCCGACTAAGTCGGCAGGGGAGTAAAATGTTCATGGCAAAGGTTCTCACATAATTCGTTAAATCCTTTACATCCGCTCTACAGATAATGATTATACAAATAGTTGGTTTTACAATTCAAAACTATTACAGCAAAAACTGTGTATCATTCTTTTGCAGTCCGTTACTATGGCAAGTGGGTTAAAAAAGAACATAGACCCAGATGTTGCAGCAGCTGTCGTTTTGCATCTTCTGGGAAGGTATTTTTGTAACGTCCTCTATTGGGATGTAGTGCAAATCCAAACTATCTTTCAAAGCAAACATCTGGAAATGGTGAATAAAGAAGCGATAAATTTCCCCATAGTAAATTAGAACAAATCTTTGCGGAATCTACGAATAGAAAACACAAAAGCGGTCATGCTGGCTAAATTTAAGGATAAATTAGGTGCTATTGTGCTCTAGGTATGTCAGATCTAAGAGGAGTGTAGCAACGGGCTGAGAGATTCCCTTTTTAACAATTAGTCGCCGAAGGCGACGTAAATATTTTTTTAGGGGAATTTTTTTAGTTTCTCGTAATGAGGTGCGCGCGTTCCCCAATGCTTTCAATGTTATATTCACCTATAGGAATAGGGGAAATATGGCGAACGTCTCGACCAATCAGCGCGCGGAATCGCTTGAGTAATTATACTAATTATATTTAGTACAAACCCACTCGCATACTATCACGATTCCTGCAATCTGATTGGCTCCGATACTCACTACACATCACGTAATAGATAGTGAGTAGCGGAAACGCTACGTGAAGCTCTCTTAAGTTGAAATAAATACGTTCTAGCAACAAATCGAAGTAAGTGTGCTAGTGGATTTCTACTAAAACAAGTAGACTACGCGTTCTCGTTTTCTATGAGTCAAATAGTCAACTCGGAGCTAACGCGCCTCGACAACTATTGGCTCCTAGAAAACTCGTAGTCTAATTGTTTTAAAAAGAGATTCCCATAGGGTTGATTAAATCATGGGTGGCTACCTAGAAAGATTTTCATTGGATTAAAAATGTGTTCCTCTTAATGCGGAATGGGTATTAGATGTTTGCTTTTCTCCCACAGCAATGGAAGCCTTTCGTTTGACAAGCTGACAAAGTCTAGGACTGTTGATTCCGTACTTGCAATAGTAAGTATTAATATAAATTAATGGAGGGGGGCAAGTGGAGCCCATTGTGCATATCAACAGATAAATACGAAAATGGCCCACCCCGAAAATGGAAATTGCATTGACTCGGAGGCTTTTCAAAACGAATTTAGCTTTTGTTCTTATAAAAAGCAAGCGGGGGAATGCGGCAAATAATAATTTGTTGGGCGACGCTCTTCTTGGATAAAAAAGCTTGTTCATCGTACTTTCCTAGGGGAGAGGGGAGGGCTGCGGGTATGTTCCCCAATGAGAAACGTTGTAATTTGAGGCCTCGAGAAGGTCAGAGATGCTAAATTACCAGATTTTGGGTAAATTTCGTCTGTGCAAAGCCCAGAAAAAAGGCTGTGATGTGATGTGAAGTGGCAAGTGTCAAGCACTTGGGACAATATTTATTCGGAGAATGTCAGGTTATTTGCTCATCTTTTTTGGTAACCATCAATAATATTGGGAGAGCCAGAGCCCCCTTGCTTTCGCCGCCCATGACAATATAGGAAGACCCAGATCATGTTTTCACGTCTTATCAGGGTCCGGTTGCTCGAAAGTGGTTTAGCACCAATCCAGCATTAATTACCATGGTGACTCATGGTTTTGTTCAAAACAAAACCTGGTTTAAATTTAATCCACCTTTGAACAACCCGCCCCAGGACTGTAGTAAAACGAACAGAAATGTACCGCGTGACTTGAATAAGGGCCTGAGCTACCTGTAACTTAGTGTTAATCCGTGGGTAAATATAGTGAATGTATGTATGTATGTAGCGTAGGAAGGAAATGTTTCCTGAACCTGGACTAACACATAGACCGCGGTTCGTGTTTGTTCGTGATTAGAAGTCATTCCTCTCTGGTTTGTTCGTAACGTCATAGTTTCTCGCGCTTGCAACCTATTCCGAACAATCAAAAGTTATATTGTTCTGTTCAGCTTATTGACCGACCACCCCCCCCCCCCCCCCCCCCCCCCCCCCCCCGTAATTTAACCTCTCTGTACGTACTCAGTTGCAGGAGTCTGGACTAGTGAAGCTAGTGTCATGGCTTATTGAATCTTTTATACGAGGCCACACTGATGACCAGCCAATAGTCGGGTATGAAATTGAACTATTATCCAGAAAAAGCTTTTCTTAAAGTCTCTGTAAACCAGGGAGTGGTGTTTTCGGAAAAGCGCTGCCTCGGGTTATACACACCTATTCCAATTAACGTTTGTCCTGAAACCACGCCTTTGATAAATTGTTAAAATTTATCCCCCAAAGGTCTCAATACTAGAGACGAAAATTGTAACAATTTCAGCTGTTAGATCTATATCATGTATTTATGTATCTTTGCGTGTCTTTCTGTTACATTTTATCACGTGACACTCCACTTGTATGTATCTATTTCACGTTTAAATTTTGACGGTTATTTTATTTATAGTAGTTACCAATGTAAATATTCACCATTACCTGAAGAAGGTCGGTACTGGCTGACCGAAATATAGTGTAAATGAAAATGATAAGCTGTTAATCAACCATTCAAGTTTTTATTGCAACTTAAAGGGCAGCGGATATCCCCATTTACCAAAAATTTTCGACTAGGGGGGTTTATATTTATTTTAATTTTTTTAATAGATTTTTTTTTTCACACGCATTAGCCTATGGGTCTCCACAGGAGTTCCGCTATTACTATTATTATTACTGTTTTCTCGCCTTTTTCCCGGGAACATTGTCCGTTTTGGCGGGTATTTTCAAAAAATCTCGCGCAGGTGCTCATGGGAAGACTGACAGACCTCCTTGCATTCTGATTGGTTCTCAGAGCGCGCGCGGGGGGGGGCGATATTATCTCTGACTTAGGAAAGGGTTTACCATTAGCGCACGCTTGTTTTCATCGAAAAAAAACACAACTGTTAGCTATCTCTTCTAATTGGCCAGTGTGCCGTGGTAAATAAGAGTCCACATCACTCTGCTTACATCAGCATATCACGCAGTGACGAGAGAGGATTTTCAAATGCGAAAAAGTTTTTTAACAAAACAACAAACTTTATCATTTTCGAAGATTTTACTGAAAACCTTGAATGAGAAGATACAAAAATAAGCAAGTACAAATTGAAATACATTACCTTGAGCCACAGTTTCTTTATCTAAGTTCCTTATGGAATCATAAAGTGGTCAAAGCAACGGATTTTCTTTCTAGAACAAGAAGCTGGTCGCGTAAAAATATCCGATCTCCATTTAGGTTTGCCAGTGCAGTTCTTTCTTGCAGTTGTGACAGATAGTGTAAATATAAAGGACATGAATTTCGTAGTTCCATTTTGAAATGAGATAGATAGATAGTTTATTAAAATTAAAATTGCAGCCAAAGGCTGAATTAAATTACTCTTTACAAAAGTACTAAAATATATGAAAGCTATAAAATCTAGATAAAATATTTGAAACTATGTATTTGAAATATTTGAAATGTTTAGCTTGTCTCATCCTTTTGTGTTTTGATAACTTTCCAGGTGTGTGTTTTTTCACTTGCTGTTGAGTGTTGCTTTTGCTTTCGTCCAGATCCAAGTTTTGTTTTCGAATTCCGCAATTCCCGGGCCTGAGAGAGTTTTTCGCCTTCTTCAGCTTATTAAGAAACTTTTCAAGCTTTGACAAACATCCACTTGAGTTCTACATGTTGGTCTATAGTGATTCCCTTGCAGGTTTTGAGTTTTTTTCTCCGGCTTCTCTTCAAATTCTCTTCTTCTCGTAGCGAGAACTCGTCCTTCTCTGGGGCATTCTTGCACGCGTGGGGCATTGCTAATCAAAAATTATATTGTTGTATTGACCAATCACAGACGCGTATTTGGCGCGTTTGTAAAATATACCAATCACAACGTGAGAAAGTTATATACTGTTTCCGGGAAACGTTGTCACCCAAAAAGCCTATAAGCTTGAAGCGCAAAGGATAATGGGGGCATCTAAACTGCTACTGTTTGATCTGAATTCAGACAGTTATCGCAACCAAAGGTAAAATCATTAAATTTCAGCACATTTCTAAGCATGTTTGTTTCTAATATTTTACAGAAATTCAAATAAATCTTTACACATACTCCCTAGCGCACCAAGCTTTCTTGCTTTTTCCAGTGACAACGTATCCCGGAAACGGTATATATCACGGTGCACTTTCTTTATTGTCACGCAAAAAGTAACGCTTGGCTACCAGGTCCGACAAGAAACTGAAAATTGTGGTAAAAAACAAATTTCCAGGGTTTTACAGTGGTATGTACTTTCCCACGCTTTACGTCATCATCGTGGTCAAAATGTTGTGGACTCACGAGCCGCTGGAAATCAAATTTTTGACGAGGAAAAAAATAAATAAGTTATTTACCGGCTTTAGGTCGGTCCATATAGGGAAAAACGGCCTCCGGCCTCCGTCAACATTTTCCAGCCCTCGGTCACAGTTTTTCTCTATACGAATCTCCCAGCCGGTAAAGAACATATATTTATCTTTAATTTGATTTATTATAATTACTCAAGCGATTCCCGCGCGCTGGCTGGCCGGGACGTTCGTCATATTTAACATTGAAAGCATTGGTGATCGCGCGCGCACTTTATTACGAGAAACTGAAAAAATACACCTAAACCCGAATTTTTTGTCAAAAATCTTAAAAGTCGCTTGAGTAATTATACTAAAATAATTAGTCGCATCAGGCTCCACAAATATCGGCGCCGATATATATAGGGATATTACACGGTGGCGCGAATGACACGAGAAAATAAAACTCATCACAGCTGTTTCTGACTAATCATAGAGTTTGAGCATGCGCATCAAATACCCTCCTTCCAGACCACAACCTCGTCCCCAGGGTCTTCTCGGTCGTTTTTCAAAATGGCGGTTAGCTCAGAGAAGACCCTGGGGGAGCCTGAGTCACATGACCGTTTCGAAACAAAGGACAAACCTCATTCTCATGTCCTCAAACAATAGTCACTTGACTCAGCCTCGCCCAGGGTCTTCTCTGAGCTAACCGCCATTTTGAAAAACGACCGAGAAGACCCTGGGGACGAGGTTGTCCAGACCAACTTTCGGCCGAGTGCGTTCGGTCTCCCTGTGGTGGCAAGAAGAAGGCCTGGTGATTGACAAGGAAAATTGTGAGGGTTGTCCAATACACTGACAAATTTATGCAAGGCATTTTCTAAAACAATGGAGTGCAATGGAGTGTATTATAGAACGAGGCAATACAAAGGGGGAGAACAATACCATGCATAAATTTGTCAGAGTATTGGACTAGTATGAAAATCGTGGCATTCGCGCGTTCGATTTCAGTTCGAACGGGTTTTGGATGTTGTCAGAGAACTAATCTCACTGTTCGATATGATTTTGTCCTATATTTCTACTGTTAAGACAATATTTTGTCTTCTCCAAGTACTGGTGTCGATTTTAGCTAGTTCCAGAAGTCGAATTTTCGACAAGAAACTGTGAGGATGTGAGAATCGTGAAGTTTTCCCAACAACCTCTCCAACTGTTCTGGAATCTTCAATCTTTCTCCGAGAGATACCGACCAACTTATCCGTGATACGCCGACAGAATTTTCTGCAGGTAATTTTTGAAACTACTGTACTTTACGTATGCCAATTCAGTATTATCTTCTTGCAAATTTCATGTCATTTAACTTTTTTGTTGTTCCAAACTTCTATCTACAAATTTGCCCTCTGGTCACGCTTTGTTGTGCTGTGGCTTAAGTTATTCTTGTATTTTCAGTTTTTCGGACGTTTAGCTTATTCGCTTATCTTCAAAATTGGAGTTATTGCATGCTTGCAGTGCTTCCCTCCTGATTGTCTTGACTTAGAATTTTTGTAGCAACTTAACCAATTTTAGGGGAAGCTGTGAGAGTATTTCTGAGATAAAATGAATTTTAGAATTGTCATGAAAGTTTATAATTCATTTACAATTGTTTACAGTAGTAGCCAAATCCAAGACCATCTATTTTTGGTATGTAGCCATTAAATGTCAATGCAAGTTTCTAGAATTTTTCTTTTCACAGTGTGGGGGAATTTCCACAGAGCAAGGCTCCAATTAATTCCCAAGTATTTGTAGTAGGTTAGTGTGGGATTCCCAAGTATTTGTAGTAGGTTAGTGTGTTATGATGCATTGAGGGTACAGTGTCGACTATTACAGGACTACTTTTCTGCAAAGAAACTCGAGCAGTCGCTGAACAGTCTGAGTTTGATCTTGTATCCACTGCAGACAAAGTGGATTGTTTTCTGGGGGTAACATTATTTTACTGCTATATGAATATGCATGCTGGATGTGATGATAAGGTTAAGCAGGGTCTGAGTTTACATTTACAAATTTATTTGAAAACAAAAATAATTGAATGGAAATTTACCTGTTTTTTTAAGTACCCTATATCAGAAATGGTCTCTGGAATAGAGCATATTCCAGATGGCTGTCATAACTCACAATAACTATGCAGTCAATCATATAAATTTTTGTTTAAAATTGGATTTAGTTTCACTACTGCATCACATGAAATCAGCTCTACACCCGTATGTACTATAATGTACTGACTCATTGTATGCTTCCTTCCAGGTTGCTGGAGCTGTCAGCTACATCCTGCTTCTGCTGATTAAATTGGGCCAGGGACAATATTGATGGAGATAGCAAACACCTTTGTAGACTTTCATAGATAGTGAATACAAACATAATGCCTGCTGCATTTGGATGGGTGGGGGGACATTGAAACTTTCATGGGCCAAATCCTTTCGCCACCCAGCTGTATTTAAATGTTGTTTTTAGATATGGTTCTATAGTGCCATGGCAAGTTATCCAGCCTGAATCAAAGATAAATTGTATGTGTGAGCTAGCCTCTTTTACAGTAAATATATCAAGTCATTATGCACCAAACCAATGAGGACTTTATTGTGATACTAAGGCCACACATGGGCATATTATATTACCCATATCAGTCTTACTGTAGAGACGTAAGCACTTCTAGCCAGGAGGACATACACATTGTAACCCACTGGGATTGGAATCAAGGAGCAATTTTCAATAGGCCTTATCACGGTTTCCGCCGCCATCTTGGATTTGCCCGGGCGAATCTGGGCGAGTAGGCAAGAAATCGGTACGCGCGGTTACTAAGCCCATACATTCACTTGAGAAATTCGCACGCGAACCAATTTGTGTCCTTTTTAGCGCTTTTATCCTTTCCATCGCTTCTAGGAATCACTCACATGTGAGGTAAGTGTGTATTTTTGACTTTTCGAGATAAAACGGGCAACTAAAGTGAAATTTTTGCCGGTTTTTCGGCAATGTTGATGTGTTAGTCGAAATTGGAGGAGCTTCGGTTCCTTTGAAAAGCGAGCACATGGACTGTACGGAAATCACCGCTTGTGCTCTCATTGAGCTTATAATAGAACACAAACTAATGTTGCCATTTCATTTAAGTGTATTTCTATTACCTTTATCAAGCAAAACAGGCAGCCAGAATGGAAATTTCGCCAATTTTTGTGGCAATGTTTTCGCTTGTGAAACAAAGGATCTGCAAGCTCAAGCACAGAGACTATGCACAACACTCTGATATTTGTAGCGTTGGTGCTGTGATTTAACATGAACAGTTATTTGGCAGTAGTTTAGGGACATTAAGTGTCGAATACTTCTTTAAGCTTGTGACTAAACTCACCATTTTTGTTTATTTCTATTGTGTTTAGATGGAAACATATGAAGATTTTCTGGATCTATCTATGGGATCCTTAAAGGATTATTTAAACATCAGAGGCCTTACCACTACTGGAAGGAAAGTAGAATTGGTAGCAAGAGCCTATGCTGCCTGGTTCCAGAAAGTAACCATCAAGCTTTCACATGAACAGCATAACAACAGTCTGCTTACAGAATACCACAGACGCCTCACCAGCAATGACTTGGATGACCCCAAATCTGCCCCGGAATGGCATGATGATATGACGAAATGGCCAAGTACTGATTTGGGGAAGATTTTCTCATTCATTCTTTCCCATAAGGAATTTGATACCACATACATAGGAAAATACAAGGATCAAAAGGCATTTTCCTACTGGAAAAGCAACTTTGTTGGACCAATTTACTATTCCAAGAACAAGGGCAATAGCTGTGTCTTGAAGGGTGTCATTACTCCCTCCTATCGTATACGACAAGAGCCACATGAAGCATGGGTTGCTTTGAAGGACAATGGTAGTGTTGTGTGTGGGTGGTGCAGTTGCATTGCCGGCACCAGTGCAACTTGCAACCATCTCATTGCATTGCTTTACAAAGTAAACTATGCAGTGGAAAGTGGATTTACTGATCCAGCTTGCACAGCTGTTCCCTGTGGCTGGAACCAGTCGACCCGGAAGGATGTTGAGCCAGATACGCCCATCTTCACAAGTATTTAAGAGTGTTGAGTCACACTTGCATGCTCAACCAAGAGAAACCCTCTACATTACACAGTTTGCAGACAAATACTGCAGCTCTCTTGAGGGAAATGAAACTGAACCAGAAAAAATACGTGGATTTTTAGAAACAATTACTCTGACTCCTGAAGAAGTAAAGGACATTGAGAAAGAAACAAAGGGGCAGTCCAGTTCAGAAGCATGGAAGAATCACAGAAAAGGGAGGATAACAGCTTCGAATTTCAAGGATGTGTGTACGAAAGTTGATTCCTACAAGTGGGAGTGTCAAGCCAAAGACAACTCCTATGATTGCTAAGTTAATGTATGGCAGTGGGAACCTAGAGCATGTTCCTGCAATCAAATGGGGGAGGCAAAATGAAGACAAAGCCCTTCGTGATTTTCATGCAAATGCACTTGCAAATCACAGAAACTGCAAAATTGTGAAAACTGGTTTGCATGTTTTAAACACTAAACCATTCATTGGTGCAAGCCCAGATGGACTGATGACATGTTCTTGCTGTGGACAAACAGTACTGGAGGTGAAGTGTCCATATGGAATCAGAGGATCCTCTGTGAGTGACAGTTGGAAAGAAACAGACTTTCTTGAGGAAAAAACAATACCATCCACTTAAAAAGGGATCACAAGTACTATTACCAAGTAATGGGACAAATGGCTGTCACTTGCATACACAAATGCTACTTTGTGGTTTGGACACCAAATGATTTGCATACTGAAGTCATTGAGTTTGACGCTAACTTTTGGGCTAATGCCCTTGTGAAACTTGAGGTTTTTTTCAAGTCGTACATGGTTCAAGTTCTCCTTGGACTACGCACTATTTATTTTTGTGCAGTATGTGAGAAAGTTGTGTTAGAGGGTGACGAACTCCCCAGTGGCTCACCTGACAATAGTGTTTGTTGTGACAAGTGTGTTGCATGGTTCCACTTGAGATGTGTTGACGCTACAAACATCAATGAGGATCAGGAGTGGCTCTGCAGTGCTTGCCTTGAGGATCTCATGGCAGTGGATATGAGCTCATAGTAAACAACAAGCATAGCTGGATTCTAGACTCATAACATTTAGTCACCTAAGGCAACATGATTTGTAAATTTAGCAACTAGACCTTTAGGCCAAATGTGCTATGATCCAATAGACTATGAGGCATAAGGCCTAATTGTTTTAGTATCAACCAACTAGATGGTCAGAATGCAGCATTGGTGAAAGACCACTACATGGCTTGCTTACCCTTAATAGTCATGCAGCCTGAGGTGACTAATTGTTTTAGAATGATTATTCATACCACTTTAAGACTTTCAAATGATAAACAAATTGTCTTTATTGCTAAGAATCAAAAATAGTATGCTTCAAATATTGGGTTTATTTCTGTGACTATGTACAAAACCCCTGTCATGCTGATTTGAGCACCTGTTTATAAATCTAAATAAAACTTGTTCTTCAAACACATAATGGATCTTTGAAGCATGTGAGCGCACATACAACTTGCACTATATCATCGCATAAAGGCAGATTGTTAACTGGGAGGATATTTTTTAAAATACGATATTGTTTTAGTCGCCCTATTGCCTGTTCAACATATATCCTAACATTTGCTATCCTTGATGTTTCTCTGACGTCTGCTGCAGCCATTTGCATTCCTGCTCTTGTGCTTGGTGGAATACACAAGGAAGCATTTTGCAGTAACAATTCGTCCCTTATCTTAAATCCTCTGTCAGCCATTATCTGGTCATATGGCTCCACAAGATTTAGAAACCCACAGTCTCTTACTATAAATTTGTCTGTTGCCCTGCCCCCATAGCATTGAGATACATATGAGGGCATCCCGTTTGGTGTAATGGCTACCAGAAATTTAATTGTACAATGATGTTTATATTCTGACCACAAGGCCGCCTGAATATCCAAAGCACTTGGTGTCTCAGTGAAAATCTCTGAACAGTCAATGATGCAACGTACATTTGGATATAGCTTTCTGAACGAGTCAGGTAACTCCAGCTTCACTTGGCCTTTACTTGGCCACATAATTAGCCAACTCAGTTCCTTTGCCAAAAATCTCAGCCATGTAGCAATAGTTGTCGATACAATTGACTGGGACACTTTGAACCGAAATGCTAGATCCTCTTCAATTAACCCAACTCGCAATCTCATGAGGGTCATGAGGAATTCCTGCTCAAGGCTCAGTTTTCGTTAGGGCCCTCTTTTGACACAGGGTGGTTCTATTCCAGCTTCTTCAAAAATCTCAAACATACCAGCTAGAGCTTGTGTGGTGCTTTCCTTGGGTCTTTCTTTGTTAACTTGTGATTGCCCCTTCCAATAGTTCATGTTCTTTGCTTTCGGGCAAAGATGGTTGAATAAATATAAAAATATTTCTGCATTTGGTAGTCCCGTATACACTTTGACTATTCCCGCTCTGGCTACCTCTTCAAACACCAGATCTGGCCTGGACATTTCTGGCTCCCAATCCGAATTATTTTCATCATCTGAATTTTCATTACTATTATCAGGATCCTCTGGATCATCGTTTGTAGGATTATCATTTGTAGGATTATCATTTGTAGGATCATCATTTGTAGGATCATCATTTGTAGGATTATCATTATTTGTAGGATCATCATTTGTAGGATCATCATTTGTAGGATCATCATTATTTGTAGGATCATCATTTGTAGAATCACCTGAATCAGGATCATCATTAGCAGGCCCTGCATAATTTGTAGGATCGTCTAAATCTTCATTATCATGATCTGGATTATTTGATTTGGGTCGAGGTGGTGGTACATTTCTTTGCAATTTCCTCCTTTTTGTGGGAGTTTTGTCATACTTGCTCCTCCTAACAGACAAAAACAATGTTGGATGGGGGTTCTCTTTCGTAGGTTTGGCATCCACAAAATGGTTAGCACAGACGAATGTTCCATTGCCTGGTGAGAATTGCCAGTCTAATCCTGGACTTATGTTATCTATCCATGTCTGGACTTTCCGCTTTGCTTTTGTAAACTTGAAGAAGCGCATTTCTTCTACGTGAGAACGAATAACATATTTCTGCGGATATCTATCATCGTTATCGCAACCAGCAACACAGCAGCGAGCTTTTTTAACCTTGACTGCAGACATCTTAAGCCACCTGAAATGAATTTTTTGCGAATGAATCAAACAAAACGGCAGAAACAACGGCGAGTGAGTTTGTTTTGAATTGCACGCTTCTCCACGTGGACGATTTGCATACGCGGTGTCACAACATTGCCGAAAAACCGGCGAAAATTCCACTTTAGTTGCCCGATTTATCTCGAAAAGTAAAAAAATACACACTTACCTCACATGTGAGTGATTCCTAGAAGCGATGGAAAGGATAAAAGCGCTAAAAAGGACACAAATTATGACTAGTAGTTGGTTCGCGTGCGAATTTCTCAAGTGAATGTATGGGCTTAGTAACCGCGCGTACCGATTTCTTGCCTACTCGCCCAGATTCGCCCGGGCAAATCCAAGATGGCGGCGGAAACCGTGATAAGGCCTATCACTTTGTAATAACTCTTATAGGTTTTATTTGAATTGGGGTAATCACTTTGTGATTGGTTTCACTAAAAGTCATATGAAATAGACCTCCTCGGCTTGGGCGTAATGGTGTCCCATTTCAGATTACGTCGCATTCATTTGAATAATCTCTCTTTGTCTGGGCTGCTTCCATATTCATATATCCTACGGTGTGCAGCAGAAAAACAAAGAAAGAATACTCATGGGAATGCCACGTGATCTGAAATGGGCAAAACAAACAGGAAAGCCAAGGAGGTCTATTCACTCCAACATGTACATTTACATTTCATGGGCATCTAAAACTTATAGATAATTGTGGGAAGATCATCAAAGAATGCATATGGTGTTTTATTTCACTCTCATTATCTTGTGCTTTCTATGCACCATTGGTACTTGATACTAGGCTACCATAGCTGCTGAGCCTAAAATGTACACCATATGTATTGACTGTAATACTGTACAGTCCTACTTCTAAGCCCTAGGCTTAGCCATAGGGGCTACAGCGGGAGTTCTAACATTGACAGGAAAAAGTATACCATGTTTAAGTAGTAACAATATTTACACAGCATTTTGATTATGGCTGTCTTGAAATGCCTAAGCACATTAATCCCAATAGTATAATTACAACTGAAGGGGTTCTTAAGGTATGTGTATACCTTTGAAGGGTGTCGCGGGAAAAAAATTCGTATCGCGTCACAATTTACACCACAAACGTCGTTCATATATCATGTTAAAGCTGAAAGGTTGGGCTATCTGATGAATAACTTTGTTTTCATTATATTGTACATTAACATATATTTGTTTAGCTCTAAAGAAAAAAGTACCGACTTTCTTGAAAAAGTTCCAGCTTCTTCTAATTAAATTGCACAGCTCCAAATTGAAGCAAAATGTATTCTTTAGAAGGTGATCTAAAAAAGGGTGTGCGGGATTTTTGATTTTCCTTTCAAAACATATTTTATGCTAATTTTTGTGTTAGCATTGCCAAAAATATCGATTTTGAACCTGTTTTACGTGATATTTCCGCAAATATGTAAAATATCAATCCCGCACACCTTTTTCAGATCGCCCTCTATGGAATACATTTTGCGGAAATCTGGAGCTTTTAACATTAACTGGAAGTGGCAGGAGCTTTTAAAAAGCAAAAATTGGTACTTTTCCTTTGAAGCACAAAACGACGAAAACGATCCATCAAAGTAACGTTGCATATAAATATGCCACTTAGTAAGAAAGGCCTTTCCACAAGCTTTAAAACGATATATAAATGGCCCTTGTAGTGTAAATAATGATGCGACAGTGATTTTTTTCGCGAAAATTTGACATCCCTCGCGCAAAGGTATACTCATACCTTAATTCCGCAGATATTAGCCATTCTTTTTCAAGGAAATTTTTGCGGCATAAATAGCTTTGCCATTTTGGAGCCTGAAAAAGTCCAGGGAGGGTTTGATAGGTTTAGCTTATAACTTGGAAGGACTTGTAGGACATTTTGCTTACAGCCAGGAGGGCATACGCATTTTTCATGGGGGGGGGGGGGGGAGTAAAAATGCACTACTAGAAAATTTTCATTCAACGTTTTCACTATAATCACAAGGAAAATATAATATTCTAGATTTCCTCTGATTTTCACATGCCGTTTAATTGAGCTCTCCTCCTGTTACGGTAGTGATTCCTATAGATGTCTTCCCCTCTAATCTGTCTTTAACAAGTACCGGGGGGGCGCATTTTTCATGGGGGGGGGGGGGGGGGGCGTAAGTAAAAATGCACCAGGGATTAGGGGGCAGAAATATGTGGAATGTATAGACAAACTCTCAATGAAATATAAGTTGACATTTTATCAATCATCCAAATTTTCATTTAACTCGCTGAGATATTCGGTGCATCTGTGATGGCTCGGTTGATTTCCGCACAAGCGACACTACGCATGCAATAAAGTGACGTGTTATTCTATGAAGGCGCTGCATCGTAAGAAAGGAAAAAAATATTTTAGGAAATCCAGTCGGCGTATCATAAATTTTTCAGCTCGCATGTATCCACAAAAGCCTAAATTATATTCTCGATATTAGCGTTGTTTTGAGAAAACTTGCTTTTTTCTTCCTTGATCAATAGCGCTAAATAGTAACGCGAAATTCTGCGCTCCAAACAAAGTGCGTTCTTACAAGTACGAGGGGGATGTTGGGAGTACTGATCAAAACTTGAAAGGTATGAGCCGAAGGCGAGTGTCTTTCGAGTTTTATCAGTTCGACCAACATTCCCCGAGTGTTTGTAAGAAACCAGAGAGCACGCAGAAAGTATTTTTATTGCTTTTAGAAAATAACCGACACACGCGCGACAGCGTTCCGTGACAATCGTGTTTCTCAGGTCTCTTACAAACACGCTTTTTAACCAATCAGAATGCGCACATTCACAATACAACATAGGTGTTATTTTCTAAAATAATGTTAAATATAGGTTGTATATATAACCCGAATTGCGGCGCCACGGAATTGCTTTATCGAAGTCACCCCTCGCAGGTTTACAGAAAATCTCCTTTATAAGGCCTTTTTCTTTTCAGGTTGTCTACAAGGGAAACTGGCATAACTAGGACTGCAATTCTGAATAAGGTATAGTTCGAATACTTCGTATCGGGAAAATAAGTATATGTTCTTTACCGGTTGGGAGGTCTGTATAGGAAAAAACTGGGCTCGAAAATGTTGACCGAGGCCGGAGGTCAACATCTTCCAGGCCGAGGTCACAGTTTTTCCCTTTATGGACCGACCTAATAGTCCGGCAGAATGGTGTTTTAATTGTTCACTTTGTGATAAAAGCATGAAATTCGGCACAGTGATAGATTTCCATATGATGAACAATATTAGATATGGACCCCAGCGATGTCTATCCCATAATTGCAATTAAGGAGGGTTTTAACATAAAAACGAGGTTAAGACCGAAAATCATCAATACTTGCCTAATTTTCTATACTGGAAGCAGGAAAACAACTACAAGATAATCGAAGATGTCAAAGGAATAGTGTTAACGGGTGAAGGAAGGTCACGTGACCTGAAAACGAAGCTAAAGCCAAATGAAATGAAAAAAAATTAAGACTTGCCTTGGTGTATCAGCAAAATGACCATTTTCTATCATGTAAGTTCGTGATTTCCGAAAGTGATGAGAAGACCCTTTCAATGGTCTAAAGTTTAATTTATCAGAAATATATTGGCCAGGAAGTGATTATTTGAATACCAGTGCCGAATACTTAATCATTATCCTGCGAGATTGCGCAGAATATCGTCTGATACTTAGCCGACGAGGGACGAAGTCCCGAGTTGGCTAAAATCAGACGATGTTCTGCAAAATCGAGTAGGATAATGGTTTTATTATTCAGCACATCGATAGCACAAAAACCCCCGGAAAAAAAAGACTTTTGTGTATTATTTACGAGCTCGAAACATCATATTTTCCTCAGAGACGGATATCGCAGGATAGCTGTCATGTACAGAAGACAGCTATTGGCGTTCCAATGACCATATTTGGGCAGTGCATCGATGTGCTGAATAATAATACAGGGTACCCGAGTTTGATGAAGCTGAGTATTCTAAAAAACAAGATTCTTGGATAGTCACACGACTACTTACGATTACACTGTGATCACAAATGATTGTTTACGGATTTTACAAACACCTGTTGTCCGCCATTAAGTGACGTGTAAATGCACAAACAAGGCTGACTGAAAAAAAAAAAAAAACGGTGAAGCATTCAAGTAAAGAAACAATCCACGCACGCTATCTTATTTTGTCTCTTGGTTATATAGCATTTGTGACATAAGATACATGAACATGTAGAAGAAACCCATCGTCATAGCATCGATCGCGATGTCTCTGCTACACAACCTCGCAACAAAGTGCTGCGCTTTTACGTACTTCTGATACTTAGACCGTCCCTTTCAGCCTACGGTACATAGCCATATTTGGCAATACCTTGTTCTGAGCCCTCTATCTCATGCAGCGCCATCTTTGAAGCAGATGCTTTCTATTTTCCAACTTTCTTGCGCCTAATTCATGGTCAGATTGCAACAACTGGTCAACTTATCTCTCTACTAACCTGCAAGTGATGTTAGAGGCCAGCCATAAGGAGGCTGCCTACAATTTTTTCTACAACAGGTGAAAACAAAGTACAATGACAAAAACCGGATCGAGCAAAGCGAAAGAGTAGTGAAGTTTAGCATTTTTTCTCGGTGCCTTAAAATACTTCAATGAACTCGAGACTTGGAGGTTATCTTTGGTATATATTCAAGAATAATTTACGGAAGTATCAAAAACTTTTACATATGAGATTTGTGTCAAAGGCGAAAAGTGTAAGTTTTATAGCAAACGGAAGATTTATAATATTATTTCTCAAATTTTGCAGTTTCCTTGAACACATGCGAAACAAAATCGGAAGCATTCTAAGAAGTGAAATTTGGCTGGTACATTGCCTTGGTTTTGTGGATTATTCGGGCGGCAAGGATTTCTTAAGGTATGAGTATACCTTTGAGGGGTCTCGCGGGGAAAAAATTCGTCTCACGTCACAATTTACACCACAAAAGTCGTTCATATATCATTTTAAAGCTAAAAGATTGTTCTATCCGATTAATACTTTTGTTTTCATTATATTGTACATGAACATATATTTTTTAGCTCTAAAGAAAAAAGGACCGACTTTTTTTAAAAAGTTCCATCTTCTTCCAATTAAATTGCACAGTTCCAAATATAAGCAAAATCTATTCTTTAGAAGGCGATCTAAAAAAGGGTGTGCGGGATTTTTGATTTTCCTTTTAAAACATCTTTTATGCTAATTTTTGTGTTAGCATTGCCAAAAATATCTGATTTCAACCTTTTTTACGTGATATTTCCGCAAATACGTAAAATATCAATAATCCCGCACACCTTTTTTCAGATCGCACTCTAAGGAATACATTTTGCGGAAATCTGGAGCTTTTAACATTAACTGGAAGTGGCAGGAACTCTTAAAAAGCAAAAATTGGTACTTTTCCTTTGAAGCACAAAACGACGAAAATGATCCATCAAATTACCGTTGCATAGAAATATACCACTTAGTAAGTAAGGCCGTTCCATAAGCTTTAAAACGATATATAATTGGCCCTTGTAGTGTAAATAATGACACGACAGTGATTTTTTTCGCGAAAAAGTGACATCCCTCGCGCAAAGGTATACTCATACCTTAATTCCGCAGATATTAGCCATTCTTTTTCAAGGAAATATTTGCGGCATAAATAGCTTTGCCATTTTGGAGCCTGAAAAAGTCCATTCGAATAACATAAAACCGGCCCAATGAATTCTCTCCAAACTTGCTGTGATTAATGCTAGCTACTCAGGGATTAGTGTGAGGGGTGTCATTTTAAAAGTTTAGGTCGCGCAACGCGTCTGATGGCTGCGTATTATAAACAAGGGTGTGGTTATAACGTTGCTATAGCAACTCCGATCACAACAAAATGCACACTACAACAAAGTTCAAACCCTCCAGGGTAACCATGTGAAAGTTCAGACTGGTACAGGTTTTTGAGCTTGAACCGCAGGCAAACAAAGTTTGGTGGTGGAGAGCAGAAAAAATTGTAGGCAGCCTCCTTAACTGGTTCTGTTTTCGATTATATTCATAATTTCGGAACAAATCGCAGTCGAAGTGACTTCGGTGTCTAATTTCGGCATTGGCGCCAATTCCATACACAACAAGACGTTCGAGAGCTGAAGGAAAAGAGCTGTTTTTATCAGGGTTTCTTCACCGATCTCCAAATCAGGTAAGCCATTTACATTAAGGGTCTCAGTACTTCGATATGTAGGCGATCGGCCTTATGCATTCGTCTCCTTCCATTAATGACAAGGTGTACAAAAATCGGCTTTTGGCGCGAGCATGAATTTTGCGGTTTCAGAATGTCTTTCATATTTTGAATAATATTAACTACTTACTAACCGAGCGCGAGGGCAGTACGGAAAAATTCCAGACTGAGGGATTTTTTCGTACTGCCCGAGCAAACGAGGTTAGTAAGTTGTTTATTATATGGCATTTTCAAACAAAGTTAATAAAGCAAAAATCCAAAGGGAGGAGACGAAGCGAAAGTCAAACTAAACCAGCCGCACGACTTTTAATTTTATAACTTAAATTTGTGAACGACCAACACAAGAACACATAAAAAGCCATTAAATAAAAAGAAAAATGAATAGTATTTTAGCCGGAAAACGATACAAGTGAAAAGAAACTGAAGAACAAGAGCAAGTAGAATGATTTGATGGCGAAAGGTAGCTTGTAATTTATCGAGCGTAATATCTTACATTACATGGAGTTTTCTTACCGTATTTTTCCATCATTTAGTGCTTTCAAACGACGACTAAAGTTTCCAACCAAAGAGTTTAAAGAATGTTCATCCAGAGAACCTTTGAGGATTTCAAATGATAATTCACAACTTCTCAATCTGGAAATAACCGACGAGCCAGGCGAAATTATTTTCACTGAAGTGGTTCTTGTTAGTTTTGTATCCGTGATTCATGTTCACTCTCGAGAACTATAAAGTTTTCAAAGTCTTCGCTTGTATCCGCTGTTAGTTGCCCCTTATATTTCTGTTACATGTGAGTGAGAAGATTGTCTATGTGATGGAATATAGATTTCTTGAAAATCCATGTAAATCTGTTTGTCAACAATGAATCTCAACACGAAAACACGACTAGTTTGCCGAGCGAAGTTCTCTGAAACTTGTAGTACACCCATAATTTCAGTTTCCACCCAATCCAGATGATAGTTAAGTTTATAGAGGTTTTACAGTTCGGAAAGAAGAAAGGTTTAGCTTCCTCAACCACGACGAATGTTTTCTCTGTTTGAGTTTTGCTTCGCTTGAATGAACTCTGACAGAGCCACGCGCGCTCGTTTTGTAAAATGGCGGGAATGCGTATTGCCCACGGGCAATACGGTAAAATTCTGCCCGCTGATTAGCCAATCAGAGCGCGCGTACTATCGTTGCCATATAATAATTCGTCATATTTGTGGAGTTATGATAATCACATACATGTAACATAGTACCCAAGCAATATATAACCAATAGCTAATATGAATTTCTGTCCATTTAAACTAGTTCATGTGATATTCAGACCAAACGTTCACAGAACTCATTCACTCGCAGATGCTAAATACGGTGCGTGTTGATTATGCACTAACAATTTCCCAGAGCGACCAAGTTGTTCTTTCAAATTTCTCTTAGCGAAACCAAACTAGTCAGTCTAGCTATGCTCTGAATTTCAGCGTCTAACTCCTTTTATGACGACATGTACAAAAATGCTGAAGTTGAGTAAGCCAAAGTAGGTATCCGGCAAATCGTTGTCTCGATATAACGGTGAAGTTTAACAGCTCAACATAGTTTTCAGGAATTCACTTCACGAGCACGAGATAATTAGACCCTTGTAGTTAATTACCATGTAAAACTTATTTTCGCTAGTCAACATAGATGAGCGTACGAGCACATGTTGTTGTTGATGTATTTTTCTAAAAAATCTCCGCTTCTGTGATTTTATCAAAGCGTCGGCCGTTGTCATGGAAAATGGGCTGCATGAGATAGAGGCTCAGAACAAGGTATTGCCAAATATGGCTATGTACCGTAGGCTGTTTTCGCTCCTTACATCCGCATTTCAAAAGTTCCTGGAATCGTTTCGACGCTATTCCACAGACCCAGCCCCAATAGTTTGTCGAGAGAAGGAACTCCGGGTAATGCTGCCAGATACCCTCAAATAAATCCTGATTGAAAACAGCTTTCCTTGCCTAGCTGTTGGTGGTATATTTCGTGCGCTGTTGACCGTCATGCATGTGATTATTCGATCGTACGTGATCACGGTGAAACGCTGTAGAATCGGTAGGGCGTGAGTCAGAGCAGGCGAGGATGGCGAGGAGCTTGCAATGTCCGGAACACATTTGTCACTTCATCGTTCACTAACCAACCATTCCACAGAGCTCATTTGCCCGGCGATGACTGATTGTGAAGGCGTGGAATGCCAGGAGAGCCCGCGATTTCTTTTTACCAAGGCGAGAAGCAAAGCTATGCACTCAAGAATACCACAAATGCTGCCCATCGGTATCAACTGTAAGACCGTGGCCTTACACGTTGCACTTACTCTTCGGACATGTTGAGGGTGTCATTCGTTGTTAGGAACAACGTCATGGCTCTACTCATGAAATGTTCTTCAAGCCGCAACTAGCCCCAGGACTCAGCATGTTCACAATGGCCGGCCGCACCATCCAACATCTTCAACATTTTCAACTGCTGCTGCTTTTCTGCTTGGTCTTAGGTCTCACTTTCTGCGATTTAGATCCGGTTCTGAGATCTCAAAATTCACTCCAACACGCGGGAAGGAAGTTTTCATTCTCGTGGCAGAAAAAAGCTTTAATAAATCACCATCACCCACTTAACAGGAAGCCCCGAGTCATTTGCTCGTGGTGGGAAAAGCTGAATTTCCCAAGGCACACCCATATGAAGTGTTCGGAATTCACATGGATAGCTGTGGGAAATCCCAACACTTCTCATTCTTCTACCATGGGAAATTCAGCCTTTCCCATGGATTGGTTTCTGCAGAAATTCCCTGTGGATCTTCGCTCAAATAGTGTTTCCAGGAAATCTTCTTTTTTTCAATATAAACCATTGAAAACGGCTTCCCAACAACGACAATCGAGAATTACAAACGTCAAAAAAAAAAAGAAAGTAGCCACTAAGTTAGCCATTTTGCTATGTATCAGGCATGACTTCATTTGGCTTAACCTCGTTTTCGTTCAGATAGGTCACGTGACCTTCCTTGTACCACTAAGACCATTATCTTAACATCTTTGATTATCTTTTAGTAGTTGTTTCGTGCTTTGAGCATAACAAACTCGGCAAATAATGAGGATTTTCGGTCGATGCCTCGTTTTCGTGTTAAAACGCTCCTTAATTGCAATTATGGGATAGATCTCACCGGGGTCCATATCCAATATTGACGAGCACATCGAACTCTATCACTGTGCCAAATTACATGCTTTTATCACAAAGTGAACAATTCATATCAAATTTTGCACCATTCTGCCGGACTACAAAGCCGGTGAATAGCTTACTTATTTTTTCCAACTCTTATTTTTTTTTCATGGGTTTCTAATTATTTTTTTCCTAGAGGGCACGGTTACGAAACCTGCAAGAAATTGTTGGCGAAAAGTCTTAAAAGATGTTTCAAGAAACTCTGAGAGAAAGAGAAAAGTATCGATAAGGAATCGCAATTGTATTTTAAAGTATCTATTCTATTAAAATCGCATTGGCAGTGTTCGGGTCACCCACCGCCAATCAGAGCGCAGCATTTTAGCGCGTTTCCACGGGCAGGCGAAGGTAAAATAAAGGGCCATAAAAAATAAACGCCGTTTTCAAACTCTAAAGATTTCAGAGTCCATTGAAGAGAAATTTGAAATCTCACCTGTAGGCGTGTTTTTGTTGGAAAAGATTAATCTGCAGCGAAGTTCTAATTCATGCGATTTCTTATGCGAGGGACAAAGCCGCTTTCACAGAAACTAAGAAAGAACAGCCAGCACAGCCGAAAACACCATAGACATCTAGGCCTAAATAGTTCTGTTCTGGCATGTGCTGGGATAATTCTAATTCGAAAGCTTTGGAGGGTTGTCCAATACACACGACCTGGGCCAATTGGTCAAGTGGCCTTGACGGGTGGACATACCGGAAGCCAGGTGGACATTTTGTCAGTAGGATTATAGTGAGAGAGGGCCTGGGGAGCATGTAACTGAATACTGAATACCCATGCTATGATCAAAATTGAGGGGGAGGGGTTGTCTATGATAATCCTGCCCTATACAACTGCAAGTACCATGGGACTTGAGATTGGGCACGTTTTGAGAACGAAGAAAATGAGAAAGGGCATATTCCAGTGGTAGGGATACCCTATACAACTGCAAGTACCATGGGACTTGAGATTGGGCACGTTTTGAGAACGAGGAAAATGAAAATGGGCATATTCCAGTGGTAGGGATGCCCTATACAACTGCAAGTACCATGGGACTTGAGATTGGAGGTATACCCCTTGCCAATTGGCGACGGATGGTCAAAATTTGCCAGTTGGTGAAAATTGAGGGGGAGGGGTGGTCTATAATAACCATGAACTGCCCTATACAACTGCAAGTACCATGGGACTTGAGATTGGAGGTATACCCCTTGCCAATTGGCGACGGATGGTCAAAATTTGCCAGTTGGTGAAAGTTTAGGGGGAGGGGTGGTCTATAATAATCATGAACTGCCCTATACAACTGCAAGTACCATGGGACTTGAGATTGGAGGTATACCCCTTGCCAATTGGCGATGGTCAAAATTTGCCAGTTGGTGAAAATTGAGGGGGAGGGGTGGTCTTTGATAATCATGAAATGAAATGCGATCCAGCTTGACCAACACAGCAACCAAATATTTCAATGTTTTTAACACGAGGCAAGGAAAAAAGCAAGCTCAAGGAATTATTTTGTGTCTACAAATGATTAAAACATAAGAACAGAAATAAAGTACTTTCTCGGATATAAAAGCCAAATTCTGTGGCCAGTTAATGACTAACAGTAGGTCTAGAGTCACTACAACCGTACCAGATTCATTCTCAGAATACAAACAAGGTATAACATTACAATATTTGGTGCAAAATACATTGCATTTTTCTCTCGATTTTTGTAGGAATTTGTGAAATTTCAAAGTTTTAAACTACCCTATGTGATAAATAGTATCACCAGCATCAACTTGTGTGATTCTGGGAAGAATTGAAATTTTGACCATGACCCTTCCATAGTACCACATGTGACTATGGATTAATCATTGATTGCCACTATCAATCGATATTAATTTACTGATTTTCTCGATTACTTACTCGGGGCATAGGAGTGGCCTGTATGCGTACATAGCCCCTTGAACGAGGAAAATGTGATAGGTTAATAAAGGGAATGTTTTAAGAATAATATGCCAAAGGGCATTGAGATTTCACAAACTTTAAAAATGTAAAAGTCTATTCGACAAAGGGTTTGATTCAGTCACTATTGACACAAACAGTCTTCAAGGGCAGCATTGTCCGTGTGTATTTAAGTTAACAATCGTAGACCTCGAGGCCGAAATGTGCTACGAATATGATTTAGATTTTAGACCATAATGATACTTACACATCGCATTTCGAAGAAGTTAAACGTAAAAGGACATACGTTCTTGTTTCTCTCATCGCACCTACCAACTTACTCCCGGAAATGTGACCTAAGGCGAGAGGAGAACTCACGAAAGGCCATATAAACTTACGAGTGTGACGACCTGACAAACATGGCCGACGAACTGACACCACTTGACAACCATAACCGTGAAATAATTTGGTCTCTAAAGCCAAACGAAGGTAAAAACATATTTAATTGTAACAGTGCCATAACATTGTAAGTAATCGAGGGTTTTAGGCTGGATAAATATTAAAATTGAAGCCCATTTGGAACGAAGTGTCACGAACTGGCAACATGGCACTCTTGTCGGCCGCCATCATGGTCAGTTGGCCTGGTAACCAAGCCAACCATTTGACTTCCGGTGTAAAGCGATCCCGAGAGTGGAACACTCTGCGGGACGCGGGACGACCTGGCTTTCGATTTGACGGGTCGCCACAGCAGTTGACGGGTTGGCCCAGGTGGAGTGTATTGGACATATCTGAAGCTTTGAGCTGAGAAATAATTTCATTCAAGTCTAAAACAAACCTTTCGTCTAATAGCGCACGCTAACTCTAAATGAATATAGGAAATTGCAAAGCCATGAATTTTTCTCTAAATGTAACCGTTTTGCTGGAAAGGGTTTTCTTTGAGTTTTTATTTAAGTTAGTTGGATTTTTTTAAGGCCTTGAGTTCTCTGAATTATTTGATTTGTGAAGAGTTGCCTTTAAAATACCGGCAGAGAAATGAGAGTTTTGTTTCGTGAAACTGAGGCATTTCATCACAATTGTCAACTCTCCCGGTTTTGTCGGGAGTCTTAATATTTTTTACCCTATCTCCCAGTCTCCCGGGCTTTTAGCAAGATCTCTTGAAAAAAATGTTTTTTGGGGGATCTAGAAGAACTTTTGTAGTTTTTGTAGTTTTCTTTCCCCACTCGAGTTCCCATTCGACTTTGCCATTGAAAAGAAATCAAAACTGCAGTGTTGTTTGCATTTAGCCACAATGCTAGATTCTATTTGTGAACTCTGTCGATTTGATTTTTGATGAGGTTCAAAGTTGTTCAATGTGGCATTTTTGGGCTTTGTTCAAGCACATACGACAACTGATTCGCGCGCGTGCGTAATTTTCGCGCCAAAACCAAAGAGACACCACAAGGAGACCATGCATAGCCAAGGCCAAACAACGGCGAAATGCACGTGACGGTTTGTTTGCCCAAACAATACTGCTTTATTTCGGCATGAAGGAGGTATTTCCTAGCCATTGCCCAACACCATCAACAACCCGTAAATTTAAATGCATAGATAATATGACTGTCTGCAAGAGAAAATGACGTCTGTTATCTTTCGTACCCGTCACAGAGTGACGGGTCCTTTTTTGGTTTTAATAAAATTCACAAAAGCCTCGTAAACTCAAAAACAGCAATCACATGATCTGTTTCGGAAATTTAATCAAGTAACTGAGCGTAACTAAACCATACAATCAACTGAAAATCACATACTGAAATCTGTTTGCTTACCGGTGGTTTAAAACTTGTGCCTCTGGAAGATTTTCTGCAAATGTCGGGAATAAGTGATTTTAGCTCACATCACGTGATCTAACAATAGTCAATCAGAAGACAGAGGACGTGCTCAGAGCGAATGAACACAAGCAGAACAGCTGGGGATACTCACATTTCACATAGTCGCTTTTGTTACATCTTAAAGTCCTCCTGTTGTCTTTCCAGCTTTTGGCATTGGTCAAATCCAGAAGTGTTGTTCGCACTGTGAGATGGCTACAGCAGGTGATGCTTTTTCTGGTTGAGCAGAGCTATTTCAAGGCTGAAGAGGACAAGACCATGTCGGTAAGATTAATTGGCCACATAATGATGATGATAATTGACATTGCCCGTTAGAAAAGGCCGAGAAAACTGTTATCGTTTAACTGACCGATGGAAGATAGGTAAGGTGTCATTGCAATGCGGCAGCAATAACTTTCAACTTATCAAAACTTTGACGTCATCGCGATAGCATAAGTGGCTCGCCTTTAAAAACATCAGTATTTCGCCGGTGGCGTTTAACCAGTCAGAATGGAATCAGAAGCGGGAAAATATTTTGAAAGAATAATAATCTCCATAAATGGTCAAAGGTCTAGATAACGGGTTTACGAAATATTGACTCTGGTATCGCGAACAACCTTTGTCGGTTAATTGAAAATGTGACGTGAGCTTAATTTAGGCGATAATGATAACCATTGGAAATGCAACGTTAAGATTTCTGTTCTTCTCGTGCAGGTGCCGCTTTCGAAGGAATTAACAGAGACATGTCAACAGCGATTCATTAGTGCCATGAAGGAACTAGATTCGTCTCATTTTTCACAAGGTTTGATATTAGCTACTTACTAACCTCGTTTGCTCGGGCAGGTACGGAAAAATTCCAGACTGAGGGTTGGAATTTCTGCTTTACGGACCGTGCCTCTTTATATGGCATTTTCAAACAACGTTAATAAAACAAAAATACTAGGGAGGAAACAAAGCGAAAGTCAAAGTAAACCAGCTGCACGACTTTAATGGTAAACGACCAACATAAGAAACATGCAAAAAGGCATTAAATAAAATGAAAAACAAGTATATTTTAGCTGAAAAACGATGCAAGTGAAAAGAAACTACGAAACAATAACAAGCAGGATGATTTGATGGCGAAAGTAGCTACAATGGCGGACAAAAGTTTTGAGACACTTGCTCTTCAATTCTACTAAAACCCGAAATGGTTTAGTCCCCCTCCCCTCCCCCCAATGTTGGTCATGGGTGGCAAAAGTTGTGCCGGGGTCCGGAGCTCAGCATTGAAAAGGGGAGGGGGTGAAAACAGGATGGTTTAGCGGGGAGAGGTCTTTTGGACATAGCCGACCAATTTTATGTGTGTGTCTCAACGACTTTTGTCCACCATTGTCTGAAAACATAAATAGAAAAAGGGGTTGCTTTACGCCGCTTTCTCTCAGTAAAGAAATGTAATTTGTTGATGAATCGTTAAATAGAGGACCAGAGATAGTATTTCTGAAAAAAGAAATTCGTTTTAATTTTGTATTGACGTTGTTAAGGCTTAAACATTCCTCTCAGATTGGGAACCCTGTGGTTTCTGCCAGAGACGAGTAAGGGAATTGGGAGCGTGCGTTCTGTCTCTGAACTAAGTGAATACAAAGCATGGAATTGCTGCGTGAATGTTCATCTGATTAAGAGCGACTCTCTGTAAGGACCGAGTGACTTCGTGAAAATGTGGCACAAGGTTGAAAGATTGACCCCCCTCATATTTTATCCAGAGATAGCCTATGGTATGTTAGTAAACGTGATATATTTTTTATGTTAGAAAAATAAAGCAATGTAGAGAAAATTTCGAAAAACCACCGCCGGGTCGTGAAGCTCGAAAATGACTAGAACAGCATGCGATCCTACGGTCAAATAACGGAACTCGCGCGAAGGCGCAAAATAAAACTTGCATTCATTTGCATCGTAATTTCATTTTAGAGGTATCAAAGATTTGAAACCATCCAGTTGTTTAATTATAGCTAACATTTTAAGTTCTTGGCGAACACTCAAAGAAGGCTGAAATTTCACATCTTGAAAATCTAAAATTTCACTTTATTTTGAAACAATGAAAAATGCAGGCGGTATTATTCAGAATTTATTGAAACTTGGAATTTAACAAGTACTTAAGATATATTTAGCCCGGGTATAAAAATTATTCTTGGAAAACATATCTGAGACGAGAACGAGTACACTCAATTTACCGTAATTAAGCCAATTTTCTCGCGGAACTGTAAACAATCTCCTAAGAAAGATCCTGAGAAATCTCACATTTTTCCAGAAAGAAGCCGGAAATATACTAGATTTACAGCTTACCATTTATTAGAAACACCGTGGAGATAAACTACGAGTCGTGTATTTGTACTTTTGCTTTCTTGCCGCCGACATTACGAAGAAGTTTTCTCGGCAAACAAAGTCAAAATCTTCCATATGGCGTGTTTTTCCCGCTCACTGCTTACTCTTTCTTGTACAGCTTGTTTGTCGCAATAAAAACTTGTTTGTATATTCAAACTCTAAAGGAGTAATTTCTGAGGTTCAGAAAGACTGTTCAAACGATTTAGCTAGCTATTTCGATCTCTGATTTCTCCGTAGCTAGCTGGAGATAAAGTGCAGTCAACCGACTCATTGGACAAAACGAAGGCAATTAACGTTTGTCACGCAATATTCTCGCACGTGGAAGGGACAGTCCGTTTGTCACAACAAATATCATTTGTTTCTATCATTAAACTCTACCTTGATCTAAAAAATCCTGTGGCCTAAAGAGATCTCTCTTTGAAGAATTCAGGCGCGTGTCTTCTCGTCTGACATTCATGGCAAATAAGATCAAAGGGCTCTATGAGCCAACTCATTCATGAATTTGGAGTTAGTGAATGGATAATTTTTCAAATGTTGAAATACTCCCTGGGGGAAGACTCCCTATTTTTGGGCAGCCTCTAGTACCTTTTAGGGGGTAAAATTTAGCCTGGGTAGCCTTGAGGCCTGCGCTATTTCCGGTTTTCGCTCACCCCGACTACCTCCCCTTCCCTTTTAGAGCCACTACGCAGGTTAGGTAAAGTTCGAAAACTTAGATAGGTACCTCTTAGAGGCCCCTTCTAGCAAATGAAGCAACTCACACTTGTTGGTGGCCTGAATTTCAGACATATTTTCCCTCGTAATATGAAATACAATTAGGAGCACCCCTGCACAAAAAATAGGGGAGTCTCCCCCCTAGGAGAATACTGGGGACAGGCATGTGGTCTGTTCTCGTCAGTAGCCACATGGAAGATATTGGCAATTCAAGAAAACGTCTCTGATTTTTTCCAAATGTTGTTGTATCCTGCCTTTGAAAGAGACCTCCAGTTGGTTTACCCCTAGCATGGGCATGACAAGCATACACATGACCTCTCAATCCAATAGTGCTTGCAGATTGATTTTTCTTGAATTTTGCTGAAGTATCCAATTATCTTTAAATTGGATAGTGCCCCGGATATTTTGAAATTGGATAGTTTAAGTTTATGTATGAATGCTATATCATTGATAAATAAAAGGACTCCATGCTTGTTCCGTTAAGAAAAAATGAATGCAAAAATTCCTAGAAACACCAATGAAATTGGATTCGGTCTACAGCCTCGTCCAATTTTGGTGTTCCCGATCCTCTTAATTTGTCACTCAATTTTTTTCTTAATTGTTCAGCATGGAGTCCTAATCTTATATAATACTCGAAAATGACAAAATCTGAAATGTTACAAGTAAATATTACGTGAAAACCATGATCCACAAGCTTTTTTGAAACCGTAAAATCTATCGCAAGAATTAGGATAACACAAAACAATGCATTTTATCCAAGAAAATAGTTGATGCTTTTAATACCAGTCTCATGTGCTATGTTATCAACCCATCAAAATCAAACATGAAAAGTGCAAAAGTGCCTTCAGAATAAGTGCAAAAGTGCCTTAAATAGAAAATAGATATAATAATAATGAATTGTTTTTTACTTTGCATTAATACTTCCTACTTTTGTACATACTGTACACACCCGCATTGGGGTGTTTTGTAAGAAATAAAGACTATATCTTGTATCTGTACCCTGTCTGTTATTGACTGGGGGATCTAAAGGAATGTAATTTTTATGGTGAGGGTATTCCTTCCTTTGTGACGGACCTGAGAGTGAAGCGACTGACTGTTTCCTAGAATGCACACAAAAAAATCACAACAAAATGACAGCATAGAATAATTCAGTGAAAATACATTTATTATGAGAGTAAAGCTTTAAAAAACACTCTTCATATACAAAAGCAAAAGTGACTAGATTATTTCGTTTTGCAACTAAGAATTATACACGTTAGTCGCAAAATCCCTAGTGAAAAATTTAATCAGATGTGATTCAAGAGTGGAAAAGGCATACCTGCCAACTCTCCCGGTTCACGCGGGAGACTCCCGGTTTTAACCCTCAGTCTCCCGGGAAAAAATTGAAACTTTCCATATATTTACTGTATACTGCCAAGATTCGTGGGGGGTGTGTGTGTGTGTGTGGGGGGGGGGGGGGGGGGGGGGGGGGTCAATTTACCTGATCTTTTCCATACACTGTATTTAGGGGGACAATTTACGTGTATTTTTCTTTTAGTAATTCCAGAGGGGTGGGTGTATGTGCATTCTATCTTTGGGGGAAGAAATGAATTTTTTCTGCAATTACACGAAAACATAAATAGAAAAAGGGGTTGCTTTACGCCGCTTTCTCTCAGTAAAGAAATGTAATTTGTTGATGAATCGTTAAATAGAGGACCAGAGATAGTATTTCTGAAAAAAGAAATTCGTTTTAATTTTGTATTGACGTTGTTAAGATGGGTGTATGTGCATTCTATCTTTGGGGGAAGAAATGAATTTTTTCTGCAATTACACGTTTGAATCAAGACTAAGATCTGAGTTAACCATGTTGGGTCACCAACTAGGCTACATATCTTAATACATCCCTAAACATTTTCCACAAAGTACTAAGTTTCACTATAAAAGGGATAGCTCCTCTCACCCCAGGAGGAAGAACAACCAGTTATCAATCAGCTGTCAACGAGTCAACATGTCGGAACATTGGTCTTACTGTTAAATTCCAATTTTATATTCAATTTGCATTTCAATTTGGTATTCATAGTTTCTGGCTTTTTCCACCTAAAACATTTCTATTGATTGCAAAAGGATTTTATACCAAGCTGTTTGCATTCTAAAATAAGAGCAGGTTCAATGCAGAGCAAGAACAACTTATGCAGATGAGTTAGAATATTGACATCATGAATTAATAAAGATTTAGGACCAAACTCATGAGCAAATTACTAATTTGCCAGTTCTCTACACACACCTTTTTATCTCTGCAATTTCCTGATGCGCACCTCTCAGATAACTATTTTTGCAATTGACTTGTTGGTTGCCGTTTTTTGTCTAAAGTGTTTTGATTATGATCGCAAATTCAAGTGCAGAAGTGGGAGAGGAACTATCAACTATCAAATTTATATTGGCTCAAAATGTATATTTTACAGTAGGGTGAAATAGATTTATTTCATTCCATCCGAGTAAGTTATAAGCTTACCATTTTTTTTTTTTTCAGGAAAAACATTTTTGTAAACACTATCTTAATTAACTTAAGCTTAACAATAATTATTTCTCCTGTTGTGGACACTATTTAAGCTCCTTAATCCTATAACTTGCCCAAAGTATTAGTAATTACCAACAAATATGGTTCTTGGTATCGCTTGTAAGCATCCTTCTCTAGTGCAAGCTTCCAGTAACTTGTTTTACTTGTTTTTTGGATAATGTGAGAACCTCCTTGTGGAAGATGCCATTTTCTACCAAACCTCCTTTTGACGGATGTCGCTTTACTTTATACATGAAAAATCATTCTGCTGATGAATCTGCCTCAAATTGGCAAATCTTAATTATACACATACGTAAACGATTGGACATAAATGCAAGATCTCAGTTGGTTCTCCTTGATTCTTAGCCAACACTGACTCCATAAATCAGCAAAATAGTCGTAAAGTAGCGAGAGGACCGTAGGCCGCCATGTTGTTTTCCGACGATTTCCGAAGTTACCTTCCTAAGTAGTCCCGTCGATCACCTCCTTCTGAAGGATGACATCTAGCCACGACCATTTCAAATGTTATTCAAATACTCATTAATTAATCATGACCTAATCAGCCAACCAGAGTTCTCATTTTGTACCACGTGCAGTACCTTGAAATCCTTGAAAGATACTGCAAGTGGAACTTGAAAACTTTTCAAGGTCCAAGGACCTTTGAACTATGAATATTCATAATTTCAAGGTCCTCACCCTCGAAAAGTTTCTACTAGTCATTCTTTGCGCCGTGCAAAGGCAGACCGTAGGAACCACTTCGTGAGAAGACAAAAGTCTTCTCTCTCGAAGAAGTAAATACAAATAATTTTTGTCAGAGACTATATGCTTGTGCGCCGCAAATCTCCATGTAGGACAGGCTTTATGGAAACACTCTTGATCTTTTTACTTCTGCGCATGACTAGTGACGCATCCAAGTTCATAATTCATAATATTCATAATTTCAAGGCCCTCGCCATCGAAATGTTTTTGTACTACTCAGTCTTTGCGCCGTACAGTGGCAGACTGTAGAAACCTTTACGTGAGAACACAGGTCTCCTCTCTAGGAGAAATAGAATACAAAGGACCTTGTTCCAGACTATATGCATGTGCGCCGCCATCTTCCGTGTGGGACAGGCTTTATGGAAACAATCTTGACCTTTTCATTTCTGCGCATGACTAGTGACGTAATTCCAGTTTCAAAAGTAAAAAATAAGATTATATTGATAAATCCTGTTTGGGTAGGGTACAGAGGGGTTGGTGATTGAATATTATGTCACAGGCTATTATCTGAGTATTTCAAATGACTAAAAAATATGAATGGAGATGTTTCAACATTGATCGTTTTCCCTCTGTGTTGGCTAATTAGGTCATGAGTATTTGAAGTAATTTAAAAGCCTCCTATTCGGACTTGACGGGATTTCAAAGCCCACGCAATTAGTTCCTTCGGCTCGGACTGGACCTAATTGCGCGGACTTTGAAATCCCGTCAAGTCCTCATAGTCGGCTTTTAAATATTACATACAGAACTTCTCATTCTTGAAATAACCGACGAGCCAGGCGAAATCATTTTCGCAGAAGTGGCTGTTGTACTTTTGTATCCGTGATTGTGATCCGTTCACTCTCGAGAATTAAGTTTTCAAAAACTTCGCTTGCGGCCGACTTGTATCCGCTGTTAGTTGCCTCTTATAATTCTGTTACATGTGAGTCGGAAGATTGTTTATGTGATGGAATATTGATTTGTTGAAGTCATTGCCATTGGGCATATGAATCTGTTTTTCAGCAATGAATCTCCACACGAAAACGCGACTCGTCTGCAGAAATAAATTCTCTGAAACTTTCTCAAATGTTTCCTTGTGTACACCCATCATTTCAATTTCCACTCAATCCAGATGGTAGTTAAGTTTATAGAGGTTTTACAGTTCGGTACATCTCCACTAGAGAAAAATTTAGCTTCCTCAACCACAACGAAAGTTTTCTCTGTTTGAGGTTTGCTTCGCTTGAATGAAAACCCTGACAGAGCCACGCGCGCTCGTTTTGTAAAATGGCGGGGAAAAATGCGTATTGCCCAGGGGTAATACGGTAAAATTCTGCCCGCTGATTAGCCAATCAGAGCGCGCATACTATCGTTGCCGTCTATAGGTTGAACAAATATGGTAACATGAGTATCGTTTGTTGTTTCAGATGTTAGAGATTCCAAGAAATCGGAAACAAATAATGAGTTGCAGTTTTTATTTTTCATTGTTAAACATGTCAAGGTAAGATGCAAGTCAGGATGTTTCAATCTAGTTGAAGTATTTCGATTGTGCTTAGACGATGAAATATTTTTTTAAATACGCCATCGAGGATTCAAGGCGTTGTCTGACGAGCCAATCGGTCGAAGATGAGAAAGTACAACCGGGAAGCATTTGTATAGTTCTGTGCCATACAATCTTCCTGTCTCTCTAAAGGGCTGTTTGATTTGCCCTGTGAGTTTTTGGTCCAAAGCTGCGTCTTTAATTGCTATAATTTTTTTGGTTATAAAATAGGAACTCAAAGCGCACCCGTTTTTACCATCAATATTACAGCCGAATTCGATGTATCGCGATGCTCCAATTCCAAGAATCGTTTTTTGTTTGGGCAATTCTGCGCTGTCACTCAAAAATGGGGGTGGGGCTATGCAAATGGGGGCTATGCAAAGTGGGTTCCATCGAGGCCCGTCGACTTCATGTTAATTTGCATAGCTCCGCCCCCATTTTTGAGTGACAGCGCAGAATTGCCCAAAGAAAAAAACGATTCTTGGAATTGGAGCATCGCGAAACATCGAATGTGGCTGTAAGTCCCCCCAAACGCCCCAATGAAGCAAACCACGGTCGATCTCTAGGAGAACATCCTCGTGATAACGTGTATCGTATTGGATAGCAAAATACACGAGGTCGACTACATGCTTTAGACGGGATTTCATTTCGAGTTTGCCAAAGTCAGGCCGCAATAAAATCTGTCCGTAACCAGCAACGAACTGAACGAAATCCTCGAGCGTTAACTCCTCAAACTTTACTTTGGCCTTCTTGCCCGACTTGAGGGACTTACCCGAGGTTCGCGACCGACCAATTTTACCACGCTGTCCTCATCTGAACCGCTCTCATCGGTGAGCCGGTTGCGCAAGTCCTCAACAGTAGCGGTCTTATCTGACTTTTTAGTCGTTGACTTTACCCAAGAGACGTGTCAGTAGTAGTTTAAAATTGTTCACCATGGAGATTTACAAGATCCTTGAATCTCATTGCATTTCAGACTCTTCTTGCAAGTAACAAGCTGAAAGTCGTCACCCATAGCTGGTCAAATGCTGTGAGTTTTTAAAGAAATATTTTGTATTTGTTGTTTGTTTGTTTGTTTGTTTGGTTATTCGTCCTACAAGAATGTCTGTAATATATAGATTTAGCCACTGGCTAAAAGTGGAGCTCCCCGGTTGTGTACATGGTGTATATCACTATTATAGCGGAACTCACTTGTGCCGAAGGCACGGAGTGGAGCCCCATACGTATCATTCAACGTCACATGAGAAAGCAACCCATCCAAGCCAAAACGATACTTTCAGCGGCTTACGAAAACATTGCGGGCTCTTATTTACGCATGCGCACTTGCGTTACTGGCGACCCGTGTACACAGCTAATCACAGTCCGTCTTGGATAGCGGCGCGGTGCTTGGCAGAGGACACGGACCGGAAGTCGCTCCTTCATTTTCCCGCCGAAAAAACTCACAAAACACGCGCCCGCCCGCGTCGGCTCACTCGAGTTCATTCAGAAGAAATTTTGTTGAGTCAAACTGAGACAAACTCGTGGGTGCGAACCACGCCAAATTTGCTCAAAAGAATTCTCTAATGATTGTCAAAATACTTCGGATTCGATTCCTTCGCCGATATTTCATAATGTTGTTTAGTCATTTTGGAGAAACTATGAGCAAAATATTCAAAGGCTAGATTGCAGAATACCTGGCCCACGGCGAAGCAAGACTTCGGCGTTCTTCTGAAGAAAAACAACAGTTTCTTTCGTAAAAGCTGCAAACGACGAGTTCTTCGAATACTCATATGAGATCTACGAACAGGGAGCCAGAACTGGATTGAACAGGATTGACAATAACAGAAAATTAAAATGGTTTAAGCCGAATAATATATTTAGGAAAATTGGCTTTGTGCAAAAGCTTGCCAAGTAAGAATGAATTCAACTCAACACGACGGAGACTTTCGGAGGAAAGAAACGACTTCACTATCAGTTATCGGTAAGCACAAAGCACAAAGCACAATTGCTTCTTATGCTATTTATATTTTAGCTTCCAAGTTTATTGCATTCCTGATGAGAAAATTCTGACTTTACATGTATTTTTACGTTTTGCTGCTTTAGTTGGCTCCCTCAAGGTTTCTTTTTCTCCGGCTAAACTCGAATTATAGTTTTGAGTAAGCTTGACTTTTTGGCCCTGCTTTGCCTTATTCTTATGTAAACAGGTCATTTCTGATATTCTAGCCTTGATTTTCCTTTGTCGACTATGATTTGCATGCATTTGATAACCGAGACTGCTCGAAATTCCCGATGTGACATTGGCGCATTTCTATGTTCGTGACATTAATTGTGTGCCAGTTAGTGAAAGTGTTTCTGTGTTTTTGTGTTCGAAGCAAGAGCCAGCTGCTTTTCGTAACTCTTCTGTTATTTAAAGCATGGTGTGCAGCGAGACTTGATGTCTCCTTCCAGTGACAACATGATAACGCACTGTTTGTGTTTCCGACCGCTGTTGATATACCACATATTTTCATGACGTTTGTGACAGTTTTTCAGATTTCTCTGAAATCATCTTACTTCACTGTTCGTCATTACTGTTAACGTTTGGTGTCCCCTTTATTTCGGTGTTTCGTCTTACCATTGACAGGTGGAGTGTTTTTACGGTGTACACTCATCTGGCGTTCGTGACTTTTAAAGAAAGTTTGTCTACTGTGTTGGCTATGGGGCGTGCCGTTTGAATCGCCACCTTTTCAGGATGGTTGTGTGGCGTCTCCGCACTGTATTGCAATCTCTTGCTACGCGTGACTCTGATGGGCGCAGGATCATTATTAATATCAGTTGGTCTTGTGGTCGATCCGTTAATGACGGCATTCCGCGTTCGTCTTTCTGAGACAGGAAGTTGACTTGTGTTCTCTTACCGTTGGATGTCATTATGGGGAGCACTACTTTCTATGGGATCAGGATGTCCATTGTATAACCGTGACTTTTTGTGGATCGGCAGGATTATTTTGGAATAACTCATATTATTTTAATACTGTGTTCATTATGGGCCTGCGCTGCACTGCACTTGACTTGTCAGCGTTGTACCAGTTGTACAGTCGCGTGTCTTGGATACACTCGTATTTTGACCTTATCGGTGTTTCGATAGCACAGGCCGCCTTTATCTGATTTAATTTTCCAGTGCTTGGAGAACAGGAACTCGGCCTAAAAGTACTCTTCCTCGAAGGACAGCGAGTTATTGATCATAAATGAAACATTGGTATGGACGACGTGGCGGACCTGTCTTACGTTGTTTAAAACAAAAACAGTGTTTCGTTGGGTACTCATCCTTGTGTATTGTGTCAGAGATGTGCTCCACAGTCGAGTTTTTTATTTGCCGGCCTTCTCTACCGACTTGTGTGAGGGTTGTCCAATACTCCCAATCGAGCCCATTCGCCACTAGACTTTGCCCATTCGGCAAACAGGAAGCCAATTCGAGAATTGGAGCAATCTTGCTTTGCTTGTACTTTTTGACTTCCGTTTTTTCTCCATAAATGCAAATTTAACAAAAACGTAATAATTGTATTGAACCTAGTAGGGGCTCTTTCCGTCATAGGAGTTGTGTCCCTTCACAGGGGCGTAGGCAGCACTTATGAGAGGGGGGTTTCCAAAATTCAAAAAATAAAAAAACTCCACATAGATCTCGGGAAATAACTAGCGTTTGAAGAAATCTGCTACATTTTATTGGAGCATTTTAGTAGTCAGTCGGTCCAGAACAGAGGCGAGGCGGGGTTCTGCTGCGGGGGTTCGGAACCCTGGAACACCCCCTGGCTACGCCCCTGCTTCATTCTGGAAGGCAGTTGCAGATCTAAATAAGTATTGAACCTAGGGGCTGTGCTCATCATAGGAGTTATGTCCCTTTTGAAAGTTTCACAAGATCTCTGGGTCATAATACACACACGCCTAAATCGAGGAATGCTCACTGGCACTTAGATTTTTTTCTAAACAAGCGCTCACCTACAGAAATGAAAAAAAGAATTATGAAAATCATCAGGTTTCGAACCTGTAACTTTCCAGTTACTATACCCAAACCCTTACCACTACGCTATGAGTGAATTTGCTGGTTCGTACAGCTCGTTTTATTGGTTACGTACCTTAATAGTATTAATCTTTAATAGAACGAGGCATATACTATAAAAATATACTAAAACGATGTATTAACCCTTATCCTGACTAGTAGTCTTGATAGTTCAGATATTTTGAATGTTTTTAGGTCAATTTGAAGTAATATTATCAAAAACATCGTTAAATTATTCATGGTGAGCATTCCTCCATTTAGGATTGACGCATAATACGTGGCACACCATCAGGACCAAAGTGTTACTAGCAATAGCAGCAAACGGTATATGGATTCAGTTATCACTACCACTCCTCCCTATTGATTTTCCCAATTGGCTGCACCTCGAGGCAATTCCAGGCAGTTGGAGAATTGATGGGGGAGGGGTGGTAGTTTCAACTGAACTTCGTGACTGGAAGTATCGTGGGTCCGTGAGACACAGCCCCCATGGCCTTTGCCGATCGGGGCGATTCGAGGCGATTCGAGGCAGTTGGAGAAATTGATGGGAGAGGGAGGTAGTTTCGACTGCACTTCGTGTCTGGAAGTATCGTGGGTCCGTTAGACATAGCCCCCATGGCCTTTGCCGATCGGGGCGATTCGAGGCAGTTGGAGAAATTGATGGGGGAGGGGTGGTAGTTTCAACTGCACTTCGTGACTGGAAGTATCGTGGGTCCGTGAGATGAGAACGAGGATAAATTTATGGTTAGACAATATGTAACGGATTACTTAAAGCGTCTTGATTTAGACAATATGTAACCGATTACTTACAACAGCTGTAAAGCGTCTTGACAGTGTTTTGAAACGAGTGAAAGCGCTTTCCTGGTGTTTTGAGAACGAGGATAAATTTATGGTTAGACAATATGTAACGGATTACTTAAGGACGGTGCCTACAAAAACGAGTATATTTTTCGCACTTAATGACTATGTGGCAATGAAAGGTAATGTGAAAGGCTATTCATTTCCGATAAAAAAGGGTAGGGTACCCACGCAAGTTTTCGAGATAAGCCATCCCCAACACCCTAAAAAAGCAGAATTAGCGTTTTTTTAAGAAATTACGAAAAAATTATTTTTTCTCGATAGTTTGATTTAAATTCTTCTTTCGCTCGTAAAATCAGCAGCTCTTATTACATTTGTTGGATTCCATAACAAATAATGTACATTTCGGCTTTTAAAGGTATTTTAGGGGTTACAATTTCTACTAAAGACCCAAAATCTACATCTGACACCCGCTACTTATGCGTTAAAAAATAGCCTCAGCATATTTTTCGCACGTTAAAAAAATGCAAATACACTGCGGAGGTTTTATATTTTCGATTGATGTAAAAAAATATAGGGGTAGCCACGCAATTTTCAGAAATATCATGCCATTTTGACAGCAGGTAGAATTGTTAAGTGACAAATCTGCGCACCCCTCCCCTGTGAGTAGAAATTGGCATTCAAAATGGCGACTATTTTGCAAGAGGGGAAAAGTGGAAAAATAAAGGTAACTACGTGGTGCATTGACTAAAAATAATTAAATATTGATTTTAGATAAAAGTGTAGTATATTTGATTCCAAAATCAATGACAAGCAGGTCGATTTAATGAAATAACAAGGCGAACTTACGAAGTCAGCTTCTCTTTCAAACGATAACAACGACTTTTTTGTCATTTTCAAAGCGAGTCTTGTACAAACATTATTGAAATGAAACTGCATGTACGCCAGATAACTTAAAGAGTAAATATACATTAAGTTTTCTGATTCTTTTGTGGTATTTTTTGCGTAAAGATATCCAGACTTTTAGTATCAAATCTACGGCTACTTTTACTCAGAGAAAAATCCCGATATTTTTACTAAATGTAAACTTTTGTAGGCTTTTTCCCAAAGAAAGCTCCAACTGAAGGTAATTTACAGAGAAAAAAAAGAAAAAAAAAAAAAGAAAAAGGAGAAAAAAGAAAAAAAAACTTCCACGGCCTCGAGTTAGTTCTGAACCCGGGTACTTGCAGTCCGTCTAGCGCCTTAGTCAACTGCGCCATCGAGTCTCATCTAAAAGCTAAAAAAATATGCTACATATACAGAAATCCGTATAGAATGCGCGAGCAGGGTGCGCAGTAACATTAGTAGGCACCGTCCTTAAAGCGGCTTGCTTTAGACATATGTGCCGATTACTTAAAGCGTCTTGGCGTGCTTTGAGAACGAGTGAAGGCGCTTTCCTGGTGTTTTGAGAACACGATTACTTCAAAGCGTCTTGACAGTGTTTTGAAAACGAATGAAAGCGCTTTCCTGGTGTTTTGAGAACGAGGATCAATACATGGTTATAAACAATAAGTAATCGATTACTTAAAGCGGCTTGATAGTGTTTTGAAAACGATTGAAAGCGCTTCCTGTGCCCGGCTTGGCGTGAATCGTCGGAATCGTCACTAATAGTCATCATATGTCATCATATATTCTACTATTCATTGATCAATTCTGGTTTTGAAATTGCTTTGAAATCACGAAATTAGAAGAAATTGCCATATATATTTCTCCAATTGCCTCGAATTGCCCCGAACTGCCTCGAATCGCCCCGATCGGCAATCACTGGAGGGGCCTACCAGTTACATTCTAGCTCCCAGGCCTCAAATGGTTACGCGGGCGGCGAAGCGAGCGCAACATGATTAAGGGACGTTATTCTAAAAGGAGCACAAGGAACATTGTGGGACATCTTTGAGCTACGAAGCTGGCCGGAGACGGTCAACTTCCGTTTTTGTTAAATTAGCATTCTGGGGACGAAAACGGAAGTAAAAAAATACAAGCAAAGCAAGATTGCTCCAATTCTCGAATTGGCTTCCGGTTTGCCGAATGGGCAAAGTCTAGTAGCGAATGGGCCCGACTGGGAGTATTGGACAAGAATGACTTGTGTGGGCTATTGGCCTGACTAGTTGCTTTCACAAGACGTTCCTCGCATCTTTTTCTATAGTAAAATTCCTTCGACTTGTTGACCATTGCCGGGGTCGTACCTCTTATAAAACTCTGGGGTCATCTGAGGTTCTGGCTGGTTGTTCGCTACGATCACTCAACGAGGTTGCTGTGACGGTGTTGACCTCGTGGGTCATCCTGTCGTGACGCATTGTCATCTGCTTACGGGAGATATGCTTCCTCGCGGTATCCTCCCACTTTGAACTAAATTTGGTACATCCAATCACGGTACTGGACGTCCCCTCCAGACGGGACTTCACGTCAACCGCTACTCAGCTGGGCGCTACGCGCAACGTTGTGGGCTATTTTGAAGCGAGCGTGACACTGGCCCATTTCAGTCTTCGAACTTGAGGACTCAGTTGAGTTCTTATTGTTTAGTTTAGTTTAGTTTAACTTTATTTCCACAGACATATATATCTAAGATACATTACTGTTTTTACTACATTTTAGTGGGACACAGTGTGCAATTCTGGGAGTCGTACTCTTCGGCCTCCTTTTATTAGAAATTCTTTAGTGGGGTCCTGTTACATTATGTTTCATAGCCTTCTCACTTTCTATCATATCAACATATTCAGTTTGGGAAGCGCAGATTACATATCCTTTCTTGCATATTTCGGGTTTATGTACAGTACCTGCTAGTCTCGGGTCGCACTGTTTTTTGGTAGAGTTTCGCCGTCATCTTTGTGCTACCGCCGGTAGTTCAGACGTACAGCTATCGCAGGCATTATTTTCGACGCGGTGATGCCACTTGGTCATTTACTTTGAAGTGCCCAGTGAAATCATACGCCGACTGGTAACGCGATGCTTAAAAGCCTTATTTAGGAGACTTTCTCTCTTGTTCTCCTTTTTGTTGTGTTGTTGTTGTTTTTTTTTTTTCGTTTTTTGGCCGCGTGGTTTGGTGGCAGAGAGGTTTATTGTTGGTCGATTCGACTTTGTATTTGATCTTGATAATAAACTTCTCTTTGTGCCAAAAGCGAAAAGTGTGCGTTGCCTCTCACGATCAGTTGGGAATTCTTATGTAAACAGGTCATTTCTGATATTCTAGCCTTGATTTTCCTTTGTCACATGTTAGATTCAGTTAGTACAATGAGACAAATACTATGTCTAGTAATGAGACAAATACTATGTCTAGTAATGAGACAAATACTATGTCAAGTATTCTTTGTTGTGGATTTCGCTGATAATCTTATTTTTCATTTTTATTTCAAGGAGATTATCTTTTGTCGGTCGTGAACTGCGACTTGTTAGCATATCAGAACGCGCTAATACTATTATTTCCATATAATTGTAACATGAATTTTCTTGATTTAAACTGTAAAGGTGAACTCCCTGTGAGTAAGACATGGGGTGTGTATAAATGGAGTTCCGCTTTTAGGCATTGCCTAAATCTACATATTAGGCTTTTCAAGAAAAAATTGCCTCTAAATATGTACAGTATACAGATGAAAATAAGCACGACCTGATAAAGTGAGGTAAAAAAAACCATCAGGTACTAACCCCTCACAATGGATTAATTAACAATGAGTAATCAAGAGAAAAGCTTTTATTTTTCATGAGCTGTTTTAATATTTCAACATATACATACCGTGTGTACCATATTATTATATGTTCAGTGTATTTTTACTAAAATGTGCCACCCCAGAAAATACCTGTCATGAATGAGCAGAGAAATTCAGAAAAGTTGTGGGAGATGGGGGGCATAAATAGAGGGCTATACCTACTGTGTTTGGCAGCTTTTTGGTGAGGGTCAAATCATTCTAGTTCATAACTACTAAATAATATATAGATTTAGGCACTGCCTAAAAGCGGAGCTCACAATTATATTTAGGGCCTGTTAACATGAAGATGTGGGACGATGGGTAGCTGGGGTACCCCAACTTGGTGAGGCTGAAACACATGAATTAACAGTCGTTGGTAAAATCAGCTTGGTATGAACTCAAAATTTATTGCCTTGATAATATTATCCTTTAAATTGATTCAAGTAGTCCCTGATGATTAAAAACGTACAATTTAAAAATTGTTGTATTGCGCTTTTCCAAAACACCCTATTGAGGAACTCAATGTTACAAATTGCTCTACCCGTGTAAATTCCAGACCCCCCTGTGAAAATTCCACAGTTTGCAAAAAAATGGATACCTGTGGAAATTCCATGGTAAAAGAATGGCCTTGTGGAAATTCCCCTACAGAAATTCCAGGGTCAAACACAACAACTCCTATGGAAATTCCAGGTTCCTCGATAAGGGGTAATGCCAGTTGTAAATGAATGCCCTGTGGAAATTCCGAGGTGACATGAATGGCCCTGTAGAATTTTTAGGATAAAAAATACTACCCCTGTGGAAATTCCAGGGGCAAACACAATGATAGGCATCGGATATAAAATGGAACAGCCCATTCAAATCAAATAAGAAACAGTGTTAAGGACCACCTCATCCCAGCATCCCTGGTTGATAGTTTACATGGAGAAAACCAACCCCACCTAGGCGGGCAACCTGCCCTGGCAAGACGGCATTGGTTTTCCCCACCTCTCATGTGAACACAAGCAAAGCAAATAATAAGAGAAATTATATGAAAAGGTGAGTTACCCCGCCGAACCGTGGTCCCCCACCTCTATGTGGAAACCGGAAGGGCCTTAATAAAAGATGGTGCATGTATAGTATCAAAAAACATTTATTTTCATTTTTTGTTACTGGTAACCTAATGCTGTTCTGTTTCTCAGTTTCACACACCTGCCAAAAATGCATTACCAGATGCCAAATATGATTTGGCTGTAAGTTATACATAAACTGCCCTTTCGTGTCCGTTCATATGAAAAAAAAAGCACTGCAGTGAACATTTCTCCCATTTTCTTCCATTTATCAGGGGGAGGGGGCTTGATCAGAAACACTCGAAATGTTAAAACAATTTTCCACACAGAGTTTAAAAACATTTTTGCCCCCCTCCCCCCCCATGCCGAATAACAAAAATAAAGATACCTCCTCCTTACCACACACTAAAAAGGCTTGAATGATGTGAAATAAAAATGGATAAGAGAATAACAGTAACAGGAAAGGAGGGTTGCTATTAGAGAGGTGCTAAGTTTGCTCGTGTATGATATTAGCAAATTGCTATGCATCACAGAGTGTAAATCTACAATAATCAACTTCTGACCTACATCTCATTTGCTAACATTAAATTCAAGTCCACCACCCCCTTTTTAATTGCACAAAAATTTTAGGGGCCCCTTTGTGGTGCAGTAACAAAATTTTAGTTGTATGTATTTAAGAGTTATTTTTTTTTTGCATAGTTTACAACATGAGCAGCCATGTTGTATCAGATTTACAACATGAGTCGCAGGCAGGTGATGTAGATCTGATACAACACAGATGCTGATGTTGTAAAGTACTTTAAAAGGCTGAGATGCCATTCATAGCTTGTAAATTTGGCGAGATATCTTTCATGGTAGTTGCTATGCAAATAAGTTACAACCACTAGTGGCTGTTCAACAGGCTACGATACTATGATTATTATTTCTTTTGTGTTGTTCTTATTAATAATTCATGATTTTTTAAAAAAATTGGAGAAAGTTTGCTTGTGACAGCCTGTAACTTGGTTCCATTATTGGGATTTAGAAATTAAAAAATAAGGTTAATGTGCACCAGATTACTGCCAAATACTTTTTCCAATTTCACCCTCCTGAAACACTAGGTGGGAATCTTATTAAGTACAGTTCAAAACACACAATAAAGATTTTAAAATTAATTAAGACCTGTTATTATTACAATATCTGTTAAAAATGTTAAAGGTAAATGTAAACCTATTCCAACAGTCTATATCATTCTTCTTTCCACCCAAAGGCAAAGGCAGTTGCTATGCTCTCTGGCCTGCAGTGTTTGCAGTCGGCGGATTTCCATCAGGGGCTCTAATCATGTATAATTAACAATTATTCCTCGAGCCTGAATTGACTTAGAGTGAGGGCGAGAGGAATATTGTTTTAGTCAAATCACACCTAGTAGGTCAATGTGTATTGCCAAAAATGTTTTTGTTCTGGTCATTTGCCATTTTTTGGCTTTCAAATCCGACACTTTTCACTACTAGTAGGCTATAACTTAAAGCCTACTAGTAGCTCAACCAATCAGAATGCAGCATTGATAATAGACCACTAGTGTGATTTGACTAAGTTAGAGTTAATTACCGAGATTCGAGGCAATAACCCCAATACATCCCAAGGGCCGTAGGCCCGAGGGATGTATTGGGTTATTGCCGAGAATCGAGGTAATTAACGGACTTAGTTTACAGTTGACAAGGTTTTCAGAAAACAGGGACAAATGAAATGCATTCTTCTCATTGAATTTAACAGTTTTGAAAAGGAGTACAGTTTACAATTGAAAAAGATAGCGGATTCCAATGGGAACTATTGTTAGTTATTTAGCTGCTTTCATAGAAGTGGGTTCCCCAGAGAAACTCATTGCAATTAATTTTTACCATGCACAATAAAGTTGTGATGCTGAAGAAAATGAATGACAACATTTATTCAACTATGATTGACAAAGGTTTCCAAACACGAATTACGTCTTTTGTTTTCGTACAACAGCCAGTCCAATCAATCAAGCGGCCTTTTGTAAAAGCGCAGCTCATTAAAGCGCTGTTATTTTGGTCGGTACGTAGCTGCGTAAAGCTCCTCTCTGGTTGGATAATACAACAATACCCTACCTCAACACAAAGAACGAGGATAATAGACTACAGACAAAAGAACTCCTTTGTAGAACGAAAATAATAGAGACAAAAGCAACTACGTCCTTACTGGTTATTTTCATTTGTACCACGCCCTGACAGCTTACAGCTTCTACAGCTCAATTTGCATAACGTTCTGTCTAGCAAAACGGATGGAACTGATTCAAGATGGAGAAACTGAAGGCAAGTTTCAGGTATTTTGCGCTCGTTGGTTGCTCTCTACGATTAGATATGCAATTAACTTGGGCATGATTTTATCTGTATTTTCAGGTTTACGTCTTAAACACACTCTATGGGCAATGAGACCAAGCAAGTAGACTGGACAAACGCTTCTCAATATGGTTCAAGTGAAGGCGTTCTCGGAAATCGTGTTTTGTGGCGTTCAACGGGATTCGCATAAAGGATAATCAGAAGCAAATATTGGTTATAGACAGACAGTCAGCATAGATGCATAAACTGAGATTATTGGATGTTTTTTTTCTCGGGTAAGTGTATGGATTTGAATTCACTAGTTAAATGTTTGGGTTGATAATTGAATTAGTCATTGTGAAAGGGGCAACTGTCATGGTCTATCATGGATTTGGTCTAACTTGGGGTCATTTTAAGTAGCTTAAATGCAGTCAAACTCCCTACAAATCAACAAAATAATGGTCTACGTTTTATACCTAACCTTTCAGCTGCTAGATCAATACAAATTTGGAGTATTTTCGTGTATAATCGAGCGGATGGAATTGGATTGCTAATTGGCATTTTTGATTTTCGAACAGGCTGAACAAGTTTCTTTTTCTTTTTAAGACTAATTTGAAACAGAATATAGGTTCGGAGTTGTTTCTGTAGAACACTTGTCTTATTTTAAAATATTTTGATGAAACAAACGTGACAGTGCCCCTTGAAGTCTTGGTAAAAATGGCTTATTGTGTGGTTCCAGAAATTATCCATAGGAAGGATAATAGGAAAGGATATATTTTCCATACAAATACTGTATTTTTCTTCGGGAATTCCAGAGAGGTGGGGGGTCACTTTTCAACACTCTTCCGGGGGGGGGGATATTTTCTGGAACCACACATTATTGATTTACAGGTAAGTATATGGCTTATTATGGATTCATAGGTAAATAACTAGATATTTACCTATTAATCCATAATGAGCCATATACTTACCTATTAATCCATAATGAGCAATATATTTACCTAGAAGTTCAATTCAATTCTATTGATCAACCCCAACCTTTCCCTGGAGAATTCAAATCCCTCCCCGACTTTTAGTTTGTTGAGAGCCATTATCCGAGTTAATTCCCTACGAATAACAATGGAAACCGCGTCAACTGTAAACTAATGTTAGTTAGATGCTAGTTTGAACAGCATATCCAATCCAAGCAATAGTGAAGCTGCAGTTACATTAATCTCTATCCAGAGCATTGAAAATTATGTCAAAGACAATGGAAACCAATAATATATCACTGAGAGAGAAAAGAAAATGTTTCATTCTTGCCTCAGATAACCCCATAATGGATACATTTTAGACACAAGATGCCACATGGCATAATTAGATATTGTAATGGCAATGCAAATTTGTACCATATATTTTTGGTGTTTTCATCTCTATTTACCAAAAGCTGTGTCCAAACCGTGCAACAGCACAGGGAAATGTAAACTTAGGTGTCATCCTATCAGAGGGCACATACATACTATCACACTCATACATACCAGTTATGTTATAAAGCCTGGTGCACACTAGCGACATAACGACATAAGGATCTTATGTTGCAACGAAAAAAGCATGGGGAAATAATTGAAACAATCAATATTTCCATGGATCTTCATTAGATTACTTCGCCAAAGCAATCTTATGTTAATTTTTGTTGACTTCAACTTCTTGAAACCACTAAATTTTGTTCGTGTGACATTTTTCTTATGTCGTTATGTTGCAAGTGTGCACCAGGCTTAAGTGAAGGCATGAGGGCTATGAAAATGCCAGCAAACAAATGCACTAATTTACATGTATTCATTTGTTTTCCTACATTTTTTTTACTGGTATTTACTAGTAATACATGCATGACACAGTCCATGCATGTTGAAATCAGAGTAGAGATACTGTAACATGTTTTTAAAAGTTGAAAGCCTTTAACGTTTATTCTGCCCTTTGTTGTGTACAAGAAACACTAAGTAATTACTTTTTAGTACCATAAGTCAATTTTCTGCCGCTTGGAAATCCAAGAGTAAAAAGATCAAGACTCCACCACCATCGATTGCCACAACAGGGATTTGCAGCGAGCAGAGATTTCCTCATCGTGTCGATCGAAATATTCGTTTTGGTGGATGTTGAATATCTGTGAATCAGAAAAGGATGTCTTGCTTTATGCAAAATGACAGGCGTTTTGTATCTTTTCTCTCTAGTTTGATTTTTGAATGCCACTTGCAGAAAATAAGCTGATGTTTTCCCTTTCCACGCAGGACGGAAGCGTTTTATTAGCCTTCGTTGTTGAAAACTATAATAATAATACTAGAATTCTCTAGATTTTTAGGGTCGCATATAACTGGAAAAAGCTAAAGACTGGAAAAAGCTAAGTAAAAACTGTCAAAAACAATTTGAGTCCCGACTAATCCGCGAACTTTTGGATTACGTTCTGCTCGATAAACAAACATGACAAAGCTTACCTTTCTTCTGAGTAGCTTTTTTCTCCCGTGTAGAAACAACTTCGGTGTTTATCCTGCTCGGAACTTGGGAATGTCCTGCCATCTCCCTATAAACAAAGTGTTATCCAGGTCAGTCTTCTTGATTTTTTCCCGGGAGACGGAGCGAAAATCTTCGGGAGACTTGACGTCCCTGAGTTTGAACGACGAATGTTGCATGGCCGCCAAATAATTTCTTCAAATCAAACAACAAGAAGCCAAACAACAAGTCGAACGAAAACTCACCTTTTTCCGTGCCGTAGTTAGTTTTTCTCCTTGAAAAAGCCGCTGTAAGGTTACAGTGTATCTATAATGCCACAGATTTGTCAAATGAAACCCCGAAGAATGGCGAATGACCAGTTCAACTTTACAACTTCGCCAGAAACTCTCACTTGTCCGCCTTCTTTTTGAACAAGAAGAAACTTTCTTGATTTCTACAGACACTTGTAGTCCCGACACATTTGCGTAGCACGGTTCTAGTTGGTTCTCCAGTCGCTTGCAGTAGTATTTTAATCATTGGCGGCGATCGGAAAACCGAATAATCAGTGATGAAGCATAATATTTGCCGTATTTGGGTTCACTGTAATGTGACGTCACTTTCACGTGAGCATCCCCCCTGACCACCCAATGTCCTCCCCCTGACCACGGACTCCCCTCCCCCCTGATTTTGAGTTTGTTTCGCCCGGCTCCATCTTGTGACGTCACGGCCGCGCGACAGCAAGCCAGGCGAAGGCGACTACGACGTTGTGACGTCACGGCCCGCGCGACAGCAAGCCAGGCGAAGGCGACTATAAAAATCAGGAGATGGCTGCGAAAGAGGCTGGCTTCACAGACACGCGCGGAAAATTCTGCTTGACGTTGAAAAATGACTTCGACCCCATTGCGATCCTTTGCGTTATTCGGGTAGTGGGTACCCTGTGGATTTTATATCGTACACTCTATTTGCGATCATTTTGACGCTTTTTCTTAGGTATGGTGCTCCGCTCTGCGGCCTTCGGCCGCTAAGGAGCTCCGCTATAAACACTTGATTTCATGATGCATAGTTTTCTCAGAAGGCTTGTTAAAACATATAGTGGTTTCAATAAAGTATGTCACCCAAGCTTTAGACAGCTTGTAGGCTTTAGTCTTTGGGGTGACAAACTTTACTGAAACCACTATATACCAAGGTAATAATAATGAGGTGAGGTGAGAGTTGCACCTTTCCTAGACCCCTGCAGATGGGTGGGTAAGACGTTTTTATAAAAATGCAAGGGAGGACCAACACTATATTGAAAACAACTGCTGAAATTCCAATTCCTCTCCTCCTCCCTTAAAATAAAATAAAAAAATACCCTATCTGTGTGCAAAACCCACCATGGAGAGATGAGTATTGGATAATATGGCATTGTGTGGCCCTTCCAGAAAATATCCATCCCCCACCCATGGAAGGGCGTTGAAAAGTGACCCCAACCCAACCCCTCTGGAATTTCAAAAGAAAAACAGAAACATACAGTACATACAGGTAAATTGAACACAACCACTCCGGAATTTCCAATCCCTTCTGTGGAGGGGAGGGGGGAATGAATATTTTCTGGAACCAAGCATTACACGTATAACAATAAGATTATAAAGCTGGAGATTCATATGAGTATCTTAAATCAGCTCATGGATATCTAGAGCCATTGATCTATTGCTTTAGCATTCACTAACCAGATTATCCAAACTAGTGGATACATTTTTCTCTCCAAACACAAGACAGTCGTACTGAACACCCTATGCTAACTCCTATGTAATCATCTTAGTACCTCAGCAACCTCACTACAGTGGTACCTCTATTCAGAGGCCACCCTCTGTTATAGTGGCCACTTTTCAAAGTCCCAAATGAATTGTCACTCATAATAATAATAATAATAATGTCTTTATTGATCCAGAAGATAAAATTACATATCTTATGTTATACAGTACTCAACTACTGTATACCAATGTAGTTGGTTTAGATTGTGGTAAAATCGTTTGATGCATTTACATCCTTAAAAATAAGCAAGTTGTAAATGCATAAAACTAATTCTGTCTTGAAAAGTATTTAGTAATCATACATAGTCTCTTATGAGCCCCCCAAAATGTTTTATATGCAATAAAATAAAAGTTTCAAGGTTAGCCCATTTTTCTTTTCTTAGTTTATTTTAAACTTAGAATCCAAGTTTTATTGCTTTTATAAAATAGTATTGCATTTGCTGTGTGTTTATGATGTGAGAACAGTTTTCAACCACTTTGAGTGTGCATACTACCTTAGCTATTTTATAATATTGTAGGGTTCCAGAAAATATCCCCACGGAAGGGTATTGAAAGCGCCCCCAAGCCCCCCCAACCATGTCATCATGTGTCCACAAGTGCCACAATATCAATAGGAAAGTTGGCGAATCCCAGCCCAAACCCTGCCTACAGTCCCAGCCATAGCAGCAACCACAATCTAAAAAGCACTTATGTCCCGCATACCGTGACTTCTTAAGCAATCTAAAACCAAATTAAACCCCCGCTATTCCCCGGGTAGGGGGGTGCAGAGCTTTCCACTGACTAGTGTGTCCAAGCAAAAGAGGTCTATCATACTAGTCCAAGCAATTAGCTGGTTACATTTTTATCCAAAGCATTCAAGATTATGTCAAAGACAAATAGAAACCAATGTTGCTTATTTTTTCTTGAGAGGAAAAAAAATTCAATTCCCATGGGTATCACTAATAGGGGTGCTACATAATTTGGTATCGCATCGTCTCAATGAAAATTATACCATTTAGCATTTCCAATTTGCATAAATAGTCATGAAAAGATGTGTCTAAACCAAACAGTCTAAACCAAACATTTGTAATTACACAGTGCAATTACAACCATGTTTTGAACAGTGAAGTGCATACCTGCCAACTCTCCCATTTTACCCAGGAGACTCCCAATTTCACCCTCAGTCTCCCAGGAAAGAAAATTGAAACTTTCCAAATATTTACTGGAATATTTCCCGGGTAAATTTCTTGCGCTTTTCTCATGCAGTTGTTGTATTTGAGACAAAATTTTGGGTTTGGAGTTTTCAGGGTGGCAGGTATGGAAATGCAAACATAAACACATGGGTTATCACCAAGAAAAAAAAACAATAAAAGAGGGCACATAAGATCACACACTAGAATTTTTGTAATTCAGATTGAAGCACAAAATTAAGTGTGAGACTAAACACGCTGTAAGCATTCGTTTTTTTTTTCTTCAAAAAATGTGCCAATTCAATACCTTCTGCTGTGCACAAGAAAACACACCTCATTAGTTAGCCTTCGGTATTAGACAGTTAAATGAATTAATATTAACTAAATGCTTATTGTATTTTGACGCCGGCTACAGCTCAATGATTCAAGGGTCAAATGCTTGATGTAAACTAACAGCAATTTTTAGTTCATTCCGAGTAGCTTTTCCCCCCCGTGTAGAAACAACCTGAGTGTAATCCTGTTCGGTGCTGTGAATGCCCTGCCATCTTCCTATAAAAACTGCTAGCCTTTATCCAGGAATTTGAACCACGAATTGCTCGACCGCCATCTTTAGACCCGACTTCTTGTGACTGGTGTGCTAATAAGCTTAATATTTATCCAACTAAAACCGTCACGTCACTCGCTTCTGCCCTAATAGTGAATATGAGCTTCTCCAAGTTAATTTTGCTCTTCAAAAAAGTTAAGTTACTGCCCAGTTATTAGTAAAACGCCCAAGCGTTAGTGAAAGAAATGAAGAACGGAGAATGACTCCGCAAAGAACTGCACGAGCCAGTTCTACTCGGCCCTAATAAAAGTCTTGGACTTCTCGACGATTAGAAAGACACTCTCCTTATTTCTTCAGACACTAGTAGTCCCTGGCTTTTGCAAACATATTATCATTTGCGTATAGAACAGTTCTCCAGACGCGTACAGAATGCATTTCGTTCGGCATTTCAATCAAGATAAGCAGAATTGCATAAAACCATATTTGGGTTTCCTGTAGTCTGTCACGTGAGCAGGATCCCCCCCCCCCCCCCCCCCCCCGCTCGCCGCCATGTTGTGACGTCAGCACACGACTGCGAAGGAGACTAGATGCATCAAAGCGGCTGCGAAAGGTGGAGGCTTTCAGCGTCGGCGCGGGATTGACCTTGCATGACCTTCGACGTTCAAAAATCACTTCGATCCCTTTGGGAAAGTTGCCGCATGTGAGGTTTTGGGTACCCTGTGGATTTCTTACATTCCAGATTTTAGACGCGTACCGTACCATTTGGATTTCTTTTTTGACGCTTTTTTCTTAGGTATGGTGCTCCGCTCTGCGGCCACTGGCCGCAAAGGAGCTCCGCTATGAGTAGCATTTTTCACAATTGATTCTTTAGCCAAGACTTGTGGTGGCAGAATTGGCTAGCGCGCTAGATGGACTGCAAGTAACCCAGGTTCGGAACATGCCCTCGACCGTACTTTTGTTTCTTTTTCTTATCTTTTTCTTTCTTTTTTTTCTTTGTAAATTACCTAATGTGGGAAATTTTGTTGGGAAATATCCTACAAAAGTCTACTTTTTCAAATTTCGCAAATTTATATGGCGTAGGTACAGTTTAATTTGTTTTTAGTTGGGGCAAAAAAATAGTTGTTGTCGTTTGAAAGAGAACCCGTCTTCGCAAGTCGTTTGATTTGTTTGTTACGTGGCTATAGTACTAAATTTGAATGCTTCATTTCCGTGAAAATGCAATTCAATATATGCTATTGGACATAGAAAAGTACATTTTGGTTGTCAGAAGATCAAAATAGGAAATTTTAGTTTAGCGAATTTTCAGCCTTCAAACGACGATTTTTGATGGTCAATGAACTTACCACAGGCATTTTTTATTTTAGATATTTGTGTGGGTGTGTGTTGCGTATGTATGTGTTTTTGTCGGTTTTTGTATATATGCGTCTGTAATCATTTAATTGCCAACGAGCAGCCGAGCCAAGAGGCGAGGCTGCGAGGCGGCAGCATTATAGAGCCGTGCGAGGAGAAAAATTCTCGAGTTCAGAGTGGTGTAACCACTAGCCAATCAAAGTGCCAGGATTTTGAAAGAGCATTATTATTCAAGTGTGGGTAACCAAATACTTGAGTACGATCAGTATCAGAAGAGAAATCTACTATTTGACCCCTACCCCTGGTCCACTTTCTGAGGTGCGTCCGTGTAGCCAACGCCGCGATGCTGTGTTTGTATATATTTCTCGCGCTATTATTACACAATCATTGTTATCACATTGATTTAGCTTGTTCATATGCTCATGGAAATGCAACCTTTACATGTATGAAATTTAAAGGTAGATATGTGTCCCTAAAGTGACCTATAGTCACTTTATAGTCCGCGTGATGCTAACGCTTTGCGGATCAATGGATATAAATAGTCGGCCACATGAAATTAGGGCAGCAGTGAGTCAGAGGAACTAATATATAGATTTAGGCACTGCCTAAAAGCGGAGCCAAACTATTATAAGGAATAAAAGATGGTGACGTCCAAAAATCGGATCGACCCCTAGCAATTTCCACAGGTTACTCAAAAACTCACACAGGGTACCCAATACTATATTTGCAGTTTTTGACGCTGTTTTCTTAGGTATGGTGCTCCGCTTTGCGGAGGGAGCTCCGCTATTATTTTCAAAAGGGCAAAACATGATTCACTGTTCTATTGCTCGTTGGCACTTTTAGCGAGAGCTACAACTAGTGTATTAGAAAAAATTAACAATAAAAAAACAATTAACAATAAAAAAAAAACAGGATCTTGACTGCTTTGCCTTCTGTTGAAACCATCCATTCGGACAGTTGAATAAGTAGCAGCCACAAATTGATATTCAGGTCAACAGTGACTGCATGGATATAAAGTCCACTGCACGTTGACGTAAAACGTAGTGAAATGGCAAAGAACTAATTTTTCCTTCCTATAGACTTAGATTCAAATCTACGGCAGGTTGAGAAACTTCGAACTCCTATAGTTACCCTTTCTCACTGCATACTCATTACCACATCGCAAAGCTAAGTTATGGGAAGAGGGTCTGCGACTGCTGTGGAAATAGGTATGCAGCGAAGAAAGGCGCGTAGGGCGTGCCAGTCAACCGCATAGGGGGATGGAGGGTGGGGTCGAAACATTTCATCGTCTTGTCGAGATGAGCGCGAAACTGGCACATGGCAAGACTGTGAGTCCCAGCTTTATACCAGGGCACGCAAAGCATTACTAGTAACCGGTTTGGCCTGTTTAAACGAATTCCTTGCGCTTTGGCGATGCGCTCATTAGTATGCAGAATGAGAATAGTATGTCTACCTATTTAAAAACATAGGTACGCAGAGCGTACGGAGAAGCTATTTGCTGGTGTATGCTGGGACAGGGCCGACCTTGGTCCCAGGAAAACGCGCTGGCCGCTGGGAAAGGTGGGACTTAGATGACGTCACCGGTTAATTGATACTATGAGAACAATGTGGTGTTAATTTGCATTTTGGTTTTATCTCTTAAAACAGGCGATAAATTTCAGAAAATATTGTGCTTAAGCTCAGAACTTTATTGTCTATTAAAGTTCTGCCTTTTTTCATCGATTTTGGAAAAAAATAAATAACTTTTTCAATCAAACATTTCCGGTATTAAAAAATGTCTATGCAAAAAATATATATATATCAGGCCCTGCCTTCCCAGCATTCAAATCCGGGTCTTTGAGTTGACAGTGCGGAGGACTATGCCACTGAGCTATCCAGGAGATCACGTGATCCAATGATACCTACTTATCCTATTCTTCCCAGGTGGGAAATAAGGCGGCGACACGGCGACGCCATTTTTGGCGGCCCTTTGCTAGCTTCTGCGCCCCAGGTCAGCCCCATCTCCTGAAGCTCAGCCTGGACTGTCCTTCGCCAGGTCGTTCTGGTCCGTCCAGGCTTACGCCTCCCAACAGGGGTCCATTGGATCGATGTTCTGGGGATCCTTTCCCGGCTCCATCCTGAGAACGTAGTCAAGCCACTTTAGACGACGGCATTTAATATCGTGCATTTTCATTCATTTCATTTTTATTGAGATATTTTTAAGTATAAAATAAATAAACGGACTGACCCGCAGGTAGTACAAACTAATCGAGGCGGGCCAGTCTTACAGATTTCTCAGAGTAATTAATTGTGATTAACAGATTTATATTTCATATAGCTTTAAAACTTAAATTCAAAAAAGTGGTTTCAATAAGGTAAGGAATTAAGTGAGGAAAAAGAAGAAATGAGAAAGTGAGCATAATCTATGTCTTCTTTGAAATCAATACAGATATTTCATCTGCATCGATATTATACCGATTTTCAGACATTAGAATATCTAACAGAATTTCTCTAAATTTTCTTTTGAATCTTGTTTTGGGAAGATGCCTGAGGTTCAGGGGGATATCATTCCAAATTTTGCATTTTTTAGTATATTCAATGGCTGCGCATTTTGTCTGTTGAAATTTTGAGAGGACACAGAACGGGTCTGGGTGGATGATGTTCGAGAAAAAGTTTAATATATTTTGGGCGCAATATTTCGATCAACATCGTACATAAGATTCGCAACAGATTCATAATATGATTTAAATCCAGATAATAATTTGCCTAGACAGTACATTCAAAGCCGTTATTTTCTCCTCATAGTTTTAGCAAGTGCACTAGTAGTCTTTCGTGCAGGATGTTGTTGAAGCCCGTTTTGTGGTAGAGGCCTTCGTTGGACACCTGAGGCCAAAAGATGCGGCATATCTTCCGCAGGCACCCATTGTGGAAAGCATTGATCTTGTTCAGATTTGACGTTACTGTTATACAGTCTCAGCTTGGTCTTCAGGCTGTACTGCTTGGATATCCAGATAGGTTGAAGCCGTGTAAAGGCCCCTCGCGCCTTGCCTAACCTAGATTGAACGTCCTTCTTAGCTCCATAATCCTTGCCGATGAGACTGCTCAGAGATGTGAATTCGTCTACGGAGTCGTTTCCATGGATAGATGAAGGATTGCTCGAATTGATGGACATGACTTTGGTTTTTGAGGTGTTGATGTTGAGTCCAGTTTGGCTTGAAAACGTTTCTAGTCTGTCAGTTTTCTCCTGCAGATGGTCACTCCTCGAAGAGAGGACTGCCAGATCGTCGGCAAAGTCTAGATCCTCGAGGTGGGAGAAAAGCGTCCACTGAATGCCCCTGGCCTTATCTGAAGTTGTCTGTCGCATGATCCAGTTGATGGTCACTAGGAATAACATGGGGAAATGTGCAGCCTTGACGAACACCAGAATTCACTGGAAATGGTTCTGAGACGGCACTGCCACGTTATCACTGGGTGATAACGCTGCACTCAAAGTGACTATAGAAGAGGTTGATAAGTGTGATGATCTTGCCAGGGATCGTCATATGACTCCAGAATCTTCCAAAGAGTCTTTCTATGCACACTATCGAACGCTTTCCTTAAGTCTATAAAGTTGGTGACAGGGGGGGGGGGGGGGGGGGGGGGGCATTCCATTCCAGACACTGCTCTATGATGTTCCTCAGTGTGAAGATCTGGTCTATGCATCCTCGCCCCCTTGCGAAATCCAGCCTGTTCCTGTCTCAGCCTGCAGTCGATGGCTGAATCAATTCGCTGAAGAAGAATCCTGCAAAAGATTTTGCTTGGAATGGATAGAAGTGTTATGCCACGCCAGTTGTCACAGTTTTGTAGGTTGCCTTTCTTTGGGAGTCTAATGATGAGACCCTTGGCCTAGTCATATGGGATGGTGTTTGTGTCCCAAATCTTGCTAAAGAGGTCGACCAGCACAGTTGTAGCGGTATCAAGGTCAGCTTGAACCATTTCCGCGTTGATGGAGTCGACTCCGGGTGCTTTGCCATTCTTCATGGCTCTGATAGCGTCTCTAACCTCCAAAGCTGTTGGTGGGCCTATATCGATGTTAAGAACGTCATGTGATGGAGGGGGACTTGCTGGCTCATCTGGTCCAGGTTCGTTGAGAACTTCCTGGAAGTGCTGAACCCATCGGACTGCCTGCTCGCGCTTGGTTGTCAATGGAGAACCGTCCTTGGCCCAACCCAACCTGGAGGACCAGGGGATCACTCTTCGTCTGGCCCCTACCTTTCGACCTGTTCGGCATGGCTCTAGTCACTAGAGGTCATTTGAACACACTCCACCACAATAAGGTGGTGATCCCAAGCGGAGCGGTTATCCAATGATAACTTTTAGTTATTTAGTTATATATACTCATCGAATAGATCTCGAGACTCATTTCTTGGACTTGTTCTCATTTCCCACCTGTAAGGTTTTTACCTATTCAATTTCATCAATATTGTCGATGTCTTGTACTTTTAGTGACAGTCCGTTGTCAATGTCCACCGGCGTTTGCCGATTTCCACGCTCGATTAACATGACTCGATCGCATCACTGGCAGACAAAACACGCAAACATCCACCTCGTAAATTAGGAGATTGGGACAAAACAGCGCTACACTGCACAAAGCTAAGGAAAGGTTTTATTTTCAAGCATTCCGGCTTGATTTGACCTAAAACAAATTTAAATGCAATAAAAGTTTCAACAAACGTGCACACTACCTTGCTTCCCTCGGAGCACGCGCTAAGTCATGCTAAGTCGAAATGACACATTTACAAAACAAAGTCCGTGGAAGTCATGAATAATATTCTTTAAGTATAAAACCTGACGGCTCTATCGCAAAACGAAGGACGCAATCCCGAAGAGAAGGAGGAAATCCCTCCAGTGGGCATGTTTTTGTTGGAAAAGATTCACTTTGGGCTAAGTTCTAATTCAAGCTATTTTTAAGCGAGGGATAAAGCCGAAAAAGTATCAATAATATAAACTTATAATAATAAAATTCTTTGCCCTTAGACCATTTTTACTTGACCTGTTTCTTCTCTCCCCTCACTGAGATATGATAAACATACAAACAATTCCGCTTTCGATTTTCACTATCACGGGTTCTTTGACCGATTTGAGAGAAGGACACACGCGTGATTTTCTCGCACCAATGAGGGAGAACAGTGCGAAAAAGAATCCTTTTGGGCTCGAAAAAATACATTGGATTTTGGGGGGCCACCTAAAAAATTACGGACATGAAAGGGGGGTCACCCAAAAAAATACAGGGTCTCCCCTCATTTCCACCAGCCCCCCCTCCCTGATGAAAAATGAACGGTCCCTTACACTCCGTGAATTTTTCACGGGCATCAGCTAGTCCTAAATAATACACGATGGTTGGCATGTATGACGAAGATAATTTTCGTCCGAAACCACAAAGTCCGAGGGCGGCAACTAAAGAAGCAATTTGCAAGCAAATAGCTTCTAAGAAGGTTGGTCTATGTCTTTGGTGTTTCATTCCCCGCGGTGCATCCTGGGTATAATGTTAATGACGTGGGTAGAAAGAACTAGTTCATTGTAACCCAGCTGAGAATGTGTTTAGATGTCATAAACAACATCTTGTTGTTATTAATAGCGGAGCTCCCGCACGGCGCGAAGCGCCGCGCGAGCAGAGCAGCGAGCAGAGCAATCTTTACCCAAACTTGGGTAAAGATTTTGGAGGCAAAGGGATGCACCACCAAGATAACGTGGCATGACCTCAACGATGACGTCATCAAAACTAGAAAAGTCAATGCCTCGACGACATACAGCAGTAATGTATTGATTCGAGCTCCGCTTTTAGGCAGTGCCTAAATCTACATATTATAACTTGTTTAACCGTCAGAAATGGTGTACCCAGAATGCCACACCAAGCAACCTTTTTTGAAATAGATGTATACTGTTGCACCAACCTGCTGTAGCGGGTTGATAAACCGGTTAGAAGCCAACCCGCTGTAGCAAGTTGAGCTTACCCGTTGAGGTTGAGAAACTTCGAACTCCTAGCGGGTTGATCAACCGATTGCGGGTTGGCTTCTAACCGGTTGATGAACCCGCTACAGCAACATTCTTAGAAGTAAAAACTTGGGTATAGTTGTCTCCAAGCCAAGGGGGGTGTAACACGCCTACCATGGGATATGACGTCTTATCATTGGGACTTGAAAATGCCTTTTAGCAGGCAATAGACAAATCGGCTAACGGTATTTACATTCTTGTTGCCACCCAATTCAGATCATGTGATGATTATTTAGGTGGATACTTTTGTTAAATCTACACATACACTCGTGCACTAGGTACCCAAAGGAATCTTGACATGATCTGACTAGGGTGGGAACAAGATTTAGACATCGTTAGCCGATTTTGTTTGTTATACCGGAAGTGAGCATAATAACCTATGCCCAATAACCTATTTATACTCTTTCCTCGATATTGAGGTTTATTATTTCTTTCTTTACCGCGCTGCGAGGCTGAGCTCTGTTTGCGAGGCAAATGAACGAAAAGACGCTGTTTGAATAAAAGTGCCCCTGCACCACGCCGTTTTGCATTTCGTTCCCAAAGATACATTTGTCAAGCAAGAAGAAATACCTGTTTATACCTTTCCTTCAGTATGTAAACGATAGCAATCGTGGGTCCCTTTCTGTACTGCATTTATTGAGCTCGCTTGCTGGAGAGATATGCAAATGAACCACAAGAAGGGTGTGGAGAAAAAATTGGCCGAGGGTAAAGGCCCAAGGCCGCTTTAATATGTCTCAAACAACTAATTTTACAATAAGAATAGCAGTGATTGTAAAGCCCAGCAAAAGTGAGGACAGATCCGTCGCGCGGTGTGCACGTGCCTTACACTAACTGGCCCGCGCCAGTACCAGTCAAGGAATTAAAGAAAATTTAATAAAGGAAAGGCATAAATATTTTATTTACAAGCAAATATATCTTTTACATTTTTCAGGCGCACAAGCAATTTGACAACGCTGTCAGAGTTATTGCCAAAATTCATAAAAAGGTAAATTGCAAATCGTACAGTCGTAGTATGCTTGTTGACACCTATTTTATCGATGGTAGTAATTATCAAGTCTGTCTTTATTTTCTAGCAATGTAACAATAATGCACAGCAGCTCGAAGACAAAGCTTTCCTTCTTCTCGTCTCTCACCTGGCGCTACAGCTTTTTGTTGAACCAGAACAGACAGCAGATACTTTAAAGGTGAGAAACGCATTACTCTATTATCTAGAGCCTTAGTTGTGTTCATAATGATAGTTGAAAGTGCTTCGAATTTATGTTTATGTCGGTGTTCATCAGAGAAAATCAAACAGCAGTTCTCGTCACTAAATGTAGCAGACAAGGAGGTTGTGGGATGATTTTTGAGTTGTAGAGTTCGGTTAGCCTATTACAAAACCTATTATATTCATAAGAATTGGAAGGGAAGTGAATGTTTGGAGGCCTCGAATAAAGTGATATCATCTTGGAGATTAGTGTTAGTTTGGATGAATCTCACTTGCTTTTTGCTAATGAAAAACAGTTACCCCCAATTGTTTTTGCTATGGAATCTATGATGTAAAATATACGTCATCGTAAATTTGACCAATATAAAAAAATCGTGGATAAATAAACAAAAACCTGGGTGGCAGGTATAGTTCATTCGTACATTTGTAGCACTACACTAAGAGGTACAAGACTTCGGAACTTACTTCCCAAGGAGGCAGTGTATTTGACACCCTGCTTCAATTTTAGCATTCCGCTCTGCCTTGTGGTTAGATCAGTTAGGGTGCCTAGTCACCTTCGTAGGCTCTGTACAATCCTGTCCGGATCCTCCCACAATTACAGAAGTCTAACCCAGGGAGTCTTTATTTCTATATTCTAAGCAACACTATATGCCATTCTTGATTTTAAATGCATGACTGAATTGGCTCACAGATCCTTTGACTTCAATAGGTGTTTGTGACTTCAGGAAACATAAACTGACATACCTTTTGTTTGAGAGGAACTCTCAACTTTTCTTAACTACCTAAATGTTGCCCTTCCTTGCTTAGCCTGTTTTTCACGTCTTCAGTGGTTACAACAGCTCCAAGATAGGTACAATCCGCGCCGTCAGTGATGTTTTCACCACATGGAACTTGGCTGGTTCTGTGTTCTTACTATTTAACTTAACGTTAAAGTGCCACTAGTACCTAATTTGGCACTTACCTGAAAACTTAATTTTTAAAAAATGTGTCCACGAATTCAGTGGAAGCCGTTCTCGAGATACCCGGCGCGCTTTTTGGCACATGACCACAGGGAGCCGAAGTGCGGAAGTGCATCGCTTGGCTACTTATTGGGGCAACTCTCCAAAGACTGTAAGACTGTCATCGCATTTAGCATCAGGTGTAGCATTTTCGTTAAACTTCGTATATGCAGGTAAAAATCTTGTTGATTTAAAAAATTTCTCGATTTCTGTTGAATTGACATTTAACGTGATCTTGGTAGTGCACCCCCTTGCCTCCAAAATAAGTTTACCCAAATTTGGTCACCTAGCGATGTTACCTTCCTGAGATATTCACTTTTCTAGTTTGATGACGTCATCGATGACGTCATGTCACGTGACCTTGGGGGTGCACTCCCCTTGCCTCCAAAATAACTTTACCAAAGTTTGGTCACCTAGCGATGTTGCCTGCTTGAGATATTGACTTTTCTACTTTTGATGACGTCATCGATGACGTCATGTCACGTGACCTTGGTGGTGCATCCCCCTTACCTCCAAATATTTTACCCAAGTTTGGTCACCTAGCGATATTGCCTTCTTGAGATATTGACTTTTCTAGTTTTGATGACGTCATCGATGACGTCATGTCACGTGACCTTGGTGGTGCACCCCCCTTACCTCCAAAATAACTTTACCCAAGTTTGGTCACCTAGCGATGTTGCTTCTTGAGATATTGACTTTTCTAGTTTTGATGACGTCATCGATGACGTCATGTCACGTGACCTTGGTAGTGCACCCCCCTTGCCTCCAGAATAACTTTACCCAAGTTTGGTCACCTATCGATGTTGCCTTCTTGAGATATTGATTTTTCTAGTTTCGATGACGTCATTCCGGACACAAACCGGAAGTCCATGACAGAATCGTTGGATGCATATACACTTTTTTTTGTTCCTTTTTCTCCTGCATGTAGCTATGGGGCTCCGATCGCGGGCGCTATAACAAACATATACCAATAGACAGAAATATATGTCAGTATAAAAGTTGGGGAGATCGGAGCTAGTATCGCGTGACAATCGGGCCACGCCTATTTTTACTCTCACCCCAGTTTCAGACTGTATCGACATTTTTTCGATAAATGCTCTACGGCACCTCGAGATTGACTGATTGCCTACGCGTAACCGAAGTTTCACTAAATTCTACTAGCCAGATCTGAAGATTTTTAGGATTTATAAATCAGGGCTATAATTTATGTAATTTATGTAAAATTTAGTGTAGTGAATAAATATGTCAGAGTTAGGTACTTCATGGTTATAAATGAAGTTTTTTATAGCTCATTCTATTTGTAATTGTTCAAGGAAGGTCATGCTTTTGATTAAAATCTATACTATTATCATCGGGTTGTCTGCGCAAACGTTTCTGATTGGCTAAATCGTCCGCACTCACTCCGCTTGGCCCTGAAGCTGTGTCGCCAAACGAAGTTCACAAACCTGAAGAGAAAGTGGATATCTCCACAGTGGGCGTGTTTTGGTTGGAAAAGATTCACCCTGGGCTAAGTTCTAATTCAAGCGATTTCTTAAGCGAGGGGCAAAGCTACCATCGCCGCCATTTTGAAATCTCCCACAGAAACTAAAAAAGAACTCAGTTCGCACAGCCGAAATCACCATGGTCATCTAAACCTAAATGGTTCTGTCACATTACTTGCAGGAATGTGCAGGGATAATTATTATTCGAAAGCTTTAAGCTGAGAAAAATTTTCATTCAAGTTTGAACAAACGTACACCGCCGTACACCGCCTTGCTTTCTGGAAGCACGCTAAGGCGAAATGCCACAAAGCCATGAATAATATATAAATTTAGGCACTGCCTAAAAGCGGAGCTCCCAACTATTATAAGGAATAAAAGATGGTAGTAGTTAATTGTAGTATCAAAAATACATTTATTATATTTAGACTAATATTATTGCCTTTCTGCCTTTTACAAAACACAAAATGCGTGAGGACAACTCAACTAATAAAAATGTAGACACCCGTAGGGCTTGTTCACATGAGGCGAGATATCAACCCCGTCCCAGGGTCTAATTTTCAAGATGACGGTTGGTCGAGTAGAAAACCCTGTGGGAGGCTGAGTCACATGAGCACTGTTTGAAAACATGGGAACGAGGTTGTCCTTTGTTGTGAAACGGTCATGTGGACTCAGCCTCCCCAGGGTCTTCTCCCGAGTCAACCACCATTTTGAAAAACGATGGAGAAGACCCTGGGACAACTTTGGGGAAGGGACAAAACTGGCACCTGTTTCACATGAGAAAAAAAATGCAAGATATCTGGTGTTGTGGCTAACACATGCGGCACGCACAATCAAGAAAGTTGGCCCAACCCCTGACCTGTCAAGGAATAGGTCAGGGAAATTCTTGTTAGGGCTGTTGTTAGGCCTAACAGACCTAACAGCCAAACCAGCATCGAGAAAACATTCCTTACTCCCACCTCTTAAAAGACCTGGGACACAAATTATGATAAAACACAACAACCCTAAGTTAGAGTTAATTACCGAGATTCGAGGCAATAACCCCAATACATCCCAAGCGCCGTAGGCCCGAGGGATGTATTGGGGTTATTGCCGAGAATCGAGGTAATTAACGGACTTAGTTTACAGTTGACAAGGTTTTCAGAAAACAGGGACAAATGAAATGCATTCTTCTCATTGAATTTAACAGTTTTGAAAAGGAGTACAGTTTACAATTGAAAAAGATAGCGGATTCCAATAGGAACTATTGTTAGTTATTTAGCTGCTTTCATAGAAGTGGATTCCCCAGAGAAACTCATTGCAATTAATTTTTACCATGCACAATAAAGTTTTGATGCTGAAGAAAATGAATGACAACATTTATTCAACTATGATTGACAAAGGTTTCCAAACACGAATTACGTCTTTTGTTTCGTACAACAGCCAGTCCAATCAATCAAGCGGCCTTTTGGACAAACGCTTCTCAATATGGTTCAAGTGAAGGCGTTCTCGGAAATCGTGTTTTGTGGCGTTCAACGGGATTCGCATAAAGGATAATCAGAAGCAAATATTGGTTATAGACAGACAGTCAGCATAGATGCATAAACTGAGATTATTGGATGTTTTTTTTCTCGGGGTAAGTGTATGGATTTGAATTCACTAGTTAAATGTTTGGGTTGATAATTCAATTAGTCATTGTGAAAGGGGCAACTGTCATGGTCTATCATGGATTTGGTCTAACTTGGGGTCATTTTAAGTAGCTTAAATGCAGTCAAACTCCCTACAAATCAACAAAATAATGGTCTACGTTTTATACCTAACCTTTCAGCTGCTAGATCAATACAAGTTTGGAGTATTTCGTGTATAATCGAGCGGATGGAATTGGATTGCTAATTGGCATTTTTGATTTTCGAACAGGCTGAACAAGTTTCTTTTTCTTTTTAAGACTAATTTGAAACAGAATATAGGTTCGGAGTTGTTTCTGTAGAACACTTGTCTTATTTAAAATATTTTGATGAAACAAACGTGACAGTGCCCTTTGAAGTCTTGGTAAAAATGGCTTATTGTGTGGTTCCAGAAATTATCCATAGGAAGGATAATAGGAAAGGATATATTTCCATACAAATACTGTATTTTCTTCGGGAATTCCAGAGAGGTGGGGGGTCACTTTTCAACACTCTTCGGGGGGGGGGATATTTTCTGGAACCACACATTATTGATTTACAGGTAAGTATATGGCTTATTATGGATTCATAGGTAAATAACTAGATATTTACCTATTAATCCATAATGAGCCATATACTTACCTATTAATCCATAATGAGCAATATATTTACCTAGAAATTCAATTCAATTCTATTGATCAACCCCAACTTTCCCTGGAGAATTCAAATCCCTCCCCGACTTTTAGTTTGTTGAGAGCCATTATCCGAGTTAATTCCCTACGAATAACAATGGAAACCGCGTCAACTGTAAACTAACACCACTTACAGACCTAACAGTCTTAACAGCCCTAACAGAGGGCTGTTAGGTGTTGATCATAATATGTGCCCCGCCTTTAGGAATGCCTCCTCTCTGCTGTTTAGGACTGTTAGGTTTGTTAGGGCTGTTAGGTTTGTTGGCTGTTAGGGTTGTCAGGCCAGCCAGGGCTGTTAGGGCTGTAAGGGCTGTAGGTGTTGATCATTATTGTGCCCTGCCTTTTAGACGTGGGAGTAAGGAATGCTTCCTCCCAGCTGTTTGTCCCTAACAGCAGCCCTATGCTGTTTGAGACTGATAGGGCTGTTAGACCTTACAGCAGCCCCTAACAAGAATTGCCCTGTCCTATTCTTGACTCATATGACCCCTGAGATAGACAGTTTTATGCTGTCCCTAAACAAATACCATATCTCTCAGCCCAGAGTTGTCTCGGTCACAAGTGAATTGTTTGATTTCAACACAGAGGGATTGTCTAGAGGCAAGTCTGGGGACCAAAATATCCCTAATCCCCATATCTTGCCTCATTTGGTGCCTCAGCTGTATCCTGCAAAATATCTGAAAAATATCCCCCTAAAATTTGGTAATCTTTTCAACCCTAAAAAAGTTTGCAGTTTCAAATTTTGTAATGATTAAACTTTCAAATTTTCAAATAAATTTGATTGCTTGATTGGCTTGATTTATTTTATTGCTTGGCACATGTTCCACGGGTTACAGTCAGAATTAGCATGCTCCCTGCTCTTTTCCATACAAATACTGGGGTGGGGGTCACTTTTCAACGCCCTTCTCGGCAGGGGGGACTTTACTTTTTTGCTTTTTCCAATACAGCCTACCCCTCTCAACGAGGATTACTGGCTGGGGGACACAATAACCAGGGGACACAATAACTTTCATGATTTATTCAGGACAATATTTATTCCTCAGTGGAAAAAACTGCATTATCTGAGAGAGACATTTTACCAGGAGACATTTTACCAGGATTCCGGGCAATTTTGGCAAAGTGGCCAAAAATCCAGTTACTGAAACACTTAGAATCACTTCCATGATTTTGGTCTATTTTGGAAATTAAATGTATGCCATGAACAACAAAATGAAAAACGGAGAAATATAATGTCAAAGTTCTCCACCCTGGAGTACTACATTGAAACTATGTCGACCCAATTCTATAAAAACCCTCAGCTGTAAATTGAAACAGGTTGCCATCTAGATTTCATAATGGAAATAACACAAGTTACTATACTTGCGTGCAGACCCTTCAAAAGATATTGGACCAGACACTACTCCTGGCCATACGGGTGTTAAGCAGAAGGCCGCAAAGTCTAAAGTGTTCCAAATACATAACTCCATATTATGGGTGGAGCAATTTTGTAGAAGGGTCTGAAATTCATGAAGTTTCAGGTTTACAAGATGTCCAGAAAAGGAAAAAAAAGGTACTTGAATTTCACCTAATTGCACTTAAAATACTGAAAAAATGGGGTTGACAGAAAACAAAATAATTTCTGTTTGAGGGGGCATGCTCCCCCTGAGAAAAGTTTGAAAAACTTGGATCAAGATACTTCTATTGGGTTTTTGAAAGAGGTGAAAACAATGAAACTACGGCAGAAACATATAACAGAGGCTCTCTTTATTCTGATCCAACAGAAATGGGAAAACGTTCTGTGCACTCTGCTGACTTTCCTTTGAGCAAGGAAAATATAGGGACCCGGGAAGGGTTGGGAATTTGATTTTACCCCTGAACAAAAGCTGTTTAAGTCCCACTCCATCGGGAGGAAATTCCTGTGAAATGTCCCTACCCTTGGGGCCTCCGAAATCACCCTTTACTTGCAAGCATCAAAGAAAGAACACACCTTCAGCTAGTGTGGTGTCCTATATGAAACAAGGGATGCAAGTACAGAAAAATGCATTAAAATCGAATAATTCCAATGAATTGCATCGTAGCTAACATGTAGATTTGCATGGCCAAAATCAAAGTGAAAGAATTGACCGAAATAATTTATTTGAAAGCAAATAAACATTCCCCGGGGGTGGGACCGGTTTCAGAATCAAAACCAGTCAAATCCACCACCCACTCTGAACAGACTCTTGTTTTAAAATGCTTTAAACCCCACGATAACGCCACCCTTCCCTGGGTCCCTAGGTGGGGGTTTCAATTGACTAGTGCATTACTCACGAAGAATCCAAAACAAATTGAAACACAGGTCGAAAGTTTTCAAGAACAACTTAGTACTTAATAGATAGCTATCAATAGATAGAATATTCAAACTAATCAATTCTATAATTCAATGAATGGCCAAAACACAGTTGAAAGTCTATGATCATCTTTTCTAAATCGTACGGCCGAGGAATCAAATTCCCTGAAGAGATCGTCTAGTCAGAGAAAATATTTCTCATAAAACAAAAAACATTCTTACCAAAGAGCTTGCAGTTTAATCCACTTCATACTGAATGTTTGTCCAACTCCAGCGAACAATGAGTTTCCAATCCACACCGCATCCATTATATCCGTGACTTTCAAAGCTATTCCATGTCTTTAGGGAGTTGAAGAACCCACAAAACACGGCAAAACACGAAAACTCCCGCGCTCGATTTTGGGCGCCATTGTTGTTGTACTGTAATTAACTCGTGACAAACGTTTTCAGTTCCTGTGAATTCAGCTGTCCTCACACTTTCGCATTCAGTGGAGAAGTAGAACATATGTCTAATTAAATAGAATTGCAGCCTGTAATTTTTCCTCGTGAAAAACGACTCCTCTCGAAAACAAACAGAGCAGGCTATCGTTTGTAGGAGCACAACTACAACTTTACTTTCACTAATCTTGCCGCTTCGGGTCACGTGGTGGTCATGAACAAAGACGTTTGTCAATAGAAACTTTGAAACTTGTTTCCAGTTTATTTCCGCTTCCTGTAAAGTGAAGTGATGCGCTTGTCAGGCGTTGTGTCGTTCAAGGACTTCAAGGTACCGAAAGTTTTTTTTTTTTTTTTTAGAGACTCTACACGTGACTGGAAGGAATAAATAAATAAATAAATAATGTCACGTGAAGGGGGCGAGTAAACGGACACGGAGGTCCCGACGAGACACGCCCCCAACACTTAACGGGTTACAATGACAATACAAAAATTATAAAATGTAAATATATATATATATATTATGCATAGACTGGTCTAGCAGCAGTTAATGTTCAATGATCTGCAGTAGGGGCAGACAGTTTTCCAGGTGCGGATTCTATCCGTATCAAAATGAGTGTACAGTTTATTAAAATAGAAGGATTTCAAATCTTGTTTGAAAACAGTAGAGGAGCTAGATTACGGATGTCGACAGGCAGATTATTCCAGATTAGACAATTCTATTGAAAAAGGAGTCCCGAAAAAGTGAAGTTCTAAAACGTCTGGGGCGGAGATCTTAAATTACTTGCAGCGCTTCATGGAAACGGTTTCTGTTTCAAAAAAATAGTGTTAGTCCTTAGGGGAACAAACGAAACCGTTTCCATGTTAATCCTCGACTATCGAGTAGTCTCAAAAGATATGATGGGAAAGAACAGGATGCCTCTCTTTGGTGGTTTACTTTCTGCTCTGATCTCATGCTTTGCCCGGCTTCTTTCCCCTTCTTCCCGGGCGCAATTTCCGTCTAGGTCTCTCTGAGAGTCTCTGGTGCTTCCATTTCTTTCTGCTTTCTGCTCTTCTACTAGAGATAATTTTAACCAAATTTATCATTCCTCGATCCCTTTCTCATCCCTCGACCCAATGTTTGTATTCTATGGCTTCCTCTTCGCGTATTTTTATCCTTTGAGGCGTAATGCGTGATAGCACGGTTCTGCAGTTAGCTGTCATTTCTCGGCCTTGAAACTCCGACTGGAAGAATTTCAGGAGCAAGCCGGCAAAGAAAATACTCCAACTTGATTATTATTCCCCATTCTACCAAATCTTTGGATTCCATGGCTTCTTTTCGGGCATTTTCTCCTTTGAGTAATTATTGTAGGTCGTTTTTTACGCCGCTAGCAGCCCTGTAGTCTTTTTTGGATGTTGCCAAAACATGCTGGTATTTGTGCCTGCGATTTTACCTTTCACGTGAGCATCAGCATCCCCCCCCCTGACAACGCGCCCTCCCCGTTAGTTGAGCACTCCCTCCTCCCTCCTGACAACGCGCCCTCCCCCAGTGAGTTCAGCATGCTTGACGTCACAATAGGGCTATTGTGACGTCAGGCTTCAGGAACACGTACAACATCCGGGGCTTGCTGAGACGTCCAAAAATCGGATCGACCCCTAGCAATTTCCACAGGTTACTCAATAAATTCACACAGGGTACCCAATACTATATTCGCAGTTTTTGACGCTGTTTTCTTAGGTATGGTGCTCCGCTTTGCGGCGGCCTTCGGCCGCCGCAAGGAGCTCCGCTAATATTTTCTAAGTATAAATCCTGACGCTGTATCGCAAAACGAAGGACACAAACCAGAAGAGAAGGAGGAAATCTCTCCTGTGGGCGTGTTTTTGTTGGAAAAGATTCACCTTTGGCTAAGTTCTAATTCAAGCGATTTTTTCAGCGAGGGACAAAGCCGCCCTCGCGGCCATGTTGAAATCTCCCACATAAACTAAAAAAAGAACACAGTTCCCTTAGCCGATAGCACCATAGACATTCAAACCTAAATGGTTCTATTACAGATCACTTACATTTGTGCGTAGGGATAATTCGAATTCGAGAAAGATTTGAGCTGAGAAAAATTTCATTCAAGTTTGAACAAACTTACACCTGGCACTGCCTACAGAGCGCGCGTTAAGTCATGAATGATATTCTCTAAATATTTCTATGATAAACTAAGAAATTTCTTAGAACAGTTTAACTTTACCTGTTTCTCCTCTCGTGCCTTACTGATAAGCATTATACAAACAATTCCGAAGTCAATATTTTTCTGTAATAGGCTGCGTTTTCAATTTTAGCGGGTTCTTAGATAGATTTGAGAACCGGACTGACCGGTTTTCTCACCATTTCTCCACCAAAATCAGGGAGACCAGTGCAAAACAAACACACAAAAAGGGAGGTCATTAGTAATGTAAATCAGCAGTTTATGGAAGGGGAAACTTAGGTTGGGTCTTCTAGCGTCACGAAGTGACGGGCTGTTTTCTTGTTAAATATTATTTTGCGATTTCGAAAAATATAGAAATGTAAGCACCAACATAATTGCCCCACGCATCAGCTCAACGCGAAATTTGGGCCTACTTTCACGAAATTTGGTCTGATTTAAAAAATCGTAGTTTTTCACTTCAAATTTTTGGACGACTCCAATGGATCAATGTAAGTTTGTCTCCAACGTTTCACATTAATTGAAATCCTCTATTGCTGTCAACTGGGAACGCAAAGATCGGTAAATATTGGATCGATTTCTGTAGTTTCTACTCTGGGATTTGCTATTGTTCCCGTTCGGCACAAAATCGAATTCCAATGGAGCGCACTTGCGCTTGTCCTTGCTTGGCTAGTCTCCGATGTATGATAATTTTCTTAGGTTTCTCGGTCTTTTGTTATGCATTTAATTACCATATGTCGGGGACGATTCGGAGAGCAGTCACGCGCGAATATCAACGTGTGCCGCATTGGAATTCGTTTTTGTGCCGAACGAAAAACAAAAGCTAGTCCTTGAGCAGAAACTACACGAATCCATCCAATATTTATCGATATTTGCGTCCACAGTTGATAACCATAAAGGATTTCAATTAATATGAAACTTTGGAGACAAACTTTACATTGATCAATCTGAGTCGTCCAAAATTTGAAGTGAAAAAAAAACTACGATTTTTCAAATCAGTCCAAATTTCGTGAAAGTAGGCCCGAATTTCGCAGTAAGCTGATGCGCGGGGCCATTATGTTGATACTTACATTTGTATCCTTTTCGAAATCGCAAAGAAATATTTAATTCTAATAAAAAGCATAAACTTCCTTAAACATACACAAATAGAATGAGCTATAAAAACTTTCAATTTATAACCATGAAGTAACAAACTCTACCATGTTATTCATAACACTTGATTTTACATAAATTATAGCCCTGACTCCTAAAATATCTTCGGATCGGGCTTGTAGAATTTAGTCAAACTTCGGTTACATGTAGGCAACCACTCAATCTCGAGGTACCGTAGAGCATTTATCGAAAAAATGTCGGTACAGCATGAAACTGGGGTGAGAGTAAAAATAGGCGTGTCCCGATTGTCACGTGATACTTACTCCAATCTCCCTAACTTTTGTACTGACATGTATTTCAGTTTATTGGTAGTATGTGTGTTATTGGTAGTATGTGTGTTGGCTGCGCTATAGAAATCAAACTGTTTTTATTTGAGAGGTTCAAAAACAACCAAACTCGGGTAGTGTTGTCTAGGTCACCAGAGGAGCGAAATAAAGTGGTCACGTGATGTGACGTCATCGATGACGTCATCTATGCTTGAAAAAATAATATCTCGTGAACGGAAGGCTCTAAAACAACAAAACTTGGGTAGTGTTGTCTAGATTAGTACATGAGCGAAATAAAGTGGTCACGTGATGTGACGTCATCGATAACGTCATCTATGCTTGAACATTTATTTCTCATGAACGCTCTAAGACGACCAAACTTGGGTAGAATTGTCTTGGTCACCAGAGGAACTGCAACGAAGTGGTCTCGTGATGTGCGGATCACAGAGACGTCAACGATGACACCGAGCTTTAAAAATGATATTAAACTGACTGGGAGCTTCGCTTTTAAGCTGTGCCTCAATCTATATATTATTCTCTAAGTATAAATCCTGACGCTGTATTCATCCACAGTAGGCGTGTTTTGTTGGAAAGTATTCACCTTGGGCTAAGTTCTAATTCAAGCGATTTCTTAAGCGAGGGACACGCCGCCATGTTGAAATCTTCCACAGAAACTAAAGAAGAACTCAGCTCACATAGACGAAAGCATCATAGGCATTCAAACCTGAATGGTTCTGTTACAGATTACCTACAGGAATGTGCAGGGCTGATTTTAATTCGAAAGCTTTGAGCTGAAATTCTTTTTTTAAATTTTCATCAGTCAAGCCTGATCTGTAAATAGACAACCAAAAAATTAGTTGGAATTTGTCATGTATGCTTCAATATTTAAGTCAGAATGTATTTTTAGTCATTTTATTGTAATTATTGATTATTAAATTATTATTATTACTATTATTATATTATTACTATTATTACTATTATTACTATTATTACTATTATTACTATTATTACTATTATTACTATATTACTATTATTAACTTTATTGATAAAACTATAAGATTCAAGCTATTTACAAAAGTGATATTAAAATATTAATAACATGATTTTTTAAAGAAATTTGTATTTACAAATAATAATAACTAGCTGATGCCCGTGAAAAATTCACGGAGAGTAAGGGGGGAATTTATTTACTTAAAGTGTTCTCTGTTTACTAAAAACCGGGGAAAAAATCACAATGGCCATATGGATGTGGGGAGGGGTTCATGATTTCCCCCTTCCATAAACTTCAGCATGAGTACCCCGTCCCAACATGCCGAAATAAATGAAGTGAGCCAAAAAGGATTTTTTTTAATCATATCTTAGCGAGGGGAGAGAAGAAACAGGTCAAGTAAAAATGTTCTAAGGACTAAGAATTTTTTTTAGTTTATATTATTTATTAAAAAATAGCTTGAATTAGAACTTAGCCCAAAGTGAATCTTTTCCAACAAAAACATGCCCACTGGAGGGATTTCCTCCTTCTCTTAGGGATTGCGTCCTTCGTTTTGCGATAAAGCCGTCAGGATTTATACTTAGAGAATATTATCATGACTTTGTTTTGTAAATGTGTCATTTCGACTTTAGCATGACTCAGCGCGTGCTCCGAGGGAAGCAAGGTAGTGTGTACGTTTGTTGAAACTTGAATGAAAATTTTTCTCAGCTCAAATCTTTCCAGTTAGAATTATCCCTGCACATTCCTGTATGTAATCTGTAAGATAACCATTTAGGTTTCAATGGCTTTGGTGCTTTCGGCTGCGCGAACCGAGTTCTTTTTAGTTTCTGTGGGAGATTTTCAACATGGCGGCGATGGCGGCTTTGTCCCTCGCTTAAGAAATCGCTTGAATTAGAACTTTGCCCAAGGTGAATCTTTTCCAACAAAAACACGCCCACGCCCTTCGGGTTTGCGAACTTCTTTTGGCGGCACAGCTTCAGGGCTGAGCGGAGCGAGTGCGGACACGATTTGGCTTACGGTATTAATATATATAGTACATGTATCTAAAAATATCTAGGAAATTCTCGCCTGTCCATTTTCAACCTCAAAGTCCGTGTCTCTTAAATCTTTAGGAGTTGGTCTCCTAATTGACCTTGAGCCTCTCAGACAAAGGAGTGCTCCCCTCAGCAGCGCGAACGACACTTTAGCACGAATCCAAGAGATTGTGGTGGAGTAAGTTTCATCTTTCTTGGCAGCCAGGAGTTCAGCAAGCCTAGAATGGTATCGGCTGCATTCGTCGCCCATCCCGCCGGTGGTACTGAAGACAAGGGGAGTAAAGGTTTCCTGCTCTATTTCCATGATTCTGGATGAGTATTTCCTCTTCTTCTCCATCTCCTGCTGTCGGTAAACTTGCTTGGGGCTCTGGTCCCTATATGAGGCGGCATTCGGGTGGCAAACCCTAACATCAAAATACGCCGACCTCTCTCGTTCCCAGAACCCTCTAGCGTGGATGTCTAGTCTTGCATCTGGGGCTTGGTTGGTACCTCTGTTTAGCTCCTCTCCAGTGACAGGTTGTAATCCGGCCTCAGTTTCTACTATGGCAAACAATGCTAAGGAGCTCTGCTTCTAAGTCTCTCAGCTCATTGTGGCGTTGAATGATAAAGCCACCACGCTTGCACTCCATCGCATGATCTACCGTGAAACGCGCACCGCACACGCATACTGATTGGGTGTCAGGTATTTGCCAATCGTATCGCAGTCTTATGGCATCGCGAAATTCCCGCTTATTCAAGTCAAAACCCAGATCTTTTAGGGGAATGACTGAGAGCCAATTCGACGAACCTTTCTCGCTCGCCAGTTCCAATACTCTCTCCGGAATAGAACTCTTCACATTTCCGAACTGGTCACGCAACCGTTCATCTTTCACTCTGCGCGTCTGCCGCTGCAACTCGCGTACATCAGCTTCATCCGGGGGTTTATGTGATTGCGCAACTATCTGTTTCACAAGTGGGGCAGTTATGCAGACCGAGGCTGAATATTCAGTGGTGGCGCTTTGCGTTGGGTTGTAATCCCCAGACCACCCATGCGCACTGGCAGCTCTAGAAGGTCTCGTTCAGATGAAGAGCAAGTATGCTCAGGAATTGATGGTATCAGGATCTCCGTAATTGCGTGCTCCAGTGGTTCCAGCAAAGCGCAATGTCGGGTAACGTTCTTAAGGAAAATGTCCATCTGTGCTTTAAACCTTACGTGAAAGCAGTGTAACAGGCTTGCGGTTGAGTAATCGCGAAATCTGCGAGATTTTTAACCTCGTTGACCCAATCCTGGACTTTCGCATTGACAACTCCTTCAAGATATGACCTTGATCCTAGCGCAGCTCCGAGGTGCTTTTGACCTTCAGTAGTTATATTAATAGCAGTTCCTGCAAATACTTCTCTCGCCTCTTCCTCTTTTCCTGGTTTTACTATGAGCCAACACTTTTTGGCGTTCGGAAAATATCCTAGCGCCGGTCCATTTTCTTCTAGCACACGCCACCATTCTTTTAGATCGTCCAGCGATCCAGAGCCCGTAGCATTATCCGCATACCAACACTGCTTTGCTGAGCTGGAGACGTTTAGACGTGTAATTAGTGGCTGGAGACCGATTGCATAAAGGCTCATTGCTAAAGGGGTCCCCTTGGGTTGTACCCTCAGATGACTCCAACTCCCTCCCTCCGATGACAAACAATCGCGCATGCGCCCTATATGTATTGATGGCATAAATCGCAATCGTAGGACACAGGATTCTGGTGTTGTGTAGAGCTGCTGCTCTGTTTAGGGAGTTGAAAGCAATTGAGGCGTCGACAAGTAGAGCCGCGTCTGTTTCATCTGCCTCGAAGATCTCACGCATGGCATGTATAGCTGCCTCCGCCCCTGACTTGTGACCTGCGCACACTTGAAGGGATCCACTGGCAGCAATCACATCATCTTTGGTCACCTTTGTTACGCATTTGCCTATTATCCTTCGAATGACTTCACCGACGCCGATTGGTCGAACCGCGGCCCTGCCCTTATCAAGGGGAATTAACCGACTTGCTAGTATGGGCTCAATCGCGGCGGGATCAACGTACTCCGTACAAAGTTTTCTTGTGAGCCTGGCGAGAGCGTCGCACAAATTTGAACTTGACTTAGTAGCAAGGATCCTCCTGAAACCATTGGCGTCAATACCAGAGGGTCCCCCTGACCCTTTTGTGCGTAGGGCGGCGTCTCTAATCATTTCTTCGTCTATTTGCTCATAAATGACGCTAGGAACGTCCTCCACGGGTCCAGCCTCCTTCGCGCTAGGGTGTTTCTCGCGGAGTTGTCGCATGACATCTTCGGTCAAAGGTAGAACGCCCCCTCCATCATCTTCACTCAGAAAACGTAGAGCGGAGTTTATTTGGCCCTCCATGATAAGCTTAGCGAAAATTTTCGCTTTATTTGGTGGATCATTCTGTTTTCCTTTCTGAAGGCGCCTTTGAATCATCCTCCCTTCCCGTACTAGAGTGTCAATTTCGCCGTTCTTCCACAATTCCAGTAGTTTTTCTAAGCATTCCTCGTGTTGTTTTGCTTTAGACTTTTGGCTTAGTTTTTGTAACGCCAGCGCCAGAAGGACAATAGCCGCTTTCAGCGCAATGTGCTGCATTGCGGACCCATTATTCCAATCATTGACGTGCTTTGTTAATTGATCGATAAAATTCCGACCCGTTTTCCCATAGGGAACTAGAAACGTGTTTTTTTGCCATGTCACGATCTCATCATACGCTTCGTCAATTAGTGCAGAGCTGATGGTGATTACTGATCCATCGCTGCCTTGTCCCCAAGTGACAATCGGGGGTTTATTGATAGCAACAAATTCTGGCAAACACCCCGGGTCACTGCGAGGTTCATCTAATGAGCTGTCTATTGTTGTTCTACTCTCTATTGTGAACTGGCTGGTTAGGAAATGCAAATCGCCGTCGGTTGCTGAGGTGGAATTAGCATTTTGGCTTATATCTTCACCAATGTTTTGATTTTCCCGCTCCTCGAATCGTTGCGTAGAATAAACAGTATCGTTTGTCAGTGCACTCTGGACCTCAATATCCGCTTGATCTTGTATAGACTCTAATAAAGTGCGATCACTATAAATGCCCCGCGTTTTCTCTAGCCTTGATGCCTGGCCTCGAAGGTTTGACTCTTCAGATTCAGGTGATCATATCCCTAATACAACCACTATTATTACTATTATTACTATTATTACTACTATTACTATTATAACTACTATTACTATTATTACTACTATTATTACTATTATTAGGAAGTCATGACGTGCTACAAGAATCACCAAGAAAATGACACCTGCATCAGTAAAGGTAATTCAACCCTTCCCCAATCAAATACAACCAGGAGAACCCTTCCCTTTCATCAAATACAACCACGAGAACCCTTCCCTTTCATCAGATACAACCACTAGAACCCTTCCCTTTCATCAGATACAATCACGAGAATCCTTCTCTTCATCAGATACAATCACTAGAACCCTTCCCTTTCATCAGATACAACCACTAGAACCCTTCCCTCTCACCAAATACAACCACGAGAACCCTTCCCTTTCATCAAATACAACCACGAGAACCCTTCCCTTTCATCAGATACAACCACTAGAACCCTTCCCTTTCATCAGATACAACCACTAGAACCCTTTCATCAAATACAACCACGAGAACCCTTCCCTTTCATCAGATACAACCACTAGAACCCTTCCCTTTCATCAGATACAATCACTAGAACCCTTCCCTTTCATCAAATACAACCACGAGAATCCTTCCGTTTCATCAGATACAACCACTAGAACCCTTCCTTTCATAGTTATCTACTAATATAGTTGTCTACTATTTATTGTATCCACGGCTCCCTGGGAGAGCACTGTATTTTAAGTGAAGGGATTCCGTGTCTAAATAAAGTATATTATTATTATTATTATTATTATTATTATTATATTATTATTATTATTATTATTATTATTATTATTATTATTATTATTATTATTATTATTATTATTATTATTATTATTATTATTATTATTATTATTATTATTATTATGAAGAGAAAAGCCGCTCTTCAATGCGGCCATTCCATCTCCCCACCAAGCATTGCTGGGGAGGTCACCGTCCCTCTTTCTTGTGTACAGTATATGAGTAGATAATAAATAAATAAATAAAAATAAAAATCGAAATTAAATATAGACGGCTGCCTATTCCAGTTGCACGACTCCTCCGAGGATCTTTCTTAAAGTGGTTTCCCCTTCCATTAGGACTGTTCTCTGCATAGAGGCCACTATCCTGGTGGCCTCTTCACTGCTCGAGGACAGTCTCTGGACCGCACGCCGCGCCCCCGGAACTCCACCGCCCAGACAACCGATGACGACAGGAATCACCTCCACTCTAAACCCTGGTCTTCGTTCTCTGATCTCGTATGCTAATTGTTGGTACTTTTGAAGTTTCGTCTTTCTGGTTTCCTCTATGTTGCGCTCCATGGGGCATGCCATATCTACCAGGAAGATTCTCTTCTCATCAACGTCCTCCAGGGTCAAGTCTGGTCGCCTAGCCGTGTTTTTCTTCTTAACCTGTACTCGAAGTCCCAACACAGCTTATATTTGTCACCTTTGAGTACATGACCTTTCTCCATGCGCCTTGCCACGCGTCCTTTTGCTGCCAGCAGGTCCTTCTCCATGCCCAGTTGGTGGCCAGCACCATGAGCGCATTATTATGGCGACGAAGATACTCTGTCGCGGTGATGGTCTCGCATCCCGAGAGAAGATGTTCGACGGTCTCGTCCTGTGCGTTACATAGCCTACACAGTCCCCTCTTCTATCCCTCTCATCGCCTTCCACTTCCGCGTTTCCACCATCTGCTCCATCATGTCCATAATACTGGAGGTCTTCTGCGGAGATATGTTCGTCGTTAGCCAGGCGGCGTCTTCACTCTCTTGGGCAGCAAACGCCTGGCTCTGCATGCTCTTTTGTACATACTTGGTAGTCAGCTGTTCCTTATACCGCACCCTTATTGCCTCCTTCAACTCCTTCCAACATCCCGCCCAATCCTTTTCAATCCTCTCTCCATTCCTTTTCACCTCATTCGCTCGAAACTCGACCTCTTCTCCCAGCTCTTTGCATCGCCTCCTCTGCCTCTCTTCTTAGGCTCTTGTACTCGTTTTGGAGCTCTCTTCTCCAGGCCACTTGTATCCATTGGCTCGTGCTACATGCCATGTACGTTGCCACCCGCACTTTGGTCTGCTGGTAAACTGCACGCAAGCTCTTGAGGGCCACGTCCACCGTCTTCCCGCTTCATGTACAGCTCTCGTCACTCGCTTGTCTCCCCAGCATCCTCTTCTCACGTAGCTTGTTCTTGACTAGCATGTCTAGCTCGTATAATTCTTTCAAACTGAATTGGCACACATTCATGGCATAAGCAGCCACTGGTATAACTCTGGTGTTGACTGCCTTCACAAGGTTCTTGTCGTAGAGCTCTAGGTCTGTAAGGCTATCTAGCCTCCTCGACATCTCGTCCATTACTCTTTGTAGGACCTCCCCTTGTCTATTCCCTTTCCTTGCTCAAGTCCAAGAAATTGTACGTTTCGTCCTTGTCCGGATCAAGGGCCTGAGCCCTGGCCTCAAGTATCTTGAGCCCTTCCCCTTTGATCATTTCTCCTTGCTTGAACACCACCTCTGCGCACTTCTTCACTCCATATACTGCTCCGTGTCATGGCTCGCTGTTACGATGATCTCATTGGCTGCTTCCATGTCCTGATGGTTCTGCTGATACACCTTTAGGTCATCTATGAATAGGACTGTGGGTTCGTTTCGTATGCCGCTCTCGCGGTGGGCCCCATCTTATACCTCTTGTACCCTTAACAGCATCATCACCGGGACTTCCGTTAAGCAAAACCCCACGGGGGAGTAGCTATCGCCTTGCAGGAATCCACATCTTATACTAATCCACCTGCTCTTAATCTTCGTGCCTCCAACATTAAGCTCCAGCCTCGTCTTCCAGCTACACATCATTTGCGTAGCACCCTGATCACACTCTCAGGGATCCCCATCCACTCATAGACCATCAGCATCCAGTCATGATGCACTTTATCATACGCTTTCCTGTAGTCATAGAAGGCCACGCACAGGTCTCTCTTGTGCTCTCTTACTTCGTCCATATGCACTTGTCAATAAGCAGCTGGTCTACCGTGCCGAGTACTCCCTCAGAGGCACCAAGCTGCCCTGCATCCCAGATACCATTGCGGTCCGCATGGTCTCTCATGAAATTGCCAAGCAAGCCAGTGAACAACTTGTATGATGTATTCAAACAGGTTATTGGTCTATAGTCCTCTTCTGGGAGAGATCTTCCGTTTTTGGTAGCAGCACCGTTCTTCCAAGCGCTACCCACTCAGGGATGTTGTCTGGGTTGTCGACCCAACCCCTCATGGCTCTCACAAGGGGACTCCAGGTCGCTGTGAAGCGTTTCCACCAGAAGTTCTGTATGCCGTCCATGCCAGGGGCTGACCAGTTCTTCTCCTCCTGATGGTCTTCTTGATTGAGCTTTCAGATATTTCAATCTCACGCACATCATGGATTTTCTTCTTCAACTCCTCCTTGATTGCCTGCATCCCTGGTTGTTCACTAGTTGTCCTTTCCTCTTCCCAAAGGCCACCACAGAACTCTACAAACTTCTCCATTTGTGGTGGTTTACCCCTGTAGTTTTTTGTATCATTGACCTGCCTATAAAAGGCTCCTTCGTCCTCTGTGAACTTGGCGTTATTTCTCTTTCTCTTCCT
>CM066924.1:10345624-10375624 GCA_033964015.1 Scolanthus callimorphus
AAAAGTATTTAGTAATCATACATAGTCTCTTATGAGCCCCCCAAAATGTTTTATATGCAATAAAATAAAAGTTTCAAGGTTAGCCCATTTTTCTTTTCTTAGTTTATTTTAAACTTAGAATCCAAGTTTTATTGCTTTTATAAAATAGTATTGCATTTGCTGTGTGTTTATGATGTGAGAACAGTTTTCAACCACTTTGAGTGTGCATACTACCTTAGCTATTTTATAATATTGTAGGGTCCAGAAATATCCCCACGGAAGGGTATTGAAAGCGCCCCCAAGCCCCCCCAACCATGTCATCATGTGTCCACAAGTGCCACAATATCAATAGGAAAGTTGGCGAATCCCAGCCCAAACCCTGCCTACAGTCCCAGCCATAGCAGCAACCACAATCTAAAAAGCACTTATGTCCCGCATACCGTGACTTCTTAAGCAATCTAAAACCAAATTAAACCCCCGCTATTCCCGGGTAGGGGGTGCAGAGCTTTCCACTGACTAGTGTGTCCAAGCAAAAGAGGTCTATCATACTAGTCCAAGCAATTAGCTGGTTACATTTTTATCCAAAGCATTCAAGATTATGTCAAAGACAAATAGAAACCAATGTTGCTTATTTTTTCTTGAGAGGAAAAAAATTCAATTCCATGGGTATCACTAATAGGGGTGCTACATAATTTGGTATCGCATCGTCTCAATGAAAATTATACCATTTAGCATTTCCAATTTGCATAAATAGTCATGAAAAGATGTGTCTAAACCAAACAGTCTAAACCAAACATTTGTAATTACACAGTGCAATTACAACCATGTTTTGAACAGTGAAGTGCATACCTGCCAACTCTCCATTTTACCCAGGAGACTCCCAATTTCACCCTCAGTCTCCCAGGAAAGAAAATTGAAACTTTCCAAATATTTACTGGAATATTTCCCGGGTAAATTTCTTGCGCTTTTTCATGCAGTTGTTGTATTTGAGACAAAATTTTGGGTTTGGAGTTTTCAGGGTGGCAGGTATGGAAATGCAAACATAAACACATGGGTTATCACCAAGAAAAAAAAAACAATAAAAGAGGGCACATAAGATCACACACTAGAATTTTTTGTAATTCAGATTGAAGCACAAAATTAAGTGTGAGACTAAACACGCTGTAAGCATTCGTTTTTTTTTTTTTCTTCAAAAAATGTGCCAATTCAATACCTTCTGCTGTGCACAAGAAAACACACCTCATTAGTTAGCCTTCGGTATTAGACAGTTAAATGAATTAATATTAACTAAATGCTTATTGTATTTTGACGCCGGCTACAGCTCAATGATTCAAGGGTCAAATGCTTGATGTAAACTAACAGCAAATTTTTAGTTCATTCCGAGTAGCTTTTCCCCCCGTGTAGAAACAACCTGAGTGTAATCCTGTTCGGTGCTGTGATGCCCTGCCATCTTCCTATAAAAACTGCTAGCCTTATCCAGGAATTTGAACCACGAATTGCTCGACCGCCATCTTTAGACCCGACTTCTTGTGACTGGTGTGCTAATAAGCTTAATATTTATCCAACTAAAACCGTCACGTCACTCGCTTCTGCCCTAATAGTGAATATGAGCTTCTCCAAGTTAATTTTGCTCTTCAAAAAAGTTAAGTTACTGCCCAGTTATTAGTAAAACGCCCAAGCGTTAGTGAAAGAAATGAAGAACGGAGAATGACTCCGCAAAGAACGCACGAGCCAGTTCTACTCGGCCCTAAAAAGTCTTGGACTTCTCGACGATTAGAAAGACACTCTCCTTATTTCTTCAGACACTAGTAGTCCCTGGCTTTTGCAAACATATTATCATTTGCGTATAGAACAGTTCTCCAGACGCGTACAGAATGCATTTCGTTCGGCATTTCAATCAAGATAAGCAGAATTGCATAAAACCATATTTGGGTTTCCTGTAGTCTGTCACGTGAGCAGGATCCCCCCCCCCCCCCGCCCCCCGCTCGCCGCCATGTTGTGACGTCAGCACACGACTGCGAAGGAGACTAGATGCATCAAAGCGGCTGCGAAAGGTGGAGGCTTTCAGCGTCGGCGCGGGATTGACCTTGCATGACCTTCGACGTTCAAAAATCACTTCGATCCCTTTGGGAAAGTTGCCGCATGTGAGGTTTTGGGTACCCTGTGGATTTCTTACATTCCAGATTTTAGACGCGTACCGTACCATTTGGATTTCTTTTTTGACGCTTTTTTCTTAGGTATGGTGCTCCGCTCTGCGGCCACTGGCCGCAAAGGAGCTCCGCTATGAGTAGCATTTTTCACAATTGATCTTTAGCCAAGACTTGTGGTGGCAGAATTGCTAGCGCGCTAGATGGACTGCAAGTAACCCAGGTTCGGAACATGCCCTCGACCGTACTTTTGTTTCTTTTCTTATCTTTTCTTTCTTTTTTTTCTTTGTAAATTACCTAATGTGGGAAATTTTGTTGGGAAATATCCTACAAAAGTCTACTTTTTCAAATTTCGCAAATTTATATGGCGTAGGTACAGTTTAATTTGTTTTTAGGTGGGGCAAAAAAAAATAGTTGTGCGTTTGAAAGAGAACCCGTCTTCGCAAGTCGTTTGATTTGTTTGTTACGTGGCTATAGTACTAAATTTGAATGCTTCATTTCCGTGAAATGCAATTCAAATATGCTATTGGACATAGAAAAGTACATTTTGGTTGTCAGAAGATCAAAATAGGAAATTTTAGTTTAGCGAATTTTCAGCCTTCAAACGACGATTTTTGATGGTCAATGAACTTACCACAGGCATTTTTTATTTTAGATATTTGTGTGGTGTGTGTGTTGCGTATGTATGTGTTTTTGTCGGTTTTTGTATTATGCGTCTGTAATCATTTAATTGCCAACGAGCAGCCGAGCCAAGAGGCGAGGCTGCGAGCGGCAGCATTATAGAGCCGTGCGAGGAGAAAAATTCTCGAGTTCAGAGTGGTGTAACCACTAGCCAATCAAAGTGCCAGGATTTTGAAAGAGCATTATTATTCAAGTGTGGGTAACCAAATACTTGAGTACGATCAGTATCAGAAGAGAAATCTACTATTTGACCCCTACCCCTGGTCCACTTTCTGAGGTGCGTCCGTGTAGCCAACGCCGCGATGCTGTGTTTGTATATATTCTCGCGCTATATTACACAATCATTGTTATCACATTGATTTAGCTTGTTCATATGCTCATGGAAATGCAACCTTTACATGTATGAAATTTAAAGGTAGATATGTGTCCCTAAAGTGACCTATAGTCACTTTATAGTCCGCGTGATGCTAACGCTTTGCGGATCATGGATATAAATAGTCGGCCACATGAAATTAGGGCAGCAGTGAGTCAGAGGAACTAATATATAGATTTAGGCACTGCCTAAAAGCGGAGCCAAACTATTATAAGGAAAAAGATGGTGACGTCCAAAAATCGGATCGACCCCTAGCAATTTCCACAGGTTACTCAAAAACTCACACAGGGTACCCAATACTATATTTGCAGTTTTTGACGCTGTTTTCTTAGGTATGGTGCTCCGCTTTGCGGAGGGAGCTCCGCTATTATTTTCAAAAGGGCAAAACATGATTCACTGTTCTATTGCTCGTTGGCACTTTTAGCGAGAGCTACAAAAGTGTATTAGAAAAAATTAACAATAAAAAAACAATTAACAATAAAAAAAAAACAGGATCTTGACTGCTTTGCCTTCTGTTGAAACCATCCATTCGGACAGTTGAATAAGTAGCAGCCACAAATTGATATTCAGGTCAACAGTGACTGCATGGATATAAAGTCCACTGCACGTTGACGTAAAACGTAGTGAAATGGCAAAGAACTAATTTTTCCTTCCTATAGACTTAGATTCAAATCTACGGCAGGTTGAGAAACTTCGAACTCCTATAGTACCCTTTCTCACTGCATACTCATTACCACATCGCAAAGCTAAGTTATGGGAAGAGGGTCTGCGACTGCTGTGGAAATAGGTATGCAGCGAAGAAAGGCGCGTAGGGCGTGCCAGTCAACCGCATAGGGGGATGGAGGGTGGGGTCGAAACATTTCATCGTCTTGTCGAGATGAGCGCGAAACTGGCACATGGCAAGACTGTGAGTCCCAGCTTTATACCAGGGCACGCAAAGCATTACTAGTACCGGTTTGGCCTGTTTAAACGAATTCCTTGCGCTTTGGCGATGCGCTCATTAGTATGCAGAATGAGAATAGTATGTCTACCTATTTAAAAACATAGGTACGCAGAGCGTACGGAGAAGCTATTTGCGGTGTATGCTGGGACAGGGCCGACCTTGGTCCCAGGAAAACGCGCTGGCCGCTGGGAAAGGTGGACTTAGATGACGTCACCGGTTAATTGATACTATGAGAACAATGTGGTGTTAATTTGCATTTTGGTTTTATCTCTTAAAACAGGCGATAAATTCAGAAAATATTGTGCTTAAGCTCAGAACTTTATTGTCTATTAAAGTTCTGCCTTTTTTCATCGATTTTGGAAAAAAATAAAAACTTTTTCAATCAAACATTTCCGGTATTAAAAAATGTCTATGCAAAAAATATATATATATCAGGCCCTGCCTCCCAGCATTCAAATCCGGGTCTTTGAGTTGACAGTGCGGAGGACTATGCCACTGAGCTATCCAGGAGATCACGTGATCCAATGATACCTACTTATCCTATTCTTCCCAGGTGGGAAATAAGGCGGCGACACGGCGACGCCATTTTTGGCGGCCCTTTGCTAGCTTCTGCGCCCCAGGTCAGCCCCATCTCCTGAAGCTCAGCCTGGACTGTCCTCGCCAGGTCGTTCTGGTCCGTCCAGGCTTACGCCTCCCAACAGGGGTCCATTGGATCGATGTTCTGGGGATCCTTTCCCGGCTCCATCCTGAGAACGTAGTCAAGCCACTTTAGACGACGGCATTTAATATCGTGCATTTTCATTCATTTCATTTTTATTGAGATATTTTAAGTATAAAATAAATAAACGGACTGACCCGCAGGTAGTACAAACTAATCGAGGCGGGCCAGTCTTACAGATTTCTCAGAGTAATTAATTGTGATTAACAGATTTATATTTCATATAGCTTTAAAACTTAAATTCAAAAAAGTGGTTTCAATAAGGTAAGGAATTAAGTGAGGAAAAAGAAGAAATGAGAAAGTGAGCATAATCTATGTCTTCTTTGAAATCAATACAGATATTTCATCTGCATCGATATTTACCGATTTTCAGACATTAGAATATCTAACAGAATTTCTCTAAATTTTCTTTTGAATCTTGTTTTGGGAAGATGCCTGAGGTTCAGGGGGATATCATTCCAAATTTTGCATTTTTTAGTATATTCAATGGCTGCGCATTTTGTCTGTTGAAATTTTGAGAGGACACAGAACGGGTCTGGGTGGATGATGTTCGAGAAAAAGTTTAATATATTTTTGGCGCAATTCGATCAACATCGTACATAGATTCGCAACAGATTCATAATATGATTTAAATCCAGATAATAATTTGCCTAGACAGTACATTCAAAGCCGTTATTTTTCTCCTCATAGTTTTAGCAAGTGCACTAGTAGTCTTTCGTGCAGGATGTTGTTGAAGCCCGTTTTGTGGTAGAGGCCTTCGTTGGACACCTGAGGCCAAAAGATGCGGCATATCTTCCGCAGGCACCCATTGTGGAAAGCATTGATCTTGTTCAGATTTGACGTTACTGTTATACAGTCTCAGCTTGGTCTTCAGGCTGTACTGCTTGGATATCCAGATAGGTTGAAGCCGTGTAAAGGCCCCTCGCGCCTTGCCTAACCTAGATTGAACGTCCTTCTTAGCTCCATAATCCTTGCCGATGAGACTGCTCAGAGATGTGAATTCGTCTACGGAGTCGTTTCCATGGATAGATGAAGATTGCTCGAATTGATGGACATGACTTTGGTTTTTGAGGTGTTGATGTTGAGTCCAGTTTGGCTTGAAAACGTTTTAGTCTGTCAGTTTTTCTCTGCAGATGGTCACTCCTCGAAGAGAGGACTGCCAGATCGTCGGCAAAGTCTAGATCCTCGAGGTGGGAGAAAAGCGTCCACTGAATGCCCCTGGCCTTATCTGAAGTTGTCTGTCGCATGATCCAGTTGATGGTCACTAGGATAACATGGGGGAAATGTGCAGCCTTGACGAACACCAGAATTCACTGGAAATGGTTCTGAGACGGCACTGCCACGTTATCACTGGGTGATAACGCTGCACTCAAAGTGACTATAGAAGAGGTTGATAAGTGTGATGATCTTGCCAGGGATCGTCATATGACTCCAGAATCTTCCAAAGAGTCTTTCTATGCACACTATCGAACGCTTTCTTAAGTCTATAAAGTTGGTGACAGGGGGGGGGGGGGGGGGGGGCATTCCATTCCAGACACTGCTCTATGATGTTCCTCAGTGTGAAGATCTGGTCTATGCATCCTCGCCCCCTTGCGAAATCCAGCCTGTTCCTGTCTCAGCCTGCAGTCGATGGCTGAATCAATTCGCTGAAGAAGAATCCTGCAAAAGATTTTGCTTGGAATGGATAGAAGTGTTATGCCACGCCAGTTGTCACAGTTTTGTAGGTTGCCTTTCTTTGGGAGTCTAATGATGAGACCCTTGGCCTAGTCATATGGGATGGTGTTTGTGTCCCAAATCTTGCTAAAGAGGTCGACCAGCACAGTTGTAGCGGTATCAAGGTCAGCTTGAACCATTTCCGCGTTGATGGAGTCGACTCCGGGTGCTTTGCCATTCTTCATGGCTCTGATAGCGTCTCTAACCTCCAAAGCTGTTGGTGGGCTATATCGATGTTAAGAACGTCATGTGATGGAGGGGGACTTGCTGGCTCATCTGGTCCAGGTTCGTTGAGAACTTCCTGGAAGTGCTGAACCCATCGGACTGCCTGCTCGCGCTTGGTTGTCAATGGAGAACCGTCCTTGGCCCAACCCAACCTGGAGGACAGGGGATCACTCTTCGTCTGGCCCCTACCTTTCGACCTGTTCGGCATGGCTCTAGTCACTAGAGGTCATTTGAACACACTCCACCACAATAAGGTGGTGATCCCAAGCGGAGCGGTTATCCAATGATAACTTTAGTTATTTAGTTATATATACTCATCGAATAGATCTCGAGACTCATTTCTTGGACTTGTTCTCATTTCCCACCTGTAAGGTTTTTACCTATTCAATTTCATCAATATTTGTCGATGTCTTGTACTTTTAGTGACAGTCCGTTGTCAATGTCCACCGGCGTTTGCCGATTTCCACGCTCGATTAACATGACTCGATCGCATCACTGGCAGACAAAACACGCAAACATCCACCTCGTAAAATTAGGAGATTGGGACAAAACAGCGCTACACTGCACAAAGCTAAGGAAAGGTTTATTTTCAAGCATTCCGGCTTGATTTGACCTAAAACAAATTTAAATGCAATAAAAGTTTCAACAAACGTGCACACTACCTTGCTTCCCTCGGAGCACGCGCTAAGTCATGCTAAGTCGAAATGACACATTACAAAACAAAGTCCGTGGAAGTCATGAATAATATTCTTTAAGTATAAAACCTGACGGCTCTATCGCAAAACGAAGGACGCAATCCCGAAGAGAAGGAGGAAATCCCTCCAGTGGGCATGTTTTTGTTGGAAAAGATTCACTTTGGGCTAAGTTCTAATTCAAGCTATTTTTAAGCGAGGGATAAAGCCGAAAAAGTATCAATAATATAAAACTTATAATAATAAAATTCTTTGCCCTTAGACCATTTTTACTTGACCTGTTTCTTCTCTCCCCTCACTGAGATATGATAAACATACAAACAATTCCGCTTTCGATTTTCACTATCACGGGTTCTTTGACCGATTTGAGAGAAGGACACACGCGTGATTTTCTCGCACCAATGAGGGAGAACAGTGCGAAAAAGAATCCTTTTGGGCTCGAAAAAATACATTGGATTTTGGGGGGCCACCTAAAAAATTACGGACATGAAAGGGGGGTCACCCAAAAAAATACAGGGTCTCCCCTCATTTCCACCAGCCCCCCCTCCCTGATGAAAAATGAACGGTCCCTACACTCCGTGAATTTTCACGGGCATCAGCTAGTCCTAAATAATACACGATGGTTGGCATGTATGACGAAGATAATTTTCGTCCGAAACCACAAAGTCCGAGGGCGGCAACTAAAGAAGCAATTTGCAAGCAAATAGCTTCTAAGAAGGTTGGTCTATGTCTTGGTGTTTCATTCCCCGCGGTGCATCCTGGGTATAATGTTAATGACGTGGGTAGAAAGAACTAGTTCATTGTAACCCAGCTGAGAATGTGTTTAGATGTCATAAACAACATCTTGTTGTTATTAATAGCGGAGCTCCCGCACGGCGCGAAGCGCCGCGCGAGCAGAGCAGCGAGCAGAGCAATCTTTACCCAAACTTGGGTAAAGATTTTGGAGGCAAAGGGATGCACCACCAAGATAACGTGGCATGACCTCAACGATGACGTCATCAAAACTAGAAAAGTCAATGCCTCGACGACATACAGCAGTAATGTATTGATTCGAGCTCCGCTTTTAGGCAGTGCCTAAATCTACATATTATAACTTGTTTAACCGTCAGAAATGGTGTACCCAGAATGCCACACCAAGCAACCTTTTTTGAAATAGATGTATACTGTTGCACCAACCTGCTGTAGCGGGTTGATAAACCGGTTAGAAGCCAACCCGCTGTAGCAAGTTGAGCTTACCCGTTGAGGTTGAGAAACTTCGAACTCCTAGCGGGTTGATCAACCGATTGCGGGTTGGCTTCTAACCGGTTGATGAACCCGCTACAGCAACATTCTTAGAAGTAAAAACTTGGGTATAGTTGTCTCCAAGCCAAGGGGGTGTAACACGCCTACCATGGGATATGACGTCTTATCATTGGGACTTGAAAATGCCTTTTAGCAGGCAATAGACAAATCGGCTAACGGTATTTACATTCTTGTTGCCACCCAATTCAGATCATGTGATGATTATTTTAGGTGGATACTTTTGTTAAATCTACACATACACTCGTGCACTAGGTACCCAAAGGAATCTTGACATGATCTGACTAGGGTGGGAACAAGATTTAGACATCGTTAGCCGATTTTGTTTGTTATACCGGAAGTGAGCATAATAACCTATGCCCAATAACCTATTTATACTCTTTCCTCGATATTGAGGTTTATTATTTCTTTCTTTACCGCGCTGCGAGGCTGAGCTCTGTTTGCGAGGCAATGAACGAAAAGACGCTGTTTGAATAAAAGTGCCCCTGCACCACGCCGTTTTGCATTTCGTTCCCAAAGATACATTTGTCAAGCAAGAAGAAATACCTGTTATACCTTTCCTTCAGTATGTAAACGATAGCAATCGTGGGTCCCTTTCTGTACTGCATTTATTGAGCTCGCTTGCTGGAGAGATATGCAAATGAACCACAAGAAGGGTGTGGAGAAAAATTGGCCGAGGGTAAAGGCCCAAGCCGCTTTAATATGTCTCAAACAACTAATTTTACAATAAGAATAGCAGTGATTGTAAAGCCCAGCAAAAGTGAGGACAGATCCGTCGCGCGGTGTGCACGTGCCTTACACTAACTGGCCCGCGCCAGTACCAGTCAAGGAATTAAAGAAAATTTAATAAAGGAAAGGCATAAATATTTTATTTACAAGCAAATATATCTTTTACATTTTTCAGGCGCACAAGCAATTTGACAACGCTGTCAGAGTTATTGCCAAAATCATAAAAAGGTAAATTGCAAATCGTACAGTCGTAGTATGCTTGTTGACACCTATTTTATCGATGGTAGTAATTATCAAGTCTGTCTTATTTCTAGCAATGTAACAATAATGCACAGCAGCTCGAAGACAAAGCTTTCCTTCTTCTCGTCTCTCACCTGGCGCTACAGCTTTTTGTTGAACCAGAACAGACAGCAGATACTTTAAAGGTGAGAAACGCATTACTCTATTATCTAGAGCCTTAGTTGTGTTCATAATGATAGTTGAAAGTGCTTCGAATTTATGTTTATGTCGGTGTTCATCAGAGAAAATCAAACAGCAGTTCTCGTCACTAAATGTAGCAGACAAGGAGGTTGTGGGATGATTTTTGAGTTGTAGAGTTCGGTTAGCCTATTACAAAACCTATTATATTCATAAGAATTGGAAGGGAAGTGAATGTTTGGAGGCCTCGAATAAAGTGATATCATCTTGGAGATTAGTGTTAGTTTGGATGAATCTCACTTGCTTTTTGCTAATGAAAAACAGTTACCCCCAATTGTTTTGCTATGGAATCTATGATGTAAAATATACGTCATCGTAAATTTGACCAATATAAAAAAATCGTGGATAAATAAACAAAAACCTGGGTGGCAGGTATAGTTCATTCGTACATTTGTAGCACTACACTAAGAGGTACAAGACTTCGGAACTTACTTCCCAAGGAGGCAGTGTATTTGACACCCTGCTTCAATTTTAGCATTCCGCTCTGCCTTGTGGTTAGATCAGTTAGGGTGCCTAGTCACCTTCGTAGGCTCTGTACAATCCTGTCCGGATCCTCCCACAATTACAGAAGTCTAACCAGGGAGTCTTTATTTCTATATTCTAAGCAACACTATATGCCATTCTTGATTTTAAATGCATGACTGAATTGGCTCACAGATCCTTTGACTTCAATAGGTGTTTGTGACTTCAGGAAACATAAACTGACATACCTTTTGTTTGAGAGGAACTCTCAACTTTTCTTAACTACCTAAATGTTGCCTTTCCTTGCTTAGCCTGTTTTTCACGTCTTCAGTGGTTACAACAGCTCCAAGATAGGTACAATCCGCGCCGTCAGTGATGTTTTCACCACATGGAACTTGGCTGGTTCTGTGTTCTTACTATTTAACTTAACGTTAAAGTGCCACTAGTACCTAATTTGGCACTTACCTGAAAACTTAATTTTTAAAAAATGTGTCCACGAATTCAGTGGAAGCCGTTCTCGAGATACCCGGCGCGCTTTTTGGCACATGACCACAGGGAGCCCGAAGTGCGGAAGTGCATCGCTTGGCTACTTATTGGGGCAACTCTCCAAAGACTGTAAGACTGTCATCGCATTTAGCATCAGGTGTAGCATTTTTCGTTAAACTTCGTATATGCAGGTAAAAATCTTGTTGATTTAAAAAATTTCTCGATTTCTGTTGAATTGACATTTAACGTGATCTTGGTAGTGCACCCCCTTGCCTCCAAAATAAGTTTACCCAAATTTGGTCACCTAGCGATGTTACCTTCCTGAGATATTCACTTTTCTAGTTTTGATGACGTCATCGATGACGTCATGTCACGTGACCTTGGGGGTGCACTCCCCTTGCCTCCAAAATAACTTTACCAAAGTTTGGTCACCTAGCGATGTTGCCTGCTTGAGATATTGACTTTTCTACTTTTGATGACGTCATCGATGACGTCATGTCACGTGACCTTGGTGGTGCATCCCCCTTACCTCCAAATATTTTACCCAAGTTTGGTCACCTAGCGATATTGCCTTCTTGAGATATTGACTTTTCTAGTTTTGATGACGTCATCGATGACGTCATGTCACGTGACCTTGGTGGTGCACCCCCCTTACCTCCAAAACTACTTTACCCAAGTTTGGTCACCTAGCGATGTTGCTTCTTGAGATATTGACTTTTCTAGTTTTGATGACGTCATCGATGACGTCATGTCACGTGACCTTGGTAGTGCACCCCCCTTGCCTCCAGAATAACTTTACCCAAGTTTGGTCACCTATCGATGTTGCCTTCTTGAGATATTGATTTTTCTAGTTTCGATGACGTCATTCCGGACACAAACCGGAAGTCCATGACAGAATCGTTGGATGCATATACACTTTTTTTTGTTCCTTTTTCTCTGCATGTAGCTATGGGGCTCCGATCGCGGGCGCTATAACAAACATACTACCAATAGACAGAAATATATGTCAGTATAAAAGTTGGGGAGATCGGAGCTAGTATCGCGTGACAATCGGGCCACGCCTATTTTTACTCTCACCCCAGTTTCAGACTGTATCGACATTTTTTCGATAAATGCTCTACGGCACCTCGAGATTGACTGATTGCCTACGCGTAACCGAAGTTTCACTAAATTCTACTAGCCAGATCTGAAGATTTTTTAGGATTTATAAATCAGGGCTATAATTTATGTAATTTATGTAAAATTTAGTGTAGTGAATAAATATGTCAGAGTTAGGTACTTCATGGTTATAATTGAAGTTTTTTATAGCTCATTCTATTTGTAATTGTTCAAGGAAGGTCATGCTTTTGATTAAAATCTATACTATTATCATCGGGTTGTCTGCGCAAACGTTTCTGATTGGCTAAATCGTCCGCACTCACTCCGCTTGGCCCTGAAGCTGTGTCGCCAAACGAAGTTCACAAACCTGAAGAGAAAGTGGATATCTCCACAGTGGGCGTGTTTTGGTTGGAAAAGATTCACCCTGGGCTAAGTTCTAATTCAAGCGATTTCTTAAGCGAGGGGCAAAGCTACCATCGCCGCCATTTTGAAATCTCCCACAGAAACTAAAAAAAGAACTCAGTTCGCACAGCCGAAATCACCATGGTCATCTAAACCTAAATGGTTCTGTCACATTACTTGCAGGAATGTGCAGGGATAATTATTATTCGAAAGCTTTAAGCTGAGAAAAATTTTCATTCAAGTTTGAACAAACGTACACCGCCGTACACCGCCTTGCTTTCTGGAAGCACGCTAAGGCGAAATGCCACAAAGCCATGAATAATATATAAATTTAGGCACTGCCTAAAAGCGGAGCTCCCAACTATTATAAGGAATAAAAGATGGTAGTAGTTAATTGTAGTATCAAAAATACATTTATTATATTTAGACTAATATTATTGCCTTTCTGCCTTTTACAAAACACAAAATGCGTGAGGACAACTCAACTAATAAAAATGTAGACACCCGTAGGGCTTGTTCACATGAGGCGAGATATCAACCCCGTCCCAGGGTCTAATTTTCAAGATGACGGTTGGTCGAGTAGAAACCCTGTGGGAGGCTGAGTCACATGAGCACTGTTTGAAAACATGGGAACGAGGTTGTCCTTTGTTGTGAAACGGTCATGTGACTCAGCCTCCCCCAGGGTCTTCTCCCGAGTCAACCACCATTTTGAAAAACGATGGAGAAGACCCTGGGACAACTTTGGGGAAGGGACAAAACTGGCACCTGTTTCACATGAGAAAAAAAATGCAAGATATCTGGTGTTGTGGCTAACACATGCGGCACGCACAATCAAGAAAGTTGGCCCAACCCCTGACCTGTCAAGGAATAGGTCAGGGAAATTCTTGTTAGGGCTGTTGTTAGGCCTAACAGACCTAACAGCCAAACCAGCATCGAGAAAAACATTCCTTACTCCCACTCTTAAAAGACCTGGGACACAAATTATGATAAACACAACAACCCTAAGTTAGAGTTAATTACCGAGATTCGAGGCAATAACCCCAATACATCCCAAGCGCCGTAGGCCCGAGGGATGTATTGGGGTTATTGCCGAGAATCGAGGTAATTAACGGACTTAGTTTACAGTTGACAAGGTTTTCAGAAAACAGGGACAAATGAAATGCATTCTTCTCATTGAATTTAACAGTTTTGAAAAGGAGTACAGTTTACAATTGAAAAAGATAGCGGATTCCAATAGGAACTATTGTTAGTTATTTAGCTGCTTTCATAGAAGTGGATTCCCCAGAGAAACTCATTGCAATTAATTTTTACCATGCACAATAAAGTTTTGATGCTGAAGAAAATGAATGACAACATTTATTCAACTATGATTGACAAAGGTTTCCAAACACGAATTACGTCTTTTGTTTTCGTACAACAGCCAGTCCAATCAATCAAGCGGCCTTTTGGACAAACGCTTCTCAATATGGTTCAAGTGAAGGCGTTCTCGGAAATCGTGTTTTGTGGCGTTCAACGGGATTCGCATAAAGGATAATCAGAAGCAAATATTGGTTATAGACAGACAGTCAGCATAGATGCATAAACTGAGATTATTGGATGTTTTTTTTCTCGGGGTAAGTGTATGGATTTGAATTCACTAGTTAAATGTTTGGGTTGATATTCAATTAGTCATTGTGAAAGGGGCAACTGTCATGGTCTATCATGGATTTGGTCTAACTTGGGGTCATTTTAAGTAGCTTAAATGCAGTCAAACTCCCTACAAATCAACAAAATAATGGTCTACGTTTTATACCTAACTTTCAGCTGCTAGATCAATACAAGTTTGGAGTATTTCGTGTATAATCGAGCGGATGGAATTGGATTGCTAATTGGCATTTTTGATTTTCGAACAGGCTGAACAAGTTTCTTTTTCTTTTAAGACTAATTTGAAACAGAATATAGGTTCGGAGTTGTTTCTGTAGAACACTTGTCTTATTTTAAAATATTTTGATGAAACAAACGTGACAGTGCCCTTTGAAGTCTTGGTAAAAATGGCTTATTGTGTGGTTCCAGAAATTATCCATAGGAAGGATAATAGGAAAGGATATATTTCCATACAAATACTGTATTTTCTTCGGGAATTCCAGAGAGGTGGGGGGTCACTTTTCAACACTCTTCGGGGGGGGGATATTTTCTGGAACCACACATTATTGATTTACAGGAAGTATATGGCTTATTATGGATTCATAGGTAAATAACTAGATATTTACCTATTAATCCATAATGAGCCATATACTTACTATTAATCCATAATGAGCAATATATTTACCTAGAAATTCAATTCAATTCTATTGATCAACCCCAACCTTTCCCTGGAGAATTCAAATCCCTCCCCGACTTTTAGTTTGTTGAGAGCCATTATCCGAGTTAATTCCCTACGAATAACAATGGAAACCGCGTCAACTGTAAACTAACACCACTTACAGACCTAACAGTCTTAACAGCCCTAACAGAGGGCTGTTAGGTGTTGATCATAATATGTGCCCCGCCTTTTAGGAATGCCTCCTCTCTGCTGTTTAGGACTGTTAGGTTTGTTAGGGCTGTTAGGTTTGTTGGCTGTTAGGGTTGTCAGGCCAGCCAGGGCTGTTAGGGCTGTAAGGGCTGTAGGTGTTGATCATTATTGTGCCCTGCCTTTTAGACGTGGGAGTAAGGAATGCTTCCTCCCAGCTGTTTGTCCCTAACAGCAGCCTATGCTGTTTGAGACTGATAGGGCTGTTAGACCTTACAGCAGCCCCTAACAAGAATTGCCCTGTCCTATTTCTTGACTCATATGACCCCTGAGATAGACAGTTTTATGCTGTCCCTAAACAAATACCATATCTCTCAGCCCAGAGTTGTCTCGGTCACAAGTGAATTGTTTGATTTCAACACAGAGGGATTGTCTAGAGGCAAGTCTGGGGACCAAAATATCCCCTAATCCCCATATCTTGCCTCATTTGGTGCCTCAGCTGTATCCTGCAAAATATCTGAAAAATATCCCCCTAAAATATTTGGTAATCTTTTCAACCCTAAAAAAGTTTGCAGTTTCAAATTTGTAATGATTAAACTTTCAAATTTTCAAATAAATTTGATTGCTTGATTGGCTTGATTTATTTTATTGCTTGGCACATGTTCCACGGGTTACAGTCAGAATTAGCATGCTCCCTGCTCTTTTCCATACAAATACTGGGGTGGGGGTCACTTTTCAACGCCCTTCTCGGCAGGGGGGACTTTACTTTTTTGCTTTTTCCAATACAGCCTACCCCTCTCAACGAGGATTACTGGCTGGGGGACACAATAACCAGGGGACACAATAACTTTCATGATTTATTCAGGACAATATTTATTCCTCAGTGGAAAAAACTGCATTATCTGAGAGAGACATTTTACCAGGAGACATTTTACCAGGATTCCGGGCAATTTTGGCAAAGTGGCCAAAAATCCAGTTACTGAAACACTTAGAATCACTTCCATGATTTTGGTCTATTTGGAAATTAAATGTATGCCATGAACAACAAAATGAAAAACGGAGAAATATAATGTCAAAGTTCTCCACCCTGGAGTACTACATTGAAACTATGTCGACCCAATTCTATAAAAACCCTCAGCTGTAAATTGAAACAGGTTGCCATCTAGATTTCATAATGGAAATAACACAAGTTACTATACTTGCGTGCAGACCCTTCAAAAGATATTGGACCAGACACTACTCCTGGCCATACGGGTGTTAAGCAGAAGGCCGCAAAGTCTAAAGTGTTCCAAATACATAACTCCATATTATGGGTGGAGCAATTTTGTAGAAGGGTCTGAAATTCATGAAGTTTCAGGTTTACAAGATGTCCAGAAAAGGAAAAAAAAGGTACTTGAATTTCACCTAATTGCACTTAAAATACTGAAAAAATGGGGTTGACAGAAAAACAAAATAATTTCTGTTTGAGGGGGCATGCTCCCCCTGAGAAAAGTTTGAAAAACTTGGATCAAGATACTTCTATTGGGTTTTTGAAAGAGGTGAAAACAATGAAACTACGGCAGAAACATATAACAGAGGCTCTCTTTATTCTGATCCAACAGAAATGGAAAACGTTCTGTGCACTCTGCTGACTTTCCTTTGAGCAAGGAAAATATAGGGACCCGGGGAAGGGTTGGGAATTTGATTTTACCCCTGAACAAAAGCTGTTTAAGTCCCCACTCCATCGGGAGGAAATTCCTGTGAAATGTCCCTACCCTTGGGGCCTCCGAAATCACCCTTTACTTGCAAGCATCAAAGAAAGAACACACCTTCAGCTAGTGTGGTGTCCTATATGAAACAAGGGATGCAAGTACAGAAAAATGCATTAAAATCGAATAATTCCAATGAATTGCATCGTAGCTAACATGTAGATTTGCATGGCCAAAATCAAAGTGAAAGAATTGACCGAAATAATTTATTTGAAAGCAAATAAACATTCCCCGGGGGTGGGACCGGTTTCAGAATCAAAACCAGTCAAATCCACCACCCACTCTGAACAGACTCTTGTTTTAAAATGCTTTAAACCCCCACGATAACGCCACCCTTCCCTGGGTCCCTAGGTGGGGGTTTCAATTGACTAGTGCATTACTCACGAAGAATCCAAAACAAATTGAAACACAGGTCGAAAGTTTTCAAGAACAACTTAGTACTTAATAGATAGCTATCAATAGATAGAATATTCAAACTAATCAATTCTATAATTCAATGAATGGCCAAAACACAGTTGAAAGTCTATGATCATCTTTTCTAAATCGTACGGCCGAGGAATCAAATTCCCTGAAGAGATCGTCTAGTCAGAGAAAATATTTCTCATAAAACAAAAAACATTCTTACCAAAGAGCTTGCAGTTTAATCCACTTCATACTGAATGTTTGTCCAACTCCAGCGAACAATGAGTTTCCAATCCACACCGCATCCATTATATCCGTGACTTTCAAAGCTATTCCATGTCTTTAGGGAGTTGAAGAACCACAAAACACGGCAAAACACGAAAACTCCCGCGCTCGATTTTGGGCGCCATTGTTGTTGTACTGTAATTAACTCGTGACAAACGTTTTCAGTTCCTGTGAATTCAGCTGTCCTCACACTTTCGCATTCAGTGGAGAAGTAGAACATATGTCTAATTAAATAGAATTGCAGCCTGTAATTTTTCCTCGTGAAAAACGACTCCTCTCGAAAACAAACAGAGCAGGCTATCGTTTGTAGGAGCACAACTACAACTTTACTTTCACTAATCTTGCCGCTTCGGGTCACGTGGTGGTCATGAACAAAGACGTTTGTCAATAGAAACTTTGAAACTTGTTTCCAGTTTATTTCCGCTTCCTGTAAAGTGAAGTGATGCGCTTGTCAGGCGTTGTGTCGTTCAAGGACTTCAAGGTACCGAAAGTTTTTTTTTTTTTTTTTTAGAGACTCTACACGTGACTGGAAGGAATAAATAAATAAATAAATAATGTCACGTGAAGGGGGCGAGTAAACGGACACGGAGGTCCCGACGAGACACGCCCCCAACACTTAACGGGTTACAATGACAATACAAAAATTATAAAATGTAAATATATATATATATATTATGCATAGACTGGTCTAGCAGCAGTTAATGTTCAATGATCTGCAGTAGGGGCAGACAGTTTTCCAGGTGCGGATTCTATCCGTATCAAAATGAGTGTACAGTTTATTAAAATAGAAGGATTTCAAATCTTGTTTGAAAACAGTAGAGGAGCTAGATTTACGGATGTCGACAGGCAGATTATTCCAGATTAGACAATTCTATTGAAAAAGGAGTCCCGAAAAAGTGAAGTTCTAAAACGTCTGGGGCGGAGATCTTAAATTACTTGCAGCGCTTCATGGAAACGGTTTCTGTTTCAAAAAAATAGTGTTAGTCCTTAGGGGAACAAACGAAACCGTTTCCATGTTAATCCTCGACTATCGAGTAGTCTCAAAAAGATATGATGGGAAAGAACAGGATGCCTCTCTTTGGTGGTTTACTTTCTGCTCTGATCTCATGCTTTGCCCGGCTTCTTTCCCCTTCTTCCCGGGCGCAATTTCCGTCTAGGTCTCTCTGAGAGTCTCTGGTGCTTCCATTTCTTTCTGCTTTCTGCTCTTCTACTAGAGATAATTTTAACCAAATTTATCATTCCTCGATCCCTTTCTCATCCCTCGACCCAATGTTTGTATTCTATGGCTTCCTCTTCGCGTATTTTTATCCTTTGAGGCGTAATGCGTGATAGCACGGTTCTGCAGTTAGCTGTCATTTCTCGGCCTTGAAACTCCGACTGGAAGAATTTCAGGAGCAAGCCGGCAAAGAAAATACTCCAACTTGATTATTATTCCCCATTCTACCAAATCTTTGGATTCCATGGCTTCTTTTCGGGCATTTTCTCCTTTGAGTAATTATTGTAGGTCGTTTTTTACGCCGCTAGCAGCCCTGTAGTCTTTTTTGGATGTTGCCAAAACATGCTGGTATTTGTGCCTGCGATTTTACCTTTCACGTGAGCATCAGCATCCCCCCCCCTGACAACGCGCCCCTCCCCCGTTAGTTGAGCACTCCCTCCTCCCTCCTGACAACGCGCCCCTCCCCCAGTGAGTTCAGCATGCTTGACGTCACAATAGGGCTATTGTGACGTCAGGCTTCAGGAACACGTACAACATCCGGGGCTTGCTGAGACGTCCAAAATCGGATCGACCCCTAGCAATTTCCACAGGTTACTCAATAAATTCACACAGGGTACCCAATACTATATTCGCAGTTTTTGACGCTGTTTTCTTAGGTATGGTGCTCCGCTTTGCGGCGGCCTTCGGCCGCCGCAAGGAGCTCCGCTAATATTTTCTAAGTATAAATCCTGACGCTGTATCGCAAAACGAAGGACACAAACCAGAAGAGAAGGAGGAAATCTCTCCTGTGGGCGTGTTTTGTTGTTGAAAAGATTCACCTTTGGCTAAGTTCTAATTCAAGCGATTTTTTCAGCGAGGGACAAAGCCGCCCTCGCGGCCATGTTGAAATCTCCCACATAAACTAAAAAAAGAACACAGTTCCCTTAGCCGATAGCACCATAGACATTCAAACCTAAATGGTTCTATTACAGATCACTTACATTTGTGCGTAGGGATAATTCGAATTCGAGAAAGATTTGAGCTGAGAAAAATTTCATTCAAGTTTGAACAAACTTACACCTGGCACTGCCTACAGAGCGCGCGTTAAGTCATGAATGATATTCTCTAAATATTTCTATGATAAACTAAGAAATTTCTTAGAACAGTTTAACTTTACCTGTTTCTCCTCTCGTGCCTTACTGATAAGCATTATACAAACAATTCCGAAGTCAAATATTTTTCTGTAATAGGCTGCGTTTTCAATTTTAGCGGGTTCTTAGATAGATTTGAGAACCGGACTGACCGGTTTTCTCACCATTTTCTCCACCAAAATCAGGGAGACCAGTGCAAAACAAACACACAAAAAGGGAGGTCATTAGTAATGTAAATCAGCAGTTTATGGAAGGGGAAACTTAGGTTGGGTCTTCTAGCGTCACGAAGTGACGGGCTGTTTTCTTGTTAAATATTATTTTGCGATTTCGAAAAATATAGAAATGTAAGCACCAACATAATTGCCCCACGCATCAGCTCAACGCGAAATTTGGCCTACTTTCACGAAATTTGGTCTGATTTAAAAAATCGTAGTTTTTCACTTCAAATTTTTGGACGACTCCAATGGATCAATGTAAAGTTTGTCTCCAACGTTTCACATTAATTGAAATCCTCTATTGCTGTCAACTGGGAACGCAAAGATCGGTAAATATTGGATCGATTTCTGTAGTTTCTACTCTGGGATTTGCTATTGTTCCCCGTTCGGCACAAAATCGAATTCCAATGGAGCGCACTTGCGCTTGTCCTTGCTTGGCTAGTCTCCGATGTATGATAATTTTCTTAGGTTTCTCGGTCTTTTGTTATGCATTTAATTACCATATGTCGGGGACGATTCGGAGAGCAGTCACGCGCGAATATCAACGTGTGCCGCATTGGAATTCGTTTTTGTGCCGAACGAAAAACAAAAGCTAGTCCTTGAGCAGAAACTACACGAATCCATCCAATATTTATCGATATTTGCGTCCACAGTTGATAACCATAAAGGATTTCAATTAATATGAAACTTTGGAGACAAACTTTACATTGATCAATCTGAGTCGTCCAAAAATTTGAAGTGAAAAAAAACTACGATTTTTCAAATCAGTCCAAATTTCGTGAAAGTAGGCCCGAATTTCGCAGTAAGCTGATGCGCGGGGCCATTATGTTGATACTTACATTTGTATCCTTTTCGAAATCGCAAAGAAATATTTAATTCTAATAAAAAGCATAAACTTCCTTAAACATACACAAATAGAATGAGCTATAAAAACTTTCAATTTATAACCATGAAGTAACAAACTCTACCATGTTATTTCATAACACTTGATTTTACATAAATTATAGCCCTGACTCCTAAAATATCTTCGGATCGGGCTTGTAGAATTTAGTCAAACTTCGGTTACATGTAGGCAACCACTCAATCTCGAGGTACCGTAGAGCATTTATCGAAAAAATGTCGGTACAGCATGAAACTGGGGTGAGAGTAAAATAGGCGTGTCCCGATTGTCACGTGATACTTACTCCAATCTCCCTAACTTTTGTACTGACATGTATTTCAGTTTATTGGTAGTATGTGTGTTATTGGTAGTATGTGTGTTGGCTGCGCTATAGAAATCAAACTGTTTTTATTTGAGAGGTTCAAAAACAACCAAACTCGGGTAGTGTTGTCTAGGTCACCAGAGGAGCGAAATAAAGTGGTCACGTGATGTGACGTCATCGATGACGTCATCTATGCTTGAAAAAATAATATCTCGTGAACGGAAGGCTCTAAAACACAAAACTTGGGTAGTGTTGTCTAGATTAGTACATGAGCGAAATAAAGTGGTCACGTGATGTGACGTCATCGATAACGTCATCTATGCTTGAACATTTATTTCTCATGAACGCTCTAAGACGACCAAACTTGGGTAGAATTGTCTTGGTCACCAGAGGAACTGCAACGAAGTGGTCTCGTGATGTGCGGATCACAGAGACGTCAACGATGACACCGAGCTTTAAAAATGATATTAAACTGACTGGGAGCTTCGCTTTTAAGCTGTGCCTCAATCTATATATTATTCTCTAAGTATAAATCCTGACGCTGTATTCATCCACAGTAGGCGTGTTTTGTTGGAAAGTATTCACCTTGGGCTAAGTTCTAATTCAAGCGATTTCTTAAGCGAGGGACACGCCGCCATGTTGAAATCTTCCACAGAAACTAAAGAAGAACTCAGCTCACATAGACGAAAGCATCATAGGCATTCAAACCTGAATGGTTCTGTTACAGATTACCTACAGGAATGTGCAGGGCTGATTTTAATTCGAAAGCTTTGAGCTGAAATTCTTTTTTAAATTTTCATCAGTCAAGCCTGATCTGTAAATAGACAACCAAAAAATTAGTTGGAATTTGTCATGTATGCTTCAATATTTAAGTCAGAATGTATTTTTAGTCATTTTATTGTAATTATTGATTATTAAATATTATTATTACTATATTACTATTATTACTATTATTACTATTATTACTATTATTACTATTATTACTATATTACTATTATTACTATTATTACTATTATTAACTTTATTGATAAAACTATAAGATTCAAGCTATTTACAAAAGTGATATTAAAATATTAATAACATGATTTTTTAAAGAAATTTGTATTTACAAATAATAATAACTAGCTGATGCCCGTGAAAAATTCACGGAGAGTAAGGGGGGAATTTATTTTACTTAAAGTGTTCTCTGTTTACTAAAAACCGGGGAAAAAATCACAATGGCCATATGGATGTGGGGAGGGGTTCATGATTTCCCCCTTCCATAAACTTCAGCATGAGTACCCCGTCCCAACATGCCGAAATAAATGAAGTGAGCCAAAAAGGATTTTTTTTAATCATATCTTAGCGAGGGGAGAGAAGAAACAGGTCAAGTAAAAATGTTCTAAGGACTAAGAATTTTTTTAGTTTATATTATTTATTAAAAAATAGCTTGAATTAGAACTTAGCCCAAAGTGAATCTTTTCCAACAAAAACATGCCCACTGGAGGGATTTCCTCCTTCTCTTAGGGATTGCGTCCTTCGTTTTGCGATAAAGCCGTCAGGATTTATACTTAGAGAATATTATTCATGACTTTGTTTTGTAAATGTGTCATTTCGACTTTAGCATGACTCAGCGCGTGCTCCGAGGGAAGCAAGGTAGTGTGTACGTTTGTTGAAACTTGAATGAAAATTTTCTCAGCTCAAATCTTTCCAGTTAGAATTATCCCTGCACATTCCTGTATGTAATCTGTAAGATAACCATTTAGGTTTCAATGGCTTTGGTGCTTTCGGCTGCGCGAACCGAGTTCTTTTTTAGTTTCTGTGGGAGATTTTCAACATGGCGGCGATGGCGGCTTTGTCCCTCGCTTAAGAAATCGCTTGAATTAGAACTTTGCCCAAGGTGAATCTTTTCCAACAAAAACACGCCCACGCCCTTCGGGTTTGCGAACTTCTTTTGGCGGCACAGCTTCAGGGCTGAGCGGAGCGAGTGCGGACACGATTTGGCTTACGGTATTAATATATAGATAGTACATGTATCTAAAAATATCTAGGAAATTCTCGCCTGTCCATTTTCAACCTCAAAGTCCGTGTCTCTTAAATCTTTAGGAGTTGGTCTCCTAATTGACCTTGAGCCTCTCAGACAAAGGAGTGCTCCCCTCAGCAGCGCGAACGACACTTTAGCACGAATCCAAGAGATTGTGGTGGAGTAAGTTTCATCTTTCTTGGCAGCCAGGAGTTCAGCAAGCCTAGAATGGTATCGGCTGCATTCGTCGCCCATCCCGCCGGTGGTACTGAAGACAAGGGGAGTAAAGGTTTCCTGCTCTATTTCCATGATTCTGGATGAGTATTTCCTCTTCTTCTCCATCTCCTGCTGTCGGTAAACTTGCTTGGGGCTCTGGTCCCTATATGAGGCGGCATTCGGGTGGCAAACCCTAACATCAAAATACGCCGACCTCTCTCGTTCCCAGAACCCTCTAGCGTGGATGTCTAGTCTTGCATCTGGGGCTTGGTTGGTACCTCTGTTTAGCTCCTCTCCAGTGACAGGTTGTAATCCGGCCTCAGTTTCTACTATGGCAAACAATGCTAAGGAGCTCTGCTTCTAAGTCTCTCAGCTCATTGTGGCGTTGAATGATAAAGCCACCACGCTTGCACTCCATCGCATGATCTACCGTGAAACGCGCACCGCACACGCATACTGATTGGGTGTCAGGTATTTGCCAATCGTATCGCAGTCTTATGGCATCGCGAAATTCCCGCTTATTCAAGTCAAAACCAGATCTTTTAGGGGAATGACTGAGAGCCAATTCGACGAACCTTTCTCGCTCGCCAGTTCCAATACTCTCTCCGGAATAGAACTCTTCACATTTCCGAACTGGTCACGCAACCGTTCATCTTTCACTCTGCGCGTCTGCCGCTGCAACTCGCGTACATCAGCTTCATCCGGGGGTTTATGTGATTGCGCAACTATCTGTTTCACAAGTGGGGCAGTTATGCAGACCGAGGCTGAATATTCAGTGGTGGCGCTTTGCGTTGGGTTGTAATCCCCAGACCACCCATGCGCACTGGCAGCTCTAGAAGGTCTCGTTCAGATGAAGAGCAAGTATGCTCAGGAATTGATGGTATCAGGATCTCCGTAATTGCGTGCTCCAGTGGTTCCAGCAAAGCGCAATGTCGGGTAACGTTCTTAAGGAAAATGTCCATCTGTGCTTTAAACCTTACGTGAAAGCAGTGTAACAGGCTTGCGGTTGAGTAATCGCGAAATCTGCGAGATTTTTAACCTCGTTGACCCAATCCTGGACTTTCGCATTGACAACTCCTTCAAGATATGACCTTGATCCTAGCGCAGCTCCGAGGTGCTTTTGACCTTCAGTAGTTATATTAATAGCAGTTCCTGCAAATACTTCTCTCGCCTCTTCCTCTTTTCCTGGTTTTACTATGAGCCAACACTTTTTGGCGTTCGGAAAATATCCTAGCGCCGGTCCATTTTCTTCTAGCACACGCCACCATTCTTTTAGATCGTCCAGCGATCCAGAGCCCGTAGCATTATCCGCATACCAACACTGCTTTGCTGAGCTGGAGACGTTTAGACGTGTAATTAGTGGCTGGAGACCGATTGCATAAAGGCTCATTGCTAAAGGGGTCCCCTTGGGTTGTACCCTCAGATGACTCCAACTCCCTCCCTCCGATGACAAACAATCGCGCATGCGCCCTATATGTATTGATGGCATAAATCGCAATCGTAGGACACAGGATTCTGGTGTTGTGTAGAGCTGCTGCTCTGTTTAGGGAGTTGAAAGCAATTGAGGCGTCGACAAGTAGAGCCGCGTCTGTTTCATCTGCCTCGAAGATCTCACGCATGGCATGTATAGCTGCCTCCGCCCCTGACTTGTGACCTGCGCACACTTGAAGGGATCCACTGGCAGCAATCACATCATCTTTGGTCACCTTTGTTACGCATTTGCCTATTATCCTTCGAATGACTTCACCGACGCCGATTGGTCGAACCGCGGCCCTGCCCTTATCAAGGGGAATTAACCGACTTGCTAGTATGGGCTCAATCGCGGCGGGATCAACGTACTCCGTACAAAGTTTTCTTGTGAGCCTGGCGAGAGCGTCGCACAAATTTGAACTTGACTTAGTAGCAAGGATCCTCCTGAAACCATTGGCGTCAATACCAGAGGGTCCCCCTGACCCTTTTGTGCGTAGGGCGGCGTCTCTAATCATTTCTTCGTCTATTTGCTCATAAATGACGCTAGGAACGTCCTCCACGGGTCCAGCCTCCTTCGCGCTAGGGTGTTTCTCGCGGAGTTGTCGCATGACATCTTCGGTCAAAGGTAGAACGCCCCCTCCATCATCTTCACTCAGAAAACGTAGAGCGGAGTTTATTTGGCCCTCCATGATAAGCTTAGCGAAAATTTTCGCTTTATTTGGTGGATCATTCTGTTTTCCTTTCTGAAGGCGCCTTTGAATCATCCTCCCTTCCCGTACTAGAGTGTCAATTTCGCCGTTCTTCCACAATTCCAGTAGTTTTTCTAAGCATCCTCGTGTTGTTTTGCTTTAGACTTTTGGCTTAGTTTTTGTAACGCCAGCGCCAGAAGGACAATAGCCGCTTTCAGCGCAATGTGCTGCATTGCGGACCCATTATTCCAATCATTGACGTGCTTTGTTAATTGATCGATAAAATTCCGACCCGTTTTCCCATAGGGAACTAGAAACGTGTTTTTTTGCCATGTCACGATCTCATCATACGCTTCGTCAATTAGTGCAGAGCTGATGGTGATTACTGATCCATCGCTGCCTTGTCCCCAAGTGACAATCGGGGGTTTATTGATAGCAACAAATTCTGGCAAACACCCCGGGTCACTGCGAGGTTCATCTAATGAGCTGTCTATTGTTGTTCTACTCTCTATTGTGAACTGGCTGGTTAGGAAATGCAAATCGCCGTCGGTTGCTGAGGTGGAATTAGCATTTTGGCTTATATCTTCACCAATGTTTTGATTTTCCCGCTCCTCGAATCGTTGCGTAGAATAAACAGTATCGTTTGTCAGTGCACTCTGGACCTCAATATCCGCTTGATCTTGTATAGACTCTAATAAAGTGCGATCACTATAAATGCCCCGCGTTTTCTCTAGCCTTGATGCCTGGCCTCGAAGGTTTGACTCTTCAGATTCAGGTGATCATATCCCTAATACAACCACTATTATTACTATTATTACTATTATTACTACTATTACTATTATAACTACTATTACTATTATTACTACTATTATTACTATTATTAGGAAGTCATGACGTGCTACAAGAATCACCAAGAAAATGACACCTGCATCAGTAAAGGTAATTCAACCCTTCCCCAATCAAATACAACCAGGAGAACCCTTCCCTTTCATCAAATACAACCACGAGAACCCTTCCCTTTCATCAGATACAACCACTAGAACCCTTCCCTTTCATCAGATACAATCACGAGAATCCTTCTCTTTCATCAGATACAATCACTAGAACCCTTCCCTTTCATCAGATACAACCACTAGAACCCTTCCCTCTCACCAAATACAACCACGAGAACCCTTCCCTTTCATCAAATACAACCACGAGAACCCTTCCCTTTCATCAGATACAACCACTAGAACCCTTCCCTTTCATCAGATACAACCACTAGAACCCTTTCATCAAATACAACCACGAGAACCCTTCCCTTTCATCAGATACAACCACTAGAACCCTTCCCTTTCATCAGATACAATCACTAGAACCCTTCCCTTTCATCAAATACAACCACGAGAATCCTTCCGTTTCATCAGATACAACCACTAGAACCCTTCCCTTTCATAGTTATCTACTAATATAGTTGTCTACTATTTATTGTATCCACGGCTCCCTGGGAGAGCACTGTATTTTAAGTGAAGGGATTCCGTGTCTAAATAAAGTATATTATTATTATTATTATTATTATTATTATTATTATTATTATTATTATTATTATTATTATTATTATTATTATTATTATTATTATTATTATATTATTATTATTATTATTATTATTATTATTATTATATGAAGAGAAAAGCCGCTCTTCAATGCGGCCATTCCATCTCCCCACCAAGCATTGCTGGGGAGGTCACCGTCCCTCTTTCTTGTGTACAGTATATGAGTAGATAATAAATAAATAAATAAAAATAAAAATCGAAATTAAATATAGACGGCTGCCTATTCCAGTTGCACGACTCCTCCGAGGATCTTTCTTAAAGTGGTTTCCCCTTCCATTAGGACTGTTCTCTGCATAGAGGCCACTATCCTGGTGGCCTCTTCACTGCTCGAGGACAGTCTCTGGACCGCACGCCGCGCCCCCGGAACTCCACCGCCCAGACAACCGATGACGACAGGAATCACCTCCACTCTAAACCCTGGTCTTCGTTCTCTGATCTCGTATGCTAATTGTTGGTACTTTTGAAGTTTCGTCTTTCTGGTTTCCTCTATGTTGCGCTCCATGGGGCATGCCATATTACCAGGAAGATTCTCTTCTCATCAACGTCCTCCAGGGTCAAGTCTGGTCGCCTAGCCGTGTTTTTCTTTCTTAACCTGTACTCGAAGTCCCAACACAGCTTATATTTGTCACCTTTGAGTACATGACCTTTTCTCCATGCGCCTTGCCACGCGTCTTTTGCTGCCAGCAGGTCCTTCTCCATGGCCCAGTTGGTGGCCAGCACCATGAGCGCATTATTATGGCGACGAAGATACTCTGTCGCGGTGATGGTCTCGCATCCCGAGAGAAGATGTTCGACGGTCTCGTCCTGTGCGTTACATAGCCTACACAGTCCCTCATCTCCTATCCCTCTCATCGCCTTCCACTTCCGCGTTTCCACCATCTGCTCCATCATGTCCATAATACTGGAGGTCTTCTGCGGAGATATGTTCGTCGTTAGCCAGGCGGCGTCTTCACTCTCTTGGGCAGCAAACGCCTGGCTCTGCATGCTCTTTTGTACATACTTGGTAGTCAGCTGTTCCTTATACCGCACCCTTATTGCCTCCTTCAACTCCTTCCAACATCCCGCCCAATCCTTTTCAATCCTCTCTCCATTCCTTTTCACCTCATTCGCTCGAAACTCGACCTCTTCTCCCAGCTCTTGCATCGCCTCCTCTGCCTCTCTTCTTAGGCTCTTGTACTCGTTTTGGAGCTCTCTTCTCCAGGCCACTTGTATCCATTGGCTCGTGCTACATGCCATGTACGTTGCCACCCGCACTTTGGTCTGCTGGTAAACTGCACGCAAGCTCTTGAGGCCACGTCCACCGTCTTCCCGCTTCATGTACAGCCTCTCGTCACTCGCTTGTCTCCCCAGCATCCTCTTCTCACGTAGCTTGTTCTTGACTAGCATGTCTAGCTCGTATAATTCTTTCAAACTGAATTGGCACACATTCATGGCATAAGCAGCCACTGGTATAACTCTGGTGTTGACTGCCTTCACAAGGTTCTTGTCGTAGAGCTCTAGGTCTGTAAGGCTATCTAGCCTCCTCGACATCTCGTCCATTACTCTTTGTAGGACCTTCCCCTTGTCTATTCCCTTTCCTTGCTCAAGTCCAAGAAACTTGTACGTTTCGTCCTTGTCCGGATCAAGGGCCTGAGCCTGGCCTCAAGTATCTTGAGCCCTTCCCCTTTGATCATTTCTCCTTGCTTGAACACCACCTCTGCGCACTTCTTCACTCCATATACTGCTCCCGTGTCATGGCTCGCTGTTACGATGATCTCATTGGCTGCTTCCATGTCCTGATGGTTCTGCTGATACACCTTAGGTCATCTATGAATAGACTGTGGGTTCGTTTCGTATGCCGCTCTCGCGGTGGCCCCATCTTATACCCTCTTGTACCCTCTAACAGCATCATCACCGGGACTTCCGTTAAGCAAAACCCCACGGGGGAGTAGCTATCGCCTTGCAGGAATCCACATCTTATACTAATCCACCTGCTCTTAATCTTCGTGCCTCCAACATTAAGCTCCAGCCTCGTCTTCCAGCTACACATCAATTTGCGTAGCACCCTGATCACACTCTCAGGGATCCCCATCCACTCATAGACCATCAGCATCCAGTCATGATGCACTTTATCATACGCTTTCCTGTAGTCATAGAAGGCCACGCACAGGTCTCTCTTGTGCTCTCTTACTTCGTCCATAATGCACTTGTCAATAAGCAGCTGGTCTACCGTGCCGAGTACTCCCTCAGAGGCACCAAGCTGCCCTGCATCCCAGATACCATTGCGGTCCGCATGGTCTCTCATGAAATTGCCAAGCAAGCCAGTGAACAACTTGTATGATGTATTCAAACAGGTTATTGGTCTATAGTCCTCTTCTGGGGAGAGATCTTCCGTTTTTGGTAGCAGCACCGTTCTTCCAAGCGCTACCCACTCAGGGATGTTGTCTGGGTTGTCGACCCAACCCCTCATGGCTCTCACAAGGGGACTCCAGGTCGCTGTGAAGCGTTTCCACCAGAAGTTCTGTATGCCGTCCATGCCAGGGGCTGACCAGTTCTTCCTCCTCCTGATGGTCTTCTTGATTGAGCTTTCAGATATTTCAATCTCACGCACATCATGGATTTTCTTCTTCAACTCCTCCTTGATTGCCTGCATCCATGGTTGTTCACTAGTTGTCCTTTCCTCTTCCCAAAGGCCACCACAGAACTCTACAAACTTCTCCATTTGTGGTGGTTTACCCCTGTAGTTTTTGGTATCATTGACCTGCCTATAAAAGGCTCCTTCGTCCTCTGTGAACTTGGCGTTATTTCTCTTTCTCTTCCTCCTCTCCATCGCTTTAACTATTATCACCTTCTTAGCCCTTAGCTCATCTAGCCACTTTTCTGAGGCATTCAGGAGATCTTGTGTTTCCACTGAGCCTCTTTCGACATGCTTTCTCAGCTCC